>CM053269.1:21932420-22179543 GCA_028583415.1 Protea cynaroides
AGTGAAGTTGCCTTTCTAGGCCATGTAGTATCCGCTGAAGGAATCAAAGTGGACCCCCGCAAGATCGAGGTGATTGTGAAGTGGGAAGCACCAAAGAGCATTTCAGAAATAAGAAGTTTTCTAGGTCTAGCTAGTTATTATCGGAGATTCGTAGAAGACTATTCTCGGATTGCCGTACCTCTCACCAGTTTGACTAAGAAAGGTGAAAAGTTTGTGTGGACCGATAAATGTGAGAAGAGTTTCCAAACACTGAAGTCCAGATTGATATCCGCCCCGATTTTGACTATTCCTATTCCAGGACAGACGTTTACCTTATACACTAATGCGTCGGGATTGGGATTGGGATGTGTGCTTATGCAAGGAGAGCAAGTGATTGCTTATGCTTCAAGACAGTTGATGGTACATGAGAAAAACTACCCCACTCATGATTTGGAGTTAGAGGCAGTAGTACATGCTGTCAAGATATGGAGAGATTACTTATACGGAGAGAAATTTCAGATTAAGTCGGACCATAAAAGTCTTACTTATTTATTTAATCAGAAGGAGTTGAATATGAGACAAAGAAGATGGCTGGAACTATTGAAAGACTATGATTGTGATATCCAGTATCATCCAGGAAAAACGAACGTAGTGGCGGATGCATTAAGCAGAAAAGCAATGATAAAATCTCAAGGAGAAGTTAGCACGACTGCAACAATGTGTACTACCGGAATGGTATTCAATCACGGCAACGAGCAGTATGTGATAGATACAATGGATGGATCAGCCAACCAAGGGTTTATTCATCGATTTTCGAATATGTTCGCGGCATTGAAGATTATACCGGATATAGTGGATGAAGTGAAGATAGCTATCAAAGCAGATCCTTATCTGAGAACAGTACAAGAAGATATTGAGAAAGGTAGGACTAATCCTGAGTTCACCTTGGATGACGAGAAATTACTGAAATACAAAGGAAGAATATGTGTACCTGAAACAGAAAGTGCAGACATTAGACACCGACTGATGAAGGAAGCCCACACCACCATCTATTCGATACATCCTAGAAGTACAAAAATGTATCATGACCTAAAGAAACTATATTGGTGGAGGGGAATGAAAGCGGATGTAGCTAAGTTCGTGTCTCAATGCCTAAATTGTCGAAAGTAAAGGCTGAACGACAAAGACCCGCAGGATCTATACAGCCATTACCGGAACCAGCATGGAAATGGGACTGCATCACTATGGACTTCGTCACGGGACTACCATTGACTCCTCGAGTAGTTGACGCAGTTTGGGTGATTGTGGACCGTCTGACTAAAACAACTCGCTTCATACCTATACGACCTCAGTATACACTGGAAAGGTTAGCAAAGCTGTATGTGGATAATATTGTCGGATTACATGGTGTTCTAGAAAGCATTGTGTCGGATAGAGATCCACGATTTACTTCCAAGTTTTGGGAAGGAATGCAAAAGGCTATGGGTACAACTTTGAAGTTCAGTACTGCATTCCACCCACAGACAGATGGATCGGAGCGCACAATTCAGATTCTAGAAGATATGCTACGAGCAGTGTAATTGATTTCAAGGGATCATGGGATGAAAGATTACCACCGATCGAGTTAAGCTTATAACAATACTATCGGGCTACTATACAGATGTCACCTTATGAAAGCCCGCATGGTAGGAAGTGTCGAACTCCCTTGTTTTGGAATGAAGTTGGAAGGAGCGATTGTTGGACGGAATTTGTTGAAGAGACCCGTCGAGTGGTCGGCATCATCAAGGAAAGAGTGAGCCTCGACCGCCCGAAGCAATATGACGGATACTCGACGAAGAGATCCGGAGTTCATTGTAGGTGATAAAGTATTTTTGAAGGTATCGCCCATGCGAGGGTTGAAGAGGTTCGGACGAAAGGGGAAACTAAGTCCAAGATATGTGTGGGGCCGAAATTCTAGCTAAGCGTGGAAAAGTGGCTTATCAGTTAGCACTACCACCATTTATGTCAAGTGTGCATGACGTATTTCACATTTCCCTATTGAAGAAGTATGTCAAAGACCCAACACATGTTTTGACAGTGCATTTGCTAGAATTGACTGATGATTTGACATTTAAAGTAACACCAACATAAATTACTAGTCGAAAGGTTCAACGTCTACGCAACAGAGATATCTACTATGTTAAGGTCACATGGAAAAGTAGAGACATGGAAGAAATTACATAGGAAAAAGAAAATGCTATGCGGAAGCAATACCCTCACTTGTTTGATTCAGAAAGTACGTACAATTTCGAGGACGAAATTTTTATAAGTTGGGGGGAGTTGTAAGACCCGTGTCAATCTAACCCGGTCTTACCACCTTGAACTAGGTTTACCCATCATGGTCGAGTCAAATGGACCAAGGGCGTGAAGGAGATCGAGATCCCAGGTATCAAATCAACCCAAAAACACTTAAAATAGGGGAAGGGTCGCATACCCAGCTAAGCAGGGTCAGACCTCCCAAAACAGAAAGTCAGACCCTCAGTTTTGAAGGGAGGGTCGGATAGCTTAGGACCCTAGGGTCGACGGGATCATCGACCCTCCCATCGACCCTCAGTTGCCGTAAGAAAATAAAATTAGGAAATTTCCTAATTTTCGATTGGGATTATTTCCTAATCTCAAAGGGACTTATTTTAGGATGTTCCTACTCTATTTAAAGGACGTCCCTAAGCCACTTTCACTCATTTCACAACCCTAATTGAATTGAGAGAAAGAGAAGAGAAGGAAAAGAGGAAGAAGAATGACAAGGAAGAGAACTTAACAAAAAGGAGAAGAATTTCAAAGAAAAAGTAATCTTCTCAGGTATGGATACTAATTCCATGAGTTTCTATAGATCTTCGGTTAATTATTGTTGAGAGTGTGATCTCGGAGAAACCCAAACCATCAATCTATGGTTAGGTTTTCATGGAAAACCATAGGAGAATGCATGAAAACTATTTAGATGGATTATACAAGGTTCCAGACCATGGAATGAATCTTTAATGGAATGTAGAAGCAAGCCATATGACCCCAAACACGAAGAATGGATCAAAAGAGGGAATTGGACCAAAGTGCACAGAGGGTCGATGACCATCCGACCCTAGGTGTTCCTGACCATCGACCCTCAGTGTTCGGGAAGTTCAAAATCTGGGGAAGGTCGCACCCAGGGTCGATCAGGACTCCAACCCTACCTCCGACCCTCAGTTAACCGCATGATTTTTAAATCTGGAATTAATTCTAATTAAATTCTATCGGTTTTGTTAGGTCTTCTAGCAATATAATAACATTGTAAAGGTGATTCTAAAGCTTGGAAAAGTATCTATTAGCAAGCTAAGGTGAGGAACTAGAACTCCAAACTAAATTGATTAATAACAAAAACTGTTTTCTATTTCTTGAGTCCTATGCCATGCTTGATTCTATGCGAATATGTTTGTAATGTGCAGACAGCATGCCATCCAATATTTCTATTACTTGTTCATGCATATTTACTTTATTGTTTATAACATGATGATGACAATGATGATAGGAATAGGCATGTGCTTGTATGTGTGTGGTTGGTGTACTTGATGCGAGCGAGTATCAGGGGGGGTGTGATGAGAGCGTCAATAAACGTTAACCTTTTACGGGTCTCAGCACTTTAGCTCTATCTCTAACTCAAATCTTGTGCATTGGCATCGTCGTATCGCCATTATTTTAGCAGAACTATTTTGTCGTAGAGTATCAAGGGAGGTGGTCTCGGTCCTTGTAGTCTCTGACTCTATCGGGGGGCCTTAGCTCTATCTCTATGGACATTCTGAGGGATGCTGGGGTGAGGCCTTGGATATACTTTTGGCATTAGGATTGGTTAGTTGCGAGCCCAGTTTGCAGCCCTCACTAACAGGGGCTTACGTGTTGGTATGGCACTATATAGCAATAAATGTAACCTTTGTTATATAATGTTCATGATTGGGTGCATGTGAGTTGACGATAAACGTGATCTTCGGGTAACGTCACACACTCGTGTATAGAGGCGGAGTCAGTAAACGCGACCTTTGACTACCTAAACCTTTCTATTGCATACTGCAAACTTTAAACCGGACCAAAGATATAAATTGATTTGCATGCATATGTATTGTTTCATTGTTTTGGCTACTCACTGAGCCGTGATGTGTGCTCACCCCTCGACGTCGAATATTTTTAGTTGATGTTGCAGGTTATACCGTTGAAGATTATATGAATGCGTCTGCGTATGGGAACGTGGCAGCGATGGAAGCTGAAGCTGAAGTGGATACACATGACTCCTCTTGCGAGTGCAACTCGTATGTATTTGATTAGATATTTTATAGGTTTCTTTATTGGATTTATTAAGACATGTATTTGGTACTTAAGTATTTATATCTCAGTTGAAAACAGAATAATATGATGAACTATTCAGAATGATGTGATGAACCGCTAATAAACCAACGGTTCAACCAGGATCTCAAATAGGCTATCCCCGCGTTATCTAAACTTACACACATCCGTAATCATAATTAGAGTAAATACACAATAGCGGAAGTCTTATAATAACATGAACTGAGAAACTAAGATGATATTAATAATTTAATAGCAAATTATTTTGTTTTCAATCGAGACATAAATATTTAAGTACCAAATACATGTCTTAATAAATCCAATAAAGAAACCTATAAAATATCTAATCAAATACACACGAGTTGCACTCGCAAGAGGAGTCGTGTGTATCCACTTCAGCTTCAGCTTCCATCGTTGCCACGTTCCCGTACGCAGACGCATTCATATAATCTTCAACGGTATAACCTGCATCATCAACGAAAAATATTCGACGTCGAGGGGTGAGCACACATCACGGCTCAGTGAGTAGCCAAAACAATGCAACAATACATATGCATGCAAATCAATTTATATCTTTGGTCCGGTTTAAAGTTTGCAGTATGCAATAGAAAGGTTTAGGTAGTCAATGGTCGCGTTTATTGACCCCGCCTCTATACACGAGTGTGTGACGTTACCCGAAGATCACGTTTATCGTCAACTCACATGCACCCAATCATGAACATTATATAACAAAGGTTACGTTTATTGCTATATAGTGTCATACCAACACGTAAGCCCCTGTTAGCGAGGGCTGCAAACTGGGCTCGTAACTAACCAATCCTAATGCCAAAAGTATATCCAAGGCCTCACCCCAGCATCCCTCAGAATGTCCATAGAGATAGAGCTAAGGCTCCCCCTGGTAGAGTCAGAGACTACAAGGACCGAGACCACCTCCCCTGATACTCTACGACATAATAGTTCTGCTAAAGTAATGGCGATACGATGATGCCAATGCACAAGACTTGAGTTAGAGATAGAGCTAAAGTGCTGAGACCCGCCAAAGGTTAACGTTTATTGACGTTCTCATCAAACCCCCCCTGATACTCGCTCGCATCAAGTACACTAACCACACACATACAAGCACATGCCTATTCCTATCATCATCATCATCATCATCATGTTATAAACAATAAAGTAAATATGCATGAACAAGTAATAGAAATATTGGATGGCATGCTGTATCCACATTACAAACATATTCGCATAGAATCAAGCATGGCATAAGACTCAAGAAATAGAAAACAATTTTTGTTATTAACCAATTTAGTTTGGAGTTCTGGTTCCTCACCTTAGCTTGCTAATAGATACTTTTCCAAGCTTTAGAATCACCTTTACAATGTTATTATATTGCTAGAAGACCTAACAAAGCCGATAGAATTTAATTAGAATTAATTCCAGATTTAAAAACCATGTTGTTAACTGAGGGTCGGAGGTAGGGTCGGAGTCCTGATCGACCCTGGGTGCGACCCTCCCCAGATTTTGAACTTCCCGAACACTGAGGGTCGATGGTCAGGAACACCTAGGGTCGGATGGTCATTGATCCTCGGTGCGACCCTCTGTGCACTTTGGTCCAATTCCTTCTCTTTGATCCATTCTTGGTGTTTGGGGTCCTATGGCTTGCTTCAACATTCCATTAAACATTCATTCCATGGTCCGGAACATTGTATAATCCATCTAAATAGTTTTCATGCATTCTCCTATGGTTTTCCATGAAAACCTAATCATAGATTGATGGTTTGGGTTTCTCCGAGATCACACTCTCAACAATAACTAACCTAAGGTCTGTAGAAACTCATGGAATTAGTATCCATACCTGAGAAGAATACTTTTTCTCTGAAATTCTTCTCCTTTTTGCTAAGTTCTCTTCCTTGCCTTTCTTCTTCCTCTTTTCCTTTTCTTCTCTTTCTCTCAATTCAATTAGGGTTGTGAAAGGAGTGAAAGTGGCTTAGGGACGTCCTTTAAATAGAGTAGGAACATCCTAAAATAAGTCCCTTTGAGATTAGGAAAGAATCCCAATCGAAAATAAGGAAATTTCTTAATTTTATTTTCTTACGACAACCGAGGGTCGATGGGAGGGTCGATGATCCTGTCGACCCTAGGGTCCTAAGCTGTCCGACTCTCCCTTCAAAACTGAGGGTCTGACTTTCTGTTTTGGGAGGTCCGACCCTGCTTAGCTAGGTATGCGACCCTTCCCCTATTTTAAGTGTTTTTAGGTCGATTTGATACTTGGGATCTCGATCTCCTTCACGCCCTTGGTCCATTTGACTCGACCATGATGGGTAAACCTGGTTCAAGGTGGTAAAACCGGGTTAGATTGACACAGGTCTTACAACTCCCCCCAACTTATAAAAATTTCGTCCTCGAAATTGTACGTACCTTCTGAATCAAACAAGTGAGGGTATTGCTTCTGCATAGCATTTTCTTCTTCCCATGTAATTTCTTCCATATCTCTACTTTTTCATGTGACCTTAACATAGTAGATATCTCTATTGCGTAGACGTTGAACCTTACGACTAGTGATTTTTGTTGGTGTTACTTCAAATGTCAAATCATCAGTCAATTCCGGCAAATCCACTGTCAAAACATGCGTTGGGTCTTTGACATACTTCTTCAATAGGAAAATGTGAAATACATCATGCACACTTGACATAGATGGTGGTAGTGCTAATTGATAAGCCACTTTTCCCTGCTTAGCTAGAATTTCATACGGCCCGACATATCTTGGACTTAGTTTCCCTTTCTGTCCGAACCTCTTCAATCCTCGCATGGGCGATACCTTCAAAAATACTTTATCACCTACAGCGAACTCCAGATCTCTTCGTCGAGTATCCGCATATTTCTTCTGACGGTTCTGAGCTGTTCTCACTCTTTCCTTGATGATGTCGATCACTCGACAGGTCTCTTCAACAAATTCTAGTCCAACAATACTACGTTCTCCAACTTCATTCCAAAACAAGGGAGTTCGACACTTCTTGCCATACAGTGCTTCATAAGGTGACATCTGTATAGTAGCCTGATAGCTATTGTTATAAGCGAACTCGATCAGTGGTAATCTTTCATCCCATGATCCCTTGAAATCAATTACACATGCTCGTAGCATATCTTCTAGAATCTGAATTGTACGCTCCGACTGTACCATCTGTCTGTGGGTGGAATGCAGTACTGAACTTCAACGTTGTACCCATAGCCTTTTGCAATCCTTCTCAAAACTTGGAAGTAAATCGTGGATCTCTATCCGACACAATGCTTTCTGGAACACCATGTAATCGGAAGGGACCAGACTTAAACTAATTGGATAATAACAAATTATTTCTTTTATTGAGTCAAATGCCATGATTGATTCTATGCTTGTATGCTTGTAGTGTGCATCTCACATGTCATCCAATATTCCTATTATTACTACTCATGCATATTTATTTATGTCTATTTATAATATGATGATGATGATGCTAGGAATAGGCATGTGATTATGTGTGTGTGGTTAGTGTGCTTGATGCGAGTGGAACATTAGGGGGAGGATGTGGCATGGTGGTCTCTGACCTCATCACCAGACTCTAGCTTTATCTCTACTCAAGTCTTGCCCACTGACATTATCGTTTCACCATTACCTTAGCAGAACTATTACATAGTAGGACATCAGGGGAGGTGGTCTCGGACCGTGTAGTCTGACTCTACCAGGGGGCCCTAGCTCTATCTCTATGTATTGAGGGATGCTGGAGTGAGGCCTTGGATGCACTGTATGGCATTAGGATTGGTTAGTTGCGAGCCCAGTTTGTAAGCCCTCGCCAACAGGGGCTTAAGTGTTGGTATGGGTAGGGCATCAGGGGAATTATTGGCGGTGTGTGATCCGAACACTTTAGCTCTATCTCTATTCCATTGTGGGTGCATGAGGGACGACAATGGTGTTTGATCTATTGAGCAAATTCACACACTCATGTATAGAGTTGCGGGGGCCACCAAACCTTTCTATAGCACATTGCAAACTTATAAACCAGACCAAAGATATGAATTGAATGCATGCATATGTTTGTTGCATTGTTTTATTTTCTCATTGAGCTCAAGTTGGAGAGCTGACCCTTGCGTGCGTAATTCTTTTTAGTTTCTGATGTTGCAGGTGTTACAGTTGAAGATTATATGAATACGCCAATGTATGGACATTCAACGACTATGGATCTGCAAGCTGTAAAGGACGAATATGGCTCGTCAAGCTAGTGTTTCAACTATGTTTACACTTAGTGGTTAACTTTTGTATTGTGATACTTGTAATCAGTATTAATTATGTTTTGGTTACTTGAAGATAACTTGTTAAATATTTAATTATTACTATAGACTCTCAGTTCATTATTAATAAGACTTCCATTATTTATTTATTTACTCTGATTATTATTATGGAATGTGTTTTGGTTTAACATGGTTGGCATAGCCTATACGAGATCCTGGTTTGAACTGTTGGTTCTCATGACGGTTCATTACACCACTTGTTAGTCTAGAATTGGGGTGTGACAACTTGGTATCAGAGCTTTCAAGCCTTGCCCATCAAACCTGAATATATTTACAATTGTGTCTACGAATTGAGTTAGGATAAACTTAAAAGCTTTAATACAAACACACCATAAGCACCTATGCTAGTTGAGACAGAACTTAAATAAGACAATAATGTACATATTAAAGGTGGAACCATATGTATATATGGACAGAAGAAAAAGAGAATCTAAATGTATCCCGATAAGTAAATAACATATGGTATGGTCTACAAGTCAGATAATTGCCTGAGTATACAAAGGATATAACATAGTAACAAGAAAGAAGCATCTATAAAGCAAAAAAATTGGAATACCGAGTTGGTACTCACAAGATGTGAAACTCGATATATGATAGGGAAAGAAGGAAAATGACTAGTAACGCCTAAATCCTTGCAAAGATAAAGGGAAAGATCTCGGGCTGAATCCAACAGAGATAAGATAACAAAGGCCATACATAAAAAAATAAGGGAACTATAAAAGAAGATAAAACTATACTCCTGGGTGACGTGGAGACTCTGAGTAAGACCCGCCATACCCTAACCTGTCACCGCTGAGCATTTAAAAGAGGCTGCAACCTGACCCCACCACTATCTGGGTCGAGAATGGGTAATGAGAACCCATCTGAGCATATGTTAAATGATGATTATCAGACTAGAGCAAGTCAAATGAGTGAACAACCAGGCCACTTCAGCCAATCTACATGGACTACCAAGTGCCTTGGCCACGGTTGTAATGAACTTGGTCCGATAAAATGCAAAAGCAACAATAAATGATACTGACTATGCAAGTTACCATGGGAAGCGCTACCCAAGTTGCCAATGCTACACCAACACCTCCGGGTCAGACCATGTACAGTACCAATTGGTAGCAACACTGTACCTCCAGCACCTGTTAGCTATAATACAGTGCCCACCATACAGTAAGTCCCAATAATACACACCTCAGTGCAGAAGCTTGGTACACAACAACCAATATATCAAGGTGATTATCCTTATCAGCCACCAAGGTATGAGATAGCTATCCCATGGCAGAATTATCCGACAAGGATTGAGGAATGTTTTCTGAAGATGAAGCCTCGAACATTTTCGGAAAGGGATCCAATCTATTATGACCATATAACTAGAGAGGTGTATATAGGATGCGGTGCATCATTGACTTATCCTTATGATTATAGAGGATGCACATACCTGATTTTAAATTCTCGTGCCTTGACAGGATACCTTATCTATTCAACCTATCAATTGGAGTTATAGATATTGTTTCTTTAGTATTAGTCCTGATTATACTAATCTAAGCTACTCTCATGATCGATAACATGAATAGAGATATCAATTGAATGAACAGTTAAAGGTTTAATCATTTTGAACGTACATCTTTTCGATTTATACCTGATTTATTGATGTACCAAAACTTCTCCAAATTTACTCTTGTAGTGCCTTAACCAATGTCATTATATACCCGATAGAACCTATAACCATGAGGTTAAGAGCTGTAGAACCTCTACTTCCATGTATTTGGACCACCTTGCAACTAACAGTCCTTGGTTGTTGGTTCGATTACCATAGATTTACTCCTGATCCTTTAAACCGAAGTTCACTAGATAGGATAAGTGTTCGTCATCATACTAAATTCGAAAGAAGGAAGTGAATTGCTTTTGGATAAACATTCTGATTCTTACATTTCTGGACCTTCTTTGATAAAGATACTTAGTTAATAAAGAAATTATTGAAGGTAAAACGATTGAATTCAGATTAGATTCTATAGGCAAGAAACCTCAGATGAAGTAATAGAGAATCTATTTTGAGATTGCTGGATAGATGGATAGGAGTCATGGTCTATAAAAGAGTGCATGAACAAGAAGTGAAAACTTCCAAGAGCAGCTAGTAAATAGTAGATAGCGCTCGAATAAAATTAAAGATGGCTATATCGGTATGAAGTTTGACAAGGAAGAAGATTTCTAAAGGCATATCTAAGAGTGAATGCAAGTATGAAATAAAAAATGATGGCGTTGATAGTATTCGGATTAGTACAAATAATATTGAGTTATGCCCAATGTTAAATGAAATGATTAAGTAGAGACCAAGAAAGTTTGGCAGAATTAATGAAACTATAAGCATATACCCTAATGCTTATAGGTAAACTTGGGATATGAAGTGATAATAATCACAAGATACTTTTCGAGGTATATGATAGAGAGATCAGGGTAGAATAGCAATGATAAAAGAGGTGTACGCTAATGAGCTTTTTGGGTATGAGATTATTGGCGTTAGTCTTTGAAAAATCATAAGATATGAAGGAACTAGACAAGCTCTTAAGAACTTTAAACCAGATTTTGCTAGTTCAAGCCCTTTTGGACTAAATGTTGCATAGGTGAGTGTTATAAACAACGTTCGAATCGTATGGATGGACAGAATTGAGATGCAACCTAGTTCTACTTGATATGGTAGACTTCGATGTCATCTTGGGGATAGACTAGTTGTCTCAACACTCTACAAAGTTGTTTTGTGCATAGAAGAGGTTATCATTTAAGAACAAAGATGACACATAATTGCCTAGGAAGTAGAAGCTTATCCTCTCTGCACTAAAGGCGAAGAGATGCCTTAAAAAGAAAAGAGTTGGACATATGGTATTTGTGGTGGACGTTACTAAAGAAGTACCACAGAAGGAAGATATTGGTGTAATGCATAAATTTCTTGATATTTTTCAGGAGACTTACTTGGGTTATCACCTGATCACGACCGAGTTTATTATTAACTTGTTACCAAAGACGACACCTACGTCTAAGGCACCCTATAGAATAGCTCTTATAGAATTGAAGGAACTGAAGACTCAACTACAAGAGTTATTTAACTAAGGTTTAATCCAGTCCAGTATACCACCTGGGAGGCACTAGTATGGTCCATAAAGAAGAAGGATGGTAGTGTTCGTCTGTGTATAGACTATCGAGAATTGAACAATCTCACGATCAAGAACCGATATCCACTACCTCAAATCGATGACTTGTTTAAACAGTTGCAAGGAGCAAAGGTATTTTCTAAGATTGATCTTCGGTCAAGATATCATCAGCTGAAGAATTTGGATAGCGATATTCTGATGATAGTTTTTAAAATCGAGAATGAGCATTATGAGTCCCTGGTTATGTTATTGGATTAACCAATGCCCTTACATCTTTTATAGAACTTATGAACCGGGTATTCCATGATGTATAGGACACGTCAGTCATAGTTTTTGTAGACTATATATTGGTTTATTCCAAAGATGAAGAAAATCTTATAACAAATTTTAGAGCAGTCACACAACAGTTGAGAAGGGAGAAGCTTTATGCTATGTCCAAGAAGTGTAAGATTTGGTTAAACTAAGTGATCTTCTTGGGTCACATAGTATCATCAAAAGTAATAAAGGTGGACCCTATTAAGATAGAAGTAATTGTATGGTGAGAAACACCTAAAGAACATTGTAGAGATCAGAAGTTTCTTGTGTTTAGTTGGTTATCATAGACGATTCATAGTTATCATAGACAATTCATGGAGGACTACTCTAGGATCACAATACCTCTTACCAAGCTAACCAGGAAGGGAGAGGAGTTTATTTAGACTGACAAGTGTGAAGTATGTTTTCAGATTCTAGAAGCAAGGTTGATATCAGCTCCCATCTTAATCGTTCTGGCACCAGAAAATTTTTTTACCCTATACATCGATGCTTTCGGATTGGGTCTAGGATATGAGTTAATGCAAGGTGAACCCGCGATTGCATATGCTTCAAGACAACTAAAGGAGCATGAGGAGAGTTACCTGACTCATGACTTAGAGTTAGCAATGGTGATTCATGCAATTGAGACTGGGAGACATTATCTATACGGAGAAGGATTTCAGATTAAATCTGATTACGAGAGTTTTACTTAGCTCTTGACCCAGAAAGAGTTGAACATGAGGCTAAGGAGATGGTTGGAACTCCTGAAGGACTAAGACTCTGAGACCCGTACTCCACTAACTTGGTTTAACCGTATCGTGCTAGGTCTTTGCATCATTCCTGGACCAAGTAGACCGAGCGTGTAAAGATAGATCACAAACCAGGTATGAGAATCGAGTTAAAAATCATAAAAACATACATAAGGTCTCATGCTTGGGTAGGTATGGTCGACCATAAGGAAGGGAACCAAAAATCTCAAATCCAGAATCCCACGGTCGATGATTTTGACCTTACGATCGACGGTTTATGCGACCGTATGATCGACCGTGAGAACCCATATCAGACTCCGAGTTTTGGAAACTTTCCTAAACTCAAGGATTGCTTTCCTAATTGAAAGAGGACTTCATTATATGGAGAGTTTTACTCTATATAAAGGATATCCCTCAGCCCTTTTTCACTCTTTTAGAACATTAGTAAACCCAAGAGAAAGAGAAGGAAGAGAAGGAAGAGAAGGAGAAGAAGAAAAAACTAAGGAGAAGAGTTTGCTGAGAAGGGATTGACTCTCTATCATAGGCAAAGGTATGAAATAAATCTCTGGAGATGTAAAGACTTCTATGGAGGATAGGCCATATCAACCTACTATGATCTATGTGATTTCCTTGAGAAAATCTAAGGAAAATCATGAGGAGTGAATTTGATGATTAGGATTGATAAGAAATTTCTAATGATGGCCATAGGATGACCTTAGGATAAATCCCATTGAAGAACAGAAGAATTGACCCAGGAGGAACTCGAATTTCAGGTAAACTGTGACTAAAAATCTCAGGGTCGCAACTTCGTTCAACCATAGCATGAATAGTATGACCAGAGGATCGACCATAGGCATTCGAGAAGATTTCAAAAATCATATGGTCATAGCTACGGTCGCACCATATGCGACCATAGGGTATCGACCATAGACAGTAAGGTCGATACAACATGAGACCATAGGACCAATCAGGCACCTATCAGTGCTCTGTTTCGATTTCTGAGTACTGTAACATGTCACATATGAACCCTAACTTAAATTCATATAACTTTTAGATTGTTAAATCAATTCAAAGAGAATTTCAAGGCTTAGAAGGACATCGAGAATTGTTAACAGGTGAGGGAACAAGACCTAAACTAATTGGATAATAAAAAACTATTTATTTTTATTGAGTCCAATGCCATGATTGATTCTATGCTTATATGCTTGTAATGTGCATCTCAAATGTCATCCAATATTCATGCTATTACTGTTCATGCATATTTAATTCTGTTTATTTATAACATGATGATGATGATGATGCTAGGAATAGGCATGTGAATATGTGTGTGGTTGGTGTGTTGGATACAAGTCGAGCATCAAAGGAAGACATGGCATGGTGGTCTTCGACCTCGTCACCAGACTCTAGCTCTATCTCTACTCAAGTCTTGCCCACTGACATCATCGTAACGCCATTACCTTAGCAGAACTATTACATCGTAGGGCATCAGGGGAGGTGGTCTTAGACCGTGTGGTCTCTGACTCTGCCAAAGGGCCTTAGCTCTATCTCTATGGATGTATTGAGGGATGCTGGGGTGAAGCCTTGGATACACTGTTTGGCATTAGGATTGATTAGTTGCGAGCCCAATTTGTAAGACCTCACCAATAAGGGCTTACGTGTTGGTATGGGTAGGGCATCAGGGGAAGTGTTATGCGGTGTTTGATACGGACACTTTAGCTCTATCTCTATTCCATGATGGGTGCATGTGGAACAGAAATGGTGTTTGATCCATTGGACGGATTCACACACTCGTGTATAGAGGTGCGGCGGCCATCAAACCTTTCTATAGCACATTGTAAACTTATGAACTAGACCAAAGATATGAATTGAATGCATGCATATGTTTGTTGCATTGTTTTGTTTGCTCACTGAGCCGTGATGTGTGCTCACCCTTTCGACGTCGAATATTTTTAGTTGATGCTGCAGGTCCTACCGTTGAAGAATATATGAATGTGTCGACGTATGCATACGTCGCTGTGATGGACGTAGAAGTTGAAGAAGATGCGCATGATTCATCATGCGAGTGCAACCAATGGGTTTTTACTTAGGTTTAGTTATAGTTTGAACATCGGACATGTAATTGATTATTTATTTTTATGTCTTGTGGTTTTGAGATAATTGAATTAAATATTTATTTATCATTGTTTGACTCTCAGTTCATTATCTGTAAGACTTTCGCTTATTTGTTTATTATCTCTAATTATTAATGTGGAATGTGTGTGTGGTTTGATATGGTGGGTACGACCTATGCGAGATCCTGGGTGAACCGTTGGTTTATTGGAGGTTCATCACACTATTTGGTTAGACTGGAATTAGGGTGTGACAACTTGGTATCAGAGCTCTCAGGTTCTACCCATTGACCTAACTACTTCCACATGAGTCATGAACTGAGTTAGGATAAAATTTAAAAGCTGTAATAAGAACACCCCATAAGCACTTGTGTTGTATGAGACATAAACTAAGAAAGAGAATAATGCACATATGTAAAGGAAAAATCAATTTGATATATATATGGAACAAGACAAACGTACATCAAATCAGAGTACAGTACACAATCCAGACAGTTACTCTGTACTATAAAAGGAAAAAAAGATAAAAATAGCAATCATGGAGTTGGAGGTGTTGGAGGAGGAGGAGCCTCATGATCTCTATCGTAGTCCTCAGCATATACTCTCACGAGCCAGGCCACTTGTGTTTGAATCGCTCGGAGACTAGTTGCCAGATCCGTTACCCACCGGTATCTAGAGCGCTAGGCATCTAGAAGCTCTCCTACTCTCCAATCACTCACACGTTGAGCCTCTCTAATCTCACGTAACAGTCCCATCATATCATCTGGTGGTGGGCGTGAAGGGCCAGCTGAATGAGAAGCTCTAGAAGGGTAAGCTCTAGTAGAATGTTGTGGTGATGGAAGAGGGATGGCATCCACATCCATGTACATCCGATCGTCATCCTCCTCATCACCACCCTTGTGTGCCTCTGCTGCTACCTCTGCTGCTGCTGCTGCTGTCGCCTCTGCATCTGCTGTCGCTACCCGAGTAAGAGGACGTCTCATAGCATTTCTCTCATCATCACTGACCTGTATCTCTCTCATGCCCATCCTGCTGATGGCCTCCCAATCAAGGTCAGCTAAGAAGGTGTCCTCAATGATCCTCGCATCCACTAGGTCTACCTGTAGACAAGCGAGCAAGGTGGAGATCAGCTGCCCATAGGGCAAGTTGCTTCTCGAGTCAAGCAATGTAGCTCGGTGCATAGTCCGGAGAATAATGTACGGGAGGCAGACATGCTGCCTAATACAGATACAGTACAGAAGGTACTGAGTCAGCTGAGAGATCATCTCATAATGTTCGTCCTAGAGAATCAGATTATGCTGGATAATCTTGCAATAGACATGTGGCTCTGGACGCAGGTTGACTACTTTTACCTCCCAGCAGTCATCCCAAAGAATCTGACTATCTATCTCTGCATGCATCTGTGTGGAAAGAAACTGTGGCTTTCTGGGTGCACAGTAAACCAACTATCCATCATTGGTGATACCTAGGAGATCAGCCAATTCCTGACAGTTGAAAGAAATCAGGACCCCTTTCACCCAATTGGTGATCCGAAGCTCTCTGCCCCTCTCTACATCTAGGTCACCCTCCACCTGAAGGTGACAGTAGAACTGCTTAACCAGGTTCGGGTGAGTGCAAGCCTCGTATAGGATCACTAGAAGCCAGCCTATATCACCAAATGCCCTCTCCACATTAAACATGGCCAAGTGGGCTAGGTTCACACATCTACCCCCTTCAACCTTCTTTTGGTCAAACCAAGGGTATCGCACTTCTGCTTCCATAGACCTGAAGCAAAGTGGGTCATGAACTCGAGGAACCTTGGTGTGAACCATGATAGTTGTAAGAAAAGAAAACAAGAAAACAAGTTAGAAAATTTGGAAAAATTTAACAGTATAACGACGTAAAATGAGAAAAAGCCTCACTTTTCACCCAAACATTTGGGCAAGAGGACTTACATAGGTCCCAAACCATCCTGCAATGCATATTCAATTGGAAATTTTAACTAGGTAGGTCGAATTTGAAAAAAATTGATAATTGGGCAAAAACCCCAAATTGTAGGTCAAAAATGGAAATTTTGAAATTTTTACCAAACCAACTGATGAAACTCAAATTTTCTCGATAGCTTTCATCCATTGGGCGGCCAATAGCAAAAGCCCCCAATAAAAATCAAATTTTTACGGTTAAAAAAATATTAATTCGAAGAAAACCCTACAAATGACAAAAACCCTAGGTATGAAAGCTTAAAAATGAAAGAGAGTAGAGAACATACCTTATAGAATGGAATGTAGGTCGTAGATCAAAGTAAAAATCACCAAGTATGTATGGTCTACACTGTAGCAACTCACTGGAGGCGAGTTTAATAGAGACCGTAGGAGGAAGAAGAAGAAACGAGAGGGAAACTCTCGAAAATAGGTTTTTAAAACTGATTTTGGATCTTACGGTCGCACAATTCGACCAAAACCATCGACCGTAGCATCGACCGTATGATCGACCATAGGGTCTCGGTAAGTTTCTAGGGATGTGATGGTCACACCTATGGTCGCACAACATCTGACCGTAGGCCATCGACCGTATAACCTACTGTTGTCTGCATTTTGATTGAACTTTTGCCCATTGATTTTGTTTTCTCTCGCTTTCCATTGTGAGACTAACCCCATACTACCATCATATCTCGTTTCACATATACAACCTTACCAAATACCATTCAACCAAGAGTTTAAATGGCGGGACGCTGTAGTACCTACATGTAAATTTCGGGACGAAATTTCTTTTAAGGGTGGTGGAGTTGTAAGACCCGCACTCTGAAAACCCGGTCTAACCTTGGTTTTGTGTCGTGACAGGTCTTCCGATCATCACCGGGCCAGACGGGGCAAGCGGATAACAAACAGGTACAAAATTGGACCAAAGTCGACCAATTATATCTAATTTTAGGTATACTGGTCGATGGTACCGGTCTTGGTACCGGTCGACCGGTATGGCTTGCACAGCTATGTGCGAGAATTTGGAAATTGGTCTCTACGGGTCCCGCTTTCCTGATTTCGAATCCTAGAAGTTTCCTAATCCTAGTAGGGTTACTAAACCCTATTTCTAGCCTATAAATACACCCTTAAGCCTCCTCAAATCCTTTCCATTGTCTCTCACAAACCCTAGAGAAGAGAAAGAGCTTGGAAAGGAGAATGAGCTAGGAAGAAGAAGGAGGTGCCGCCATTACCGTTTGACGAAGCTCACGCTACGCCTGTCAATGGTAAGTGCTTGAATCCATCTTCTTATTCTGTGTTAGTGGTGTGGATGGATCAATACCATGCAAAGTAGGTATTGATCTAAAACCCTAAATTGGCCAATAAACCCTAAGTTGCCGTCAAACCCTAGATTCGAGTTTCGAGATGATATTCATCGAAATGAGACTTGAATGAGTTGGGGATAACTCTAACTCAAAGCCTAGACTTAGAATGGATAGGAGAAACCCTGAAAATCCATGGAGGATGATCGACGGCAGTCGAAAAACCCATGTATGGTCTTCCGGAGACATACCGGTCGACTATACCGGGTGCACATAGTGCGACCGGTATGTGCGACCGCTATCTCTCGGGAAGCTGTCTGTGGGGGACCGGCTGACCATACCGGTCGCCAGTCTTTCCCACAAAGCTGCGACCGGTATATGCCACCGGTCAGCTCTGTGAGGGTATTTTGTAACCATGTTGGGTTCCGACCAACATGAAACCCTAAACAATATATTCTAATGAAACCCTAATAATATTGTAAGACTTTGTGACATATCGTTTGGACCTTGCAACGTGGAGCAAGTGATCGAACGAGCGTCAGGTAAGGGAATCTGACCTAAACCTAATAATTAATGGACAGTAAATTGTTGTTAATCATTGAATATCTATGATGTGGTGTTTGTGCATATTCACATGCCATCCTTTACTTTCAGCTATTATTACTGTTCATGCATTGATAGGATGTGATTGTTAGGCATGTGATTGTTTTCGTTGGTGTGTGGAGTGGGGCATGGGCCTGGGATCGCTCTTCACACTGGCACTTTTGTAGTATTCTATCTTAACATGCTTGCTACGGGTGGGGTATCAGGAGAAGGTCGTGGTACGGTGGTCTCCGATATTGATGTTGTCCCGGCCATTGTTATGTGGTACTGAGGATTCCGAGTCGACGCTAGCTTGTCCACGATGCTTTAGCTCTATCTCTATGCCGTAGGGAGTTATGTTGGGATAGGGTCTACCTGCGTATTGTTTCTATCCTAGTGGGTTAGTTGCGGATAGGGTATCAGGGGGAGGTGAGGTATTGTGGTCTCCGGCCCGGCCTGCACGCTCTAGCTCTATCTCTATGCCGTAGACGGCTGTGCTGGGATAGAGCATAAATTATTGACATATAGGATTAGTTAGTTGCGAGCCCAGTTTGCGAGCCCCGGCCGATAGGGGGCTTAGGTACCGGTATGGGTAGAGTATCAGGGGAGGTGCGGGTATACCTTAGCTCTATCTCTATTCCATGATGGGTGCATGTGGGTTGGTGGTAGTGTGATCTACTGTGTGATGCCACACACTCGTGTATAGAGGTGTAGGGGCCACCAAACCTTTCTATAGCACATTGCAAACTTAAAACAGACCACAGCATAAAATGATTGTTACTCATGCATAATATTGTGAAACTGTCTGATTGTCTTACTGAGCTGTGTTGTGAGCTCACCCTTTGTGCACATCTTGTTTTAGATATGGATGTAGGTTATACTGTGGACGATTATGTGAACGCTCCGGCGTATGGAGGTGTAGCTGCTCTGGATGTACAGGCAGGAGAGGACGAGCATGACGCTTCATGCGAGTGCCCTTTCTGCATGTACCTGTGATGAATTTTTATTTATTTGTTTCAGTTATTTTTGTTTGATATTAAGAGATGTAAAAGATATTATATTATGTGTTTGATTTGAATAATTGGATATTTTATTTAAATTATCAATAGATACTCGGTTCATTTTATTTAAAGTCTTCCGCTGTATATTTATATTCTGATTGTGGTTATGTGTAATTGGTTTGTATGGGTGGACACGGCCTATTCGAGATCCTGGTGTGAACCGTTGGTTCAATAACGGTTCACTCACACCATTCTGGTTGGATTAGAATTGGGGTGTGACAACTTGGTATCAGAGCCCTCGGGCTCTGTCTACAGACTATATTACACTTAACTGGGTCGATGAACTGAGTTAGGAAATATTAAAAATCTTAATACAAACGCATCTTAAGCATTGTTTGATACCTGAGACGGACTAAGAAAGAGAATAATATACTATTCTAATTATGAAACTTAATATGTGCACATACACTAGTTAGGAAAAACCATGAAAATTTTCATTAACTAAGAAAATGAGTATCTGATAAATAGTGCTACAGGGTACAGTCCACAAACCGGACAGTTACCCTGTATTATAAACAGTCATAAGTGAAAGAAAGTAAAAGGGGAAATCATGGGGTAGGGGGCCTAGGAGGTATGGGGTCCGCTATATCATAGTCTCTCTCGTAAGCGACCCTGAGCCAGTGCACCTGATCCTGTGTGACTCGGAGGCTGCGAGTCAACTGTGCTAAGTCACGGCTCATCTCCCGCTGAGCGTCCCTGAGCTCCATAAACATACCCATCACTGAGTCGGGAGGAGGCTAAGATGGTCCAGCTGTGGGGACAGATGGTGGTGATGCAGGTGCAGGTTGTGGGGCAGGCACTGGTGCTTCCCCAGCCATATCATCATCATCGTCATCACCCATCTCTGCCGCATAAGCCGTATTGGCCGCGGCTGCTGCTGCTGCTGCTGCTACTCTCCCAAGTGGACGAGGGCGAGCCTCCAACTCGCCGTCACTAACCGGCAGATCGACCATCTGCATCCTCTGTATAGCATCCCAGTTGATGTCGGAGGTCATGGTGTCCTCAGCGGCTACCTCTCCTCTGAAACTCACGCCCAGACGGCGAAGAAGGAAAGTGACGAGACGGCCATAGGGAAGGTTGCTGGCCCGATCGGCCACGGCCGCTCGATGCATAGTCCGGATGATGAGGTAAGGAAGTGAGATCCGCTCCCCTATGTAGACGCAATAAGTGACGTACTGGGTGAGCTGGGGCAACTCACCGTAGTGGCCGCTCTGTGGTACTATGTCGTGCTGAATAATGCGACTATATACCCGAGGTATAGGCCTTAGGCAAGCCGCCTTCATAGGGGCTCCAGGGTTTACGAGCTGATGCGCTATCTCTCGGCGCAAATCATCAGTCAAATAACCTTTCGCCTTGGGGGCGCAGTACACCAAATCTCCATCATTGGGAACCCCAAGAAGATCAGCCAATTGGTGGGTGTTAAATGAAATATGTACACCCGGGACGTAGCTGGTAATGCGTAGATCCCTACACTGGTTCGGATCTTCGACATCCCCTTCGAGTTCCAAGTTTGCATAGAAATGCTTGACCAGGTTAGGGCGTGTGGTCTCCATGTATGAAATAACCGGCAACCAACCTAGAGCGCCAAAAGCTGTCTCCACATTGAACCGGTGCAGTTGTTCCACGTTGACCTGTCTCCCTGATTCAATACTTTTATTATCAAACCATGGAAACCGAGCTTGAGCTTCCAAGGAGCGAAACCATAGCTCATCTAGCTGTGGAGCTGGCGGAGAGGGAACCCGAGAACTAGAACCATGTGAGCGTTTCCCGAGAGTACGTCTGGGAGCCATTTAAAATCTGCAAAACAAAAGAAATTAAGATAAAAGTTAGAAATTTTTTGAAATTTCGGCAGCATAACGACAGCATTTTGGGAAAAAGCCTCGAACTCACCCAAAACATGGGGAGGAGGACTTACGTAACCCCCACACTCTTCGACAAACCAATCACAAGCAATTAAAAGGAGAAATTTCAAGAATTTAAGAAAAATTAGAAATTTCAAAAATTTTTTTTGAAAACCTAGGTTAAAAAGAGTAAAAATTCGATTTTTATCAAAACCATTCGGTGGAACCCCAAATTAGTTGAGGGCTTTTGCTCTTGGGGGTCCCTAAACCATTTCCTAGCCGAAGGAAAAGAATTCCTACGGTTAAAACATCTCAAACAAAGAAAAACCTAAATTTCTACATATAGACGATATGGAAAACTTGTAAAAATATGAGAGAGAGGTAGGAGACCTACCTGGAGATGATGTTCCACGCTTGGAATGGAAGAAAGCGGCTTCTAAAAGTACCGGCCGGACTGTAGCAACTTAGTTGGGCAGAGAAGAATCGCCACCATAGAGGAGAAAGAAAGAAAAGTGAGAAAATTTCTCACTTTTCGCGATTTTAAAGTCAATTCTGGGCATACCGGTCGACGGTTTTGCCTATACCGGTCGACCGGTATCACCCCAGGTGTGCGACCGCTATGCCTCGGTCAGAAAATTTTTTCTGATCGGTCGACTATACCGGTCGCAACACTGTATACAGAGTGTCGACCGGTATCTCCTAGACATGCGACCGCTATGTCTCGGCCAGAATTTTAATTCTGACCGGTCGACTATACCGGTCGCAGCATATTTCCACAGGTGTGCGACCGGTATGTTGCGACCGGTACGCCCCAAAGAGCCAGAAAAATTGAAGACTAACACTACTATTATTGATGTTCTCACGTGTTATGTCTTCTTCTCAGATCCAAATAAATAGTCTGAGATGGCAGGTGGAAACGGTCGAAGGGGTCGGAAGCATCATCAGGTCAGGATGCGCTTAGAAGAAGAGCAAGCTGAACAAGACCAGGTTAGAGAACCCAGTCCTGAAGTGGAGGAGGAATAGGTCCCGGAGGTACCGACAAATTTACCGGGCCCACCTCACAGGAATTCTGAGACCATTGTTACAAACTTGGTCTATCAAATGCAGGCTCAACAGAAGGAATTTTTGAGCGAAGTACTGAAGATGCTCAGGCCAACAGGTTCTGTTCCCGCTGGAAACACGCCCGAGTCAGGAGGAATTAATACTACCCAACCGATGCAGAGTAGCCCAAGGCCGAGGGGCCAAGCACAGAACATACCACCACCGCATCGGTTTCCGTCGCCTTCTGCATACCCGGGAGCTTATCCGTATCCACCACCATGGTACGGAGCAGACACACAGGGATAGCATGATCTGAGCAGGTCAGTGGACAGATTCTTGAAGTTGAAACCTTCATCGTTCACGGGTAGGATAGGGAAACCATTGTGGCCAGCACAGTGGGTTTCTGAAATGGAAAAGAACTTCCGACTGATGACTTGTACTGAGGAGGAAAAGGTTCTGTTTGCCACTCATATGTTAAGGGAAGACGCCAATGCTTGGTGGAATTCTACTCGGGCATATCTGGAGAATAAGTATACCCTGGTCGATTGGGAAGTGTTTAAAGCGGATTTCTTCGACAAATACTTTCCGAAGAGCTTCAGAGATCAAATGGAGAGAGAGTTTCTCAATCTGCAACAATCTCAGTCGACCGTAGATACCTATCAGCAGAGGTACGAAGAGCTATTCTTCTTCGCACCGGCCAGTATGCAGGAGGAGGAGACCAAGACACGTAGGTTCACCATGGGACTACGTAGAAGCATAAGAGAGCACCTTTTGGGTCTGGACAAGAAAACTTACAACGAGGCGGTGCAGGTTGCGAGAGTGATAGAGTCCAGTCAGAGGGACAGCTTCTTTGCTCAGAACAGGGGAGTGAAGAGATCCGCTGGTGAGAGCTCGGGTGGCGGTAATACTAGACCATTCCGCCCATACAGGGCACAGACCGCTACAGCACCTGCGAGAAACAACCCGGCTCCACCTGTGCCATAGTTCGCTAGACCCAACCCAAACATCAAATGTTATAACTGTCAGCAGCTGGGACATGTTGCAAGGAACTGCACTCTACCTAGGAAGCAAGCTCCCCAGCAAGGAAGAGTTTATGCGGTCACCACTGAAGAGGTAGCCGCATCACCTGATGTGGTAACTGGTACGACTTTATCCCTTACTATTTGGTTTATTCTTTCAGTTGCATGAGCATGTAGAACTAAGGGGCAATATATTCCAGGAATTTTAAATGTAGCTGGTTTACCCGCTAGAGTATTATTTGACTCTGGGGCCACGCACTCCTTTGTTCCGTTTCTTTTGGGAAGCGAATGGAGTTACCAATCAAGCAATTGAACCCAAGCTTGATAGTTCGCTCTCCACTAGGAGTCGAAGTGGCTTTGACCAAGTATTATGGACCATGTACTGTAAGTATTGAGGGCCGAGACTTAGAAGCAAGCCTAGTAATACTTGAGATGACAGACTTTGATGTCATTTTGGGGATGGATTGGCTGGGCCATCATTCGGCCGTCCTTTTATGTGGTGAAAGGAAGCTTGTGCTTACTGACAAAGAGGGAAAGGAATATAGCTTCGCTGGGATTAAGCTATCTAGGAAGCGGAAGCTGATCCTCTCCGCCCTAAAAACTAAGAGATGCTTGGAGAAAGGGGGAGTGGGTTATCTCGTATCTGTAGTCGATCTCACGGCAGAGTCACTCAAAATGGAAGATATAGATGTGGTTCGGGAGTTCCCAGATGTGTTTCCAGAGGAGCTTCCAGGTTTACCACCAGACAGGGCTACAAAATTTGTGATAGACCTTATGCCAGGTTCGGCGCCGGTGTCTAAAGCACCATACAGGATGGCCCCGACCGAGTTAAAGGAGTTGAAGACCCAACTACAAGAATTGCTGGATAAGGGCTTCATATGACCTAGTATATCGCCTTATGGAGCACCTGTATTATTCGTCAAGAAGAAAGATGGAAGTGTACGACTATGTATTGACTACCGTGAGCTGAACAAGTTGACGATCAAGAATCGGTATCCTTTGCCTAGGATCGATGATCTGTTCGATCAGCTGCAGGGTGCAAAGGTTTTCTCGAAGATCGATCTCCGATCGGGGTATCACCAATTAAAGATCAAGGCCGGAGATATTCCGAAGACTGCTTTCAGGATGAGGTATGGGCATTATGAGTTTCTAGTTATGTCTTTCGGGTTGACCAATGCTCCAGCGTCGTTTATGGAACTGATGAACCGAGTGTTCCATGATATGTTGGACACTTTGGTCATCGTATTCATCGATGACATATTGATTTACTCTAAGGACATGGAGACTCATACAACGCACTTGAGGGCAGCCCTACAATGGCTGAGAGATGTGAGGCTTTATGCAAAATTCAAGAAGTGTGAGTTTTGGCTGAAGGAAGTGGCTTTCTTGGGCCATGTTGTATCTGAAGACGGTATCAAGGTTGATCCAAGCAAGATAGCTGCTATAGTAGGATGGGAAGCACTAAAATCTGTTGCGGAGATTCGTAGTTTCCTTGGGTTGGCTGGTTATTATAGAAGATTCGTGGAAGATTACTCCAGGATCGCTGTTCCACTCACCAGATTGACCAAGAAAGGAGGGAAATTCATATGGACAGATGAGTGCGAGAAGTGTTTTCAGACCTTGAAGTCAAGACTTGTCTCTGCACCTATCTTGACCATCCTAGAACCAAGCGTACCGTTTACTTTATATACGGATGCTTCGGGGTTGGGTATCGGGTGTGTATTGATGCAAGGAGAACAAGTGATTGCTTACGCATCAAGACAGTTAAAAGAGTATGAGAAGAACTATCCTACGCATGACTTGGAGGTAGCAGCGGTTATACACGCAATCAAGACTTGGAGACACTACTTGTACGGTGAGAAGTTTCAGATCAAGTCAGATCACAAGAGCTTAACTTATCTCTTCACTCAGAAGGATCTGAATATGAGACAGAGGAGATGGCTGGAATTGTTAAAAGATTATGATTGCGACATCCAGTACCATCTAAGTAAAGCAAATGTGGTGGCTGACGCCTTAAGCAGAAAATGGGCATCGAAGCCTGAGGCAGGACCAAGTACAAATGCTGCATTGTGTGCTGCAGCCTCGAGTTCAATGGAAATTGATGAAGAACATATTATCGAAACTGCAGAAGATCCAGTCAAGCAAGGCTTGATTCATAAGTTCACTATGATGTTCGCCACATTGAAGATCTCACCGGGTTTAATTGATGAAGTCAAGGTAGCAATCCTACAGGATCCATATCTCAAGACAGTGCAGGAAGACTTAGAGAAGGGTACGTGCAATCCTGACTTTACCTTGGAATCAGAAAAAGTACTCAAGTATCGCGGACGGTTATGTATACCTGAGAGCGAAGACTGTGATATCAGAGGTCGAGTTATGACTGAAGCTCATTACACTCCATATTCGGTACATCCAGGAAGTACCAAGATGTACCATGATCTAAGAAGACTATATTGGTGGAGGGGTATGAAAGCAGATATAGTTCGTTTCATGTTCCAATGTCTGAATTGTCAACAAGTTAAAGCGGAAAGGCAAAGACCCGTGGGTTTACTACAGCTGTTACCAGAACCTGCATGGAAATGGGATTGTATTACCATGGATTTTGTCACTGGCCTACCTTTGACACCAAGGTCAGTGGATGCAGTTTGGGTTATAGTAGATCGACTCACCAAGATAGTTCGATTTATTGCGGTCAGACCTCAGTATACCATGGAGAAACTGGCCAAGTTATATGTTGATAATCTAGTCAGACTTCATGGCGTTCCAGAGAGTATAGTATCTGACAGAGATCCCCGTTTTACCTCAAAGTTCTGGGAAGGATTATAGAAAGCTATGGGAACCAAGTTGAAGTTCAGTACAGCTTTTCACCCTCAGACGGACGGACAGTCAGAGCGAACAATTCAAATTTTGGAAGATATGCTCCGAGCTTGTGCATTAGATTTCAAAGGAGCTTGGGATGAGAAGCTATCACTTATCGAGTTTGCTTACAACAACAGCTATCAGGCTACAATTCAGATGGCCCCATATGAAGCTCTCTATGGAAAGAAGTGTCGTACACCTCTGTTATGGAATGAAGTGGGGGAAAGAAGAATTGTAGGACCAGAGTTTGTTGAAGAAACTTGCCCAGTGATTGATCAGATCAAAGAGAGAGTAAAGACGGCTCAAGTTCGACAGAAGCATTATGCGGATAATCGACGTCGAGATCTGGAGTTTGCAGTGGGTGACAAAGTATTCTTGAAGGTGTCACCGGTGCGAGGTCTGAAACGGTTTGGTAAAAAGGGAAAGCTATGCCCCAGGTATGTGGGACCGTATGAGATATTGAATCGACGTGGTAATGTAGCATATCAATTGGCTCTACCACCATCTATGTCTAGCATTCATAATGTGTTCCATGTATCATTACTGAAGAAGTATGTGAGAGATCCATCGCATATCTTGATCGCTGATCCTCCAGACTTGACTGGAGACTTAACTTTCGAAGTGGAGCCTGTAATGCTCTCAAGCCAAAAAGTTCAGCAACTTCGAACCAAGGATATCCACTATGTGAAGGTGCATTGGAGAAGCCAAAATGTGGAGGAAATTACTTGGGAAGAAGAGAGCGTGATGAGGAAAGAGTACCCTAACCTTTTTGACGATCAAGGTACGTTCAAATTTCGGGGCCAAAATTTCTTTTAAGGGTGGGGGAGTTGTAGTACCTATATGCAAATTTCGGGATGAAATTTCTTTTAAGGGTGGTGGAGTTATAAGACCCGCACTTTGAAAACCCGGTCTAACCTTGGTTTTTTGTCGTGACAGGTCTTCCGATCATCACCGGGCCAGACGGGGCAAGCGGATAACAAACAGGTACAAAATCGGACCAAAGTCGACCAATTATATCTGATTTTAGGTATACCGGTCGATGGTACCGGTCTTGGTACCGGTCGACCGGTATGGCCTGCAAAGCTATGTGCGAGAATTTGGAAATTGGTCTCTACGGGTCCCGCTTTCCTGATTTTGAATCCTAGAAGTTTCCTAATCCTAGTAGGGTTACTAAACCCTATTTCTAGCCTATAAATACACCCTTAAGCCTCCTCAAATCCTTTCCATTGTCTCTCACAAACCCTAGAGAAGAGAAAGAGCTTGGAAAGGAGAAGGAGCTAGGAAGAAGAAGGAGGTGCTGCCATTACCGTTTGACGAAGCTCACGCTACGCCTGTCAACGGTAAGTGCTTGAATCCATCTTCTTATTCTGTGTTAGTGGTGTGGGTAAATCAATACCATGCAAAGTAGGTATTGATCTAAAACCCTAAATTGACCAATAAACCCTAAGTTGCCGTCAAACCCTAGATTCGAGTTTCGAGATGATATTCATCGAAACGAGACTTGAATGAGTTGGGGATAACTCTAACTCAAAGCCTAGACTTAGAATGGATAGGAGAAACCCTGAAAATCCATGGAGGATGATCGACGGCAGTCGAAAAACCCATGTATGGTCTTCCGGAGACATACCAGTTGACTATACCGGGTACACATAGTGCGACTGGTATGTACGACCGCTATCTCTCGGGAAGCTGTCTGTGGGGGACCGGCTGACCATACCGGTCGCCAGTCTTTCCCACAAAGCTGCGACCGGTATATGCCACCGATCAGCTCTATGAGGGTATTTTGTAACCATTTTGGGTTCCGACCAACATGAAACCCTAAACAATATATTCTAATGAAACCCTAATAATATTGTAGGACTTTGTGACATATCGTTTGGACCTTGCGACGTGGAGCAAGTGATTGAACGAGCGTCAAGTAAGGGAATCTGACCTAAACCTAATAATTAATGGACAGTAAATCGTTGTTAATCATTGAATATCTATGATGTGGTGTTTGTGCATATTCACATGCCATCCTTTACTTTCAACTATTATTACTGTTCATGCATTGATAGGATGTGATTGTTAGGCATGTGATTGTTTTCGTTGGTGTGTGGAGTGGGGCATGGGCCTGGGATCGCTCTTCACACTGGCACTTTTGTAGTATTCTGTCTTAACATGCTTGGTACGGGTGGGGTATCAGGGGAAGGTCGTGGTACGGTGGTCTCCGATATTGATGTTGTCCCGGCCATTGTTATGTGGTACTGAGGATTCCGAGTCGACGCTGGCTTGTCCACGATGCTTTAGCTCTATCTCTATGCCGTAGGGAGTTATGTTGGGATAGGGTCTACCTGCGTATTGTTTCTATCCTAGTGGGTTAGTTGCGGATAGGGTATCAGGGGGAGGTGAGGTATTGTGGTCTCCGGCCCGGCCTGCATGCTCTAGCTCTATCTCTATGCCGTAGACGGCTGTGCTGGGATAGAGCATACATTGTTGACATATAGGATTGGTTAGTTGCGAGCCCAGTTTGCGAGCCCTGGCCAGTAGGGGCTTAGGTACTGGTATGGGTAGAGTATCAGGGGAGGTGCGGGTATACCTTAGCTCTATCTCTATTCCATGATGGGTGCATGTGGGTTGGTGGTAGTGTGATCTACTGTGCAATGCCACACACTCGTGTATAGAGGTGCGGGGGCCACCAAACCTTTCTATAGCACATTGCAAACTTAAAACCAGACCACAGCATAAAATGATTGTTACTCATGCATAATATTGTGAAACTGTCTGATTGTCTTACTGAGCTGTGTTGTGAGCTCACCCTTTGTGCACATCTTGTTTTAGATATGGATGCAGGTTATACTGTGGACGATTATGTGAACGCTCCGGCGTATGGAGATGTAGCTGCTCTGGATGTACAGGCAGGAGAGGACGAGCATGACGCTTCATGCGAGTGCCATTTCTGCGTGTACCTGTGATGGATTTTTATTTATTTGTTTCAGTTATTTTTGTTTGATATTAAGAGATGTAAACGATATTATATTATGTGTTTGATTTGAATAATTGGATATTTTATTTAAATTATCAATAGATACTCGGTTCATTTTATTTAAAGTCTTCCGCTGTATATTTATATTCTGATTGTAGTTATGTGTAATTGGTTTGTATGGGTGGACACGACCTATTCGAGATCCTGGTGTGAACCGTTGGTTCAATAACGGTTCACTCACACCATTCTGGTTGGATTAGAATTGGGGTGTGACAGACGCAGAGTAAGTAAAAGGAGACAAAATGCAAACCCATCTCCACCACCTATGGAGACTAATGATAATGAAGGTCAACAAGGATAGGAAGAAAATATTGGAACTCAAAATGCTGCACCTTAGAATATGCACGCCCAAGCGAACCCAACCAACCTACCTGCACCACCTACAGATTTGGCTACTGCGGTGATGAATTTAACACAACAATTGCAACAAATACAGCAAGTGCAAGCCAACATGTAAGCTGCTATGGGAATGGCTTTCCCAGCTGCAAACACGACACCTCTACCTGCAGGACAAGCTAGTACTGCACCTGGTGGTAGCAACACCGTACCTTAAGCACCGCAAACACGAGCAGTACAAGGCCAAGTGCAAAACCCTGAAGCACCGCAAGGCGGGTATAACCAAGGAAATTATCAGTATCAACTGCCTATGTATGGAGCATATGCACAGTATCAGCTTTATCACTCCTGACTGATCGAGCATTTCCTGAAGTTAGAGCCAAAGGAATTTACAGGCAAGCCATCAGATCCGTTATGGCCAGCTCACTCGATCAATGAGATGGTAAGAAACTTTATGATGATGACTATAAATGAAGAAGATAAGGTATTATGTGCCACTTTTATGCTGAAAGGTGATGCACACCACTGGTGAAAATTAACTAGAAGTTATCTATTAACAAAGCACGTCCAACTGACCTGGGCTATCTATAAAGAAGCTTTCTTCGAGAAGTATTTTCCAAGGAGTTTTAGAGATTAAATGGAAAAGGAGTTTCTGAGTCTGTATCAGGGATAGATGACTGTAGACGCATATCAACAGCGTTATGAAGAACTATTTTTCTTTGCTCCCTCTAGCATTCAGGAGAAAAATACCAAAATCCGAAGGTTCGTCATGGGACTTAGGGGAAGCATCCGTGAGCATGTATTGGGAATGGAAAAGAAAATTTATAATGAAGCTGTATAGATTGCTCGAGTACTGGAATCGAGCCAGAGGGAAAGTTATTTTGCTTAGAACAGAGGTATTAAAAGGCCCAATGGAAACACATACAACTAAGGGAACTCAAAGACATTCAAACCCTTCCGTAGTTAAGGCTTTAATGCTGCAGCCAAGACTACTCCGGCAGCCCAACCTCAACAGAAGCAAAGTAGTGAAGGAGTTAAAAGCTTTAACTGTAATCAAGTAGGACATTATTCAAGGGAGTGTCCTAAGCTAAGTAAGCAACTATAGCAAGGAAAGGTTTATGCAGTTACATATGAGGATGCCATCGCATCGCTTGATTTGGTCACAGGTATGACCTGAACTTTTCATTTTGTACTACCTTGTGTGAGCATGTAGACTAAATTAAATCAAATCATAGGTATCATACCTATTAATGGCTTACCCGCCAGAATACTCTTTGATTCTGGAGCTACTCATTCTTTTATATCTATCGTTTGAAAAGAAGCTAAATCTATCCCTCAGACCTTTAGACTACAAACTGCTTGTACGATCACCTATGGGATTAGAAGTGGAATTAGATAGAGGTTATGGACCATGTCCAGTTCTTATCGACGAGAAGATTTTGGATGCAACCTTAATTCAACTTGAGATGGCAGACTTTGACGTTATCTTGGGAATGGATTGGTTAGCACGGCACTCCGTAAACCTATTATGTGCAAAAAAGAAATTAACATTTAAAGACAAGGAAAGAGTAGAGTTTAGTTTTATGGGAACCAAACTTCCCCGTAAACGAAAACTCATTCTCTCTGCATTGAAGGCTAGAAAATGCCTCGAGAAAGGAGGAATTGGGTATCTAGTATCCGTGGTCGACCTCACCAAGGAAGCACCACGAATGGAGGATATTGAAGTTGTGCGTAAATTTTCAGATGTATTTTTTGAGGAACTATCAGGACTACCACCCGATCGACAGACAGAGTTCGTTATAGATCTTATATCCGGAGCCGCACCAGTATCAAAAATACCCTATCGAATGGTTCCTACTGAACTGAAGGAACTGAAGGTACAATTACAATAATTACTGGACAAGGTTTGTATTAGACCCAGCATATCACCATGGGGAGCGCTAGTATTGTTCGTGAAAAAGAAGGATGGTAGCGTTTGACCATGTATAGATTATCGAGAATTGAATAAGCTTACAATCAAGAATCGATCCCCGTTGCCTCGGATCGATGACTTGTTCGATCAGTTGCAAGGGGCCAAAGTGTTCTCAAAAATTGATCTTCGGTCAGGATACCATCAGTTGAAGATTAAGGAAGGTGATATTCCGAAGACAACATTCAGAACCAGATATGGACATTATGAATTTTTATTCATGTCTTTTGGATTAACTAATACACCCGTAACTTTTATGGAACTCATGAATTGGGTATTCCATGATATGTTGGATACGTCAATAATTGTATTTATTGATGACATACTAGTCTACCCCAAGGACAAAAAAACTCATGTCACAAATCTAAGAGCCGCTCTACAGCGACTAAGAAAAGAGAAGTTTTACGCCAAATTTACGAAGTGTGAGTTCTGGCTAAATGAAGTCACTTCTTAGGCCATGTTGTATCCGTTGAAGGAATTAAAGAAAATCCTAGCAAGATTGAAGCCATTGTGAAATGGAAAGTACCTAAGAATGTTGCAGAAATCAGAAGTTTCCTAAATTTAGCTGGTTATTATCGACGATTCATGGAAGATTACTCTAGAATCGCCGTACCTCTCACCAGTCTGACAAAGAAAGGAAAATTTTTATTGGGACCGATAAATGTGAAGAGTGTTTTCAAACATTGAAGGCTAAATTGATATCAGCTCCCATTTTGACTATTCCGATCCTAGGACAACCATTTACCTTGTACACTGATGCGTCTAGGTTAGGTTTAAGATGTGTGCTTATGTAAGGAGAACAAGTAGTTGCGTATGCCTCAAGACAACTGAAGACACATGAGAAGAACTATACCACTCATGACTTGGAATTAGCAGCAGTAGTACATGCTGTTAAGATATGGAGACATTATTTGTATGGAGAGAAATTTCAGATTAAATCAGATCATAAGAGTCTCACTCATCTTTTTAATCAGAAGGAGTTGAACATGAGACAAAGAAGATGGCTGGAATTATTGAAGGATTATGCGATATTCAGTATCATCCAGGAAAAGCTAATGTAGTTGCTGACGCACTAAGCAGGAAAGTCATGACAGAATCCCAAGAAGAAATTAGTGCAAATGTTGCGACGTATGTCACATGGAGAGTATTTAATTACGGTAAAGAGCAATTCGTGATTGATATTCCAAATGAATCAATTGATCAAGGGTTTATTCATCTATTCTCAAACATGTTTGCTACATTGAAGATTGTACCTGATCTATTAGACGAAGTTAAAGCTGCTATTAAATGAGACCCTTATCTGAGAACGGTGCAAGAAGACCTCGAAAAAGGTAGGACTACTCCTGAGTTCACCTTGGACATTGAAAAGGTACTAAAATATAAAGGAAGGATATGTGTTCCTAAAAATGAAGACTTAAATATTAGACACAGACTAATGAAGGAAGCTCACACTACCGCTTATTTGGTACATCCTAGAAGTATGAAGATGTATCATGATCTGAAGAAACTATATTGGTGGAGAGGAATGAAAGCGGATGTAGCTAAATTTATGTCTTAATGCTGGAATTACCAGCAAGTAAAGGTTGAAAGGCAAAGACCTACAGGATTATTGTAGCCACTTCCAAAACCAGCATGGAAATGGGACTGCATCACTATGGACTTCGTCACCAGGTTACCATTGACTCCCCGAGTAGTTGACGCGATCTGGGTGATTGTGGATCGTTTAACTAAGACAACTCATTTCATAACTATATGACCTCAGTATACCCTAGAGAGGTTAGCTAAGCTTTATGTAGATAATATTGTTCGATTACATGGTGTACCTGAAAGCATTGTGTCCGACAGAGACCTACGCTTTACCTTAAAATTTTGGGAAGGATTACAGAAGGCTATGGGTACAACGTTGAAGTTTAGTACTGCATTCCATCCTCAGACAGATAGACAGTCGGAGCGTACTATTCAGATTTTAGAAGACATGCTTCGAGCTTGTGTTATTGATTTCAATGGATCATGGGATGAGAAATTACCATTGATTGAGTTCGCTTATAACAACAGCTACTAAGTGACTATACAGATGTCACCCTATGAAGCACTGTATGGTAGGAAATATCGAACTCCTTTGTTTTGGAATGAAGTTAGAGAACGGAGTATTGTTGGACCAGAGTTTGTTAAAGAAACTTGTCGAGTAGTCGACATTATCAAGGAAAGAATCCGAATAGCTCAGAACCGTCAGAAGCAATATATAGATAATCGATGCAGAGATCTCGAATTGACCATAAGTGATAAGGTATTTCTGAAAATATCTTCTATGCGTGGTTTGAAAAGGTTTGGACAGAAGGGAAAGTTGTGTCCCAGATATATTGGACCTTATGAAGTTCTAGATAGACGTGGAAAAATAGTATATCAGTTAGCACTACCACCGTCCATGTCAAGTGTGCATGATATATTTCATATCTCATTATTGAAGAAGTACGTCAGAGATCCAACACAGGTGTTAACAACGGATACACCAGATTTGACTGAAGATTTGACGTTCGAAGTAGTACCTTTTGAGATCACTAGTCGAAAAGTGCAACGTCTTCGCAACTACGACATTTACTATGTTAAGGTTACTTGGAGAAGCCAAAATGTAGAAGAAGTTACATGAGAAGAAGAGAACACTATGCAGAAACAATATCCTCACCTATTCGACTCGGAAGGTATGTGCAAATTTTGAGGATGAAATTTATATAAGAGGGGGGAGTTGAAAGACCCATACTCCACTAACTTGGTCTAAGTTGATATCCAAAAAGCGTTTGATTCAGTTGACATAAATTTTCTTGTCGAAGTTAGTTTTTTTAGAGCAGAATGTTGTTTGATAACGCTGCTTTAGATCTAATTCCAAAGCATATTGACAATAGAATCCTATTTGATGAAAATGAATCTAGAATCGATTCCAAATCTGGTGGTGGTGGCGGTTGGTGGTGGCGGCGGTGGTCAAACATTCATTTTGGCTTGACTCACTCCTTTTAGTTCTCTTTCATTTTCTCTGGAGCAATGAGAGCTGGTTTTTTTAGCACCCAAATTTGGGCACCCAGAGTAAAAAAGAGTTCGGTTCACTCACTTGGATCTTGGAATCAGACCAGACTTACCAAACGGGATTCAGCTCTGAAATTGCTCCCAAGGAGAAGAAATCCTGAAATCCTGGACCAAGAGTGTTATCAAATTGGGCCTTAGGCCCCTAGCTTACCGGCTCTCTTGTTGGGCTGTTTTGTTTGTTTCTCCTTCCTCCATGGAAGGTTGTGATTGTTGTTGCATCTTCCTTTGAGGATTGTACCTTCTTTTCTCCTTGATACTTAATAAATGATCGAAGTATAAAAAAAAATTCCATACTTGGGTGATGCACAGAAATTGTTCGATGAAATTACTGATATAGATTTGGTTTCTTTGAATTCTGGTTGCCAGCGTCAACCTTCGCTGTGCTCGGCCCATTCAAGGTCAATCCAAACTAGACAGAGCGATTGGGATCCTGATTGGGCCGGGCACAACTGAGGTTGACGCTGGTAGCTAGAATTCCAACAAACCAAGTTTGTACTAGTAATTTCATCGAACAACTTCCGTGCATCACCCAACTGACCACATACTGTATGCATGGTAATCAAAAAGTACCCAATGTGGCAATCAAAGTGCAACACGTATTTGAAAAATCAGTGAATGCTCTCTCCAACCTCGCAATTTGTTTATCGTCTTTTCTTTTATTATTCATATAAATTTGGCAATCTTAGTTGTAGAAACTGCATACCAAAAATTTTAAAAATATATATAAAAAAAGTGTGAATTTCTTCGTGGAAAGAATGTGAATGTAATATAGACTTCAATAAACAAAACAAGGAAACGAATGTGAATGTAATATAGACTTCAATAAACAAAACAAGGAAACAAAATTAAGGAGCATTTTCTCTACGCGTGAACGGTAACCGTATGGTTGAAATCAACATCATGTAAACTGCTGCATTTCGGTAGAGGGATAGGCCTACTACACTAGCAAGGATCCCAAGCGGGGGCTGCGTCCCCCTCTCTTTCGTCGGTTAAGTGCTGGATGGGGAATGATTCCCATTCATCTGTTACATGCATACATTTGCGATTCTAGACAAAAATATAGAAATTACCTAAAATTAGAGGTTATTTATTGTGGACACTTAGCTGACTCAAGTTTCCTTATTTGAAAGAATTTTCCATTCTTTCGACCTTCCATTCTTAAAAGATGTGTTATAAAACTCTTCTCAGCTTTCATTCATTGACAACAATCTTTCAAAAGATCTGCTCTAATAGCATGGAGGGAGTCGATTTTTTATTTAAACCTTCTCTCATTCTCATTATTGCTATGTTTCACTTCGGCGTATCTTAACGATGTTGTTCTCAAGCTTAATACACAGGTTCAGTTCAACCCATCTTTTCTACCCAGGTAAGCTTTCAATTCAATTAAGAATGATTCACTATATGGTGTGGGTTTGAGTACTCTATAAGAGCTCCCCCTCAACAAGAGAAGGCTGAGTCTTAGAAGGGCTTAAGGACTAATTGAATAGATTCGCTAAACATCAGATCGATATAATGAAGCAGTGGATTCGGCTGATGATCCACTTGATCAAGTCATAGGTTTTGCATTTTGTCAAGCTCTCGACCATATTTTTTTACTAAGCGGAATTCTGTCCCCTTCCCGTTCCTTCCAATCGATCCCACAAGAATGGCGCCAAAAAAAGTGAGCGCCTAGCGCGATACGGCTTCAAGGAAAAACCCTTGCTCCCCATGGGTGTAACTAGACTGAATTAATACATCCCTAATCAGATATGTCGACCATAATAGAGATTGTTTTATATCTACGGATGAATCAACTTTGAGACCTTCTAGTAGCTTCTCTTTGTAGGTGACACCTTGTTCGCCTTATTGTAATTCTCATGTATTAATGCATCATCCCCATTGATTGCATTTGGTGATTATCGAATTGAAAATATATATAACCCATAGTACATCATCAACTTTATTACACCAGTGGATTTCCATGGTTACTTCTTCATGGTGATTGTGGGCATTGAACATTGGTAAGGTCAATGAATATTCAGTAAAATTTGATATTGTTAGATTCCAAGATGGCCGCATGGAGTCCATCAAGCACCCATTCCTTAGTAGAGGCCCTAAAAACCCTAACTGAGGTATCTAGCATTTAATGGATTGGGTCTTCACCTTGATCCTTTGTGTCCCAATTAGGTGATTGTGATTATCAACAATGCTTTTTGTTCTTCTTGCAGCTGATGAATTTTCATCAGGAGATTGATACATATTTATCGTTTAGAGCAGATGCCAACATAGGAGGCTGACAAAGAGTAGTGCACACTACCTTCAATCATTAAAGAACTTGCTGAAGGGTCTTACTACATGAACTTGCAAGATACTAGCATTCCAAATCGATGCCTTTTTTTCCCACAACAAACTCTTAGCTTGAAATCATAGACACAACAACTCCATATGCCATTTTGTTCTCAAGCCCACATGTAGCCATTGAATCGTCTCCGGTGTAGTACGTCTCCTCCTATACTTTGGAGCTGATTTTGTAAAAGGATCTCTTTGATATCTGGTTCGACAAGTAAAATGGGTTTAATAAGTTTCCGAGCATGACATTTATGTCAAGAATGCTGATCTTGTCCCAGTGAATTTCTAGTTCTTAATATGATTTACTGTTCTAAAAGTGAACCCTGAAGAGCATCCAAGGAGAAGCTAGGCAATTTTCTTCCTCAAGGGAAGAAGCTATTGTATTTTCCTTCTTTTGATATTCCAATAAATAAACTACTTTGAGTCAAAGTTCATATTGTTTAGGCCAACAAACACCAAATGCATTAGAATAGCCAACTTGCCATATACAGATCAGTGCTTGATGCATTATATAGTCAAATCCCACAAGAATCAGAACTTTAATTTTATTCTTGCAATGGGTTTAAGGATGCACACCAACTCCCATCAAAAGGGTTATATGGTCCCAGTGGGATTGACCATTACAAGTTGCTCTTTTGGGGCATTATTAACCCAAGTTTGCTTTACTTTTTTTTTTTTTCCCTAAAAAGAATAAAATAACCCGAACAAAAACCTATAAGAACATCTTGCGCAGTTTTTTTGGGCTCCTTCGGTCAGAATAGAAAGGTAAAGAAAGTATTCAACATGTCTAAAATGAAGGGCAAGTCTAAATGAAAAAAGAAAATAAAAAATTTTCAAATGTGATGTTTAGTTAGTAGTGAAAAAGAAATTTACTTAATTATAATTCACTTTCACTCCCAAACAGAGACAAGGAGAGAGACTCAATTTGAATATAATGAACAAGACCTTTACTACTCTTACAATGAAAATAGCAGCCCTGAACATCCATATGATGTTATGATAATAAGCCTCGTGTATTTAGATAATTTCTAAGAATTAGAAAACTATATCCAAAGAGGTACTATGAAAAATGGACAATGTCTCCATCATGCCAAAATTCAAGACCCTTCCCAATCAGCCCCCATCACAAGCACATCTCAGCCATGTAGTGTGATTATGTGGTTTCACTTGTCTAGGTTGGTTTGTCTTAAGATGCTACCTTGTATTGATTTTCATTAAAAGTTTTCAATCAAGTCTTGTTGAACTGAGTTTGATGTTCCCTTGTACGACATAAACTCATGGATACATTAAATTTGTTAAAATTAGACTAAAGCTATATTTAGGCATGGACATATCCATAAAGTCCAGGGGAACTGCCATGGAGACATAAACATTCTTGGTTTTGGCTTTAATATCAAAGGATTGTTCTCCAAAATAGAAAAGGCAATTTCTTCACTCAAACCATAAGGCACTAGAAAATAACAGATTTTTACTAGTGCCAACATCTAAATGCCTAGAAAGAATGGTCCAATTAGCCCACACGACATTTATACACTAATCTTAACTTCACATACCCAATATGGAGTCAACTCAAATACTTCTAAGAGTAACTACACCGAAAAGAATATGTTTAATACATTTGAATTCATTAGATACTATGTTTTTTTTTGGAGTGCAAGAGATTATGCTTGAGAAATTAAATTTTATGTAGTGTTATGCTAAACATTAGGTCTGTATGTGGTTCATTAACTTAGGCTCTGTTTGGTATGTATTATAGAACTAATTATATAATACATTCTAACATATGGGATAATTCATTGTTAGTTGTTTGTGCCTTAATAACCCAAGCCCTGATAAAATCACATGAGCATTGGTCTTTCTTCTTCCTCTTCAACTCACTTATGCATCTTTTGCCATGAATGCTAGGTGAGTTGAATCTCTGTTCCTCTTCCTCTCTTTCTCCCCCTGTGAATTCATAATGAATCTACTCTTTTTTTTCCTAATCAAAATCCTAAATGCACTTTTCAGTGCTTGCTGCTATGGATTATGTTGGCCATGTGTTGTCATTGTTGGCAACTTGGCTGATGTGGTAGTGTTGGTGAGCTTACAATCAGAGAAATAAGGAAAGAGTATGTCAATGCAAGAGAGAGTTTGTACAAGTGGCAGTGACGAATCAACTTTGGTTATGTGTTCTACAACTTCTAGAGAGTGATTGAGAAGGCATGAAGTAAGTTGATTGGGTTTCAGTCCGAGTTGATTGGGTCGAAGCAATTTCGACTGTCAATCACATTGTACATGGGTTCAGTAATGTTTTAAGCCGAACCAAGGTGATATAGATAGTGTGTGGGAGTCCGGGTGAACATGCACGAAAACTTTTGAGTCTGGATTCCAAGGTTTGTCAGGCATTGGAAAGACATAGGGCATCGAGTTGGCTTCGCTACGCAACTTGAATTGCTCAAATCCGACATCGGATGAGGAAAATATTGTGATTCCCGTCGAATCGCTTGAAAAATTCCAAAAATATAAAGCTCTCGGTGAGTTGTTTTATGACAGGGAAATCCGTATAGATATGATATTGTCTAGAGTTTTTTTTTTATAATTATTAGAAGTTAATGGATTTGGCTGCAATAATCATAAATGTCTTTGGAGGCCAATTAGATGGCGACGCAGAGCCATGCATGTCAGATTCAGATCTGATGGATCACAAAGATGCGGGCTACTGTATATCTCGGCAAATGGACAAAGATGCTCCCGCTTGATCTATTATTTGCTTGATGTAACTTATTATGCGCCGCAAAGCATGACGTTGACTCCTGGTTCAGTGAGATGCGCACTAGGTGTTGATCACAGGTTGACACTGAGAGGGGGGTGAATCAGTGTCTTCAAAATTCTTCCCAAATAATTCCTTGAAGACAGATGCTGCCTTGAGCTGATGCTTTACTCACTAACCACAACCACACATTCACTGAAGCACTATCATACACATAGTCGTATGCACAACCACCTCTCTACCACAGTGTGGCCAGGTCTATCATGTTGTGCACACCCATCCTACAGACCATTCCATGCACTTCACAATATATAGCATATGCACAATCCACAACACAAGATATACGTGGTTCACCACCACAGTGTGTGATGGCTAGTCCACGGAGTAATGCCCTACGGGCTCCGTATATATACTCAATACTCTACTTTTAGCTGTCTACACAGTAGGGAGTACATATACCCGGTTACCCAAAGATAAAACTAGGAGGGCACAGATGTGCCAATAATTCAGGTACCGAAGTACCAGTGCTCAGCACTCGCTGCACACACAACACTTAACCCGCACCCACGGGAAGCAAACAAAAATAGTTTTTGGGCTTATATCAATGCCCTACAATTTAATCCCCACTAGCTAGGCATTCATCATTTACCACCTACAGCTAGCATATATTGAGTACAAGAATTAAATAATGCAATGGATACAGGGTTAGGAATCTTACAACCCTTGTCTGACATTTTCTGGTACTTTGGGAAGACTCTGGGATATCTCTGTAAAGCCTGGCATAGCCCTCAGGTCTACTGGAATCTTCAATGAACAATTTCAACACCAAACCCTAGCCTCCCTTTCCATTTCACTTCCCCCTTTTCTTCAAAACATCAATACCCCATTCAGTACTTCCAACAGCTCATTGTAGTCTCCATTTTCTTCCTTGGCATTTTAACAAACACTTTGAGTGCATGCCTTTCCTTCTTTTTCTCCCTTAGGATTTTCACAAACTCAACATGACCTTCTGGCTTTCATAGGCACATTCAAGCTCTCACAGCTCCTGTTTAATTGCATACAATCACTCCAAGCTTTCATTCATAGCAAACACCATTGTAGTTCTCATTGAAGCTTCAACCAACAATTATTTCTCCCAAACCCTCATACAGGGTCTTCAATACAGCTTAATAGAGTCCAGTTGAATCCATGGAAGGTTAGTAATAAAAAAAATAAGCATTAAACACTCACATACCTTCAAGAGAAGGTTTTCCCCCAAAAACCAGAGCCTCCACACTGTTCCTCATCGTTTTTCTCTAGTTTTTCATTCTCATCAGATAGGAAATTCGAACACGAGCTCGGAGCACTTTGGATCGTCCGATTTGGACTCCGGATGGCCGAGATATGGCCGTTACAGTTTCGGCCAGTGAAAATATAAGAAATGGAATCTTTTGGAGAACATTTCGTGCACCGCGCTACACAATAGCGCCGCCTGTCAGTGCGCTGTCGAGTTATGATTGGTTCAGAGAGAATCTGAAAGAAGTGGCCGTCGGATCTGAGAAGAAAAGGCGGGATCGTCTGATTCCCGTCGGATCCGAATAAATCGCGTCAGCGAAATTCGGAATCGATTTCGACCACTGGATCGAGATCTTGAGCTGCCATCGTACCGTACGTGCGCCACATAGAATCACGGTTCTATTACCATGCATTGCGGACCATGGTTTTAACTTATGGCTACCCAATCAGATCATGCGCGCAAGAATCCCGACGCAACTTATGCGTCACACCTCAGTCCGCCTTCTTCTAAGCTGTCGGATAAGAATCTGAGCATCGTGGCTCATCCTTGGACGCAGATTTTGAATATTTTCCTTTTAATCGGACCAAAATACCCCTATAATGGCGAAGAACTCTCTCTCTCTACTGACCTTTTGTCGAGCACCTTGTGTGCGTGCGGGATGTGCCATGGGGTGTGCGCGCGGGCCTGCTGCCTTGCGGCATTGCTTGCGAGCCTGCTGCCTTGCGGCATGGCTTGCGAGCCTACTGCCTTGTGGCAAGGCTTGCGGGCTGTGCCATGCAAGCTGTGCCATGCGGTGGTGCCATGCGGTGGTGCCATGCGGGCCTGCCTTGCTGTGGTGCCATGCGGCTGGCCTGCTGGCTGGCTGCCTTGGCCGTCGGCCAGGCTGGTTGCCTTGGCCCTCGGCCAGGCTGGCTGCCATGGTGCTCGGCCAGGCTGGCTGCCATGGTAGAATGCCACCTAGGTACAGTGGGTCCCACCCACAGTTTTCTCTCTCCTCTTTCTCTCTCTTCTGATTCTCTCTCTTCCTTCTCTCTCTTCTGATTCTCTCCATTCTTCATGCTTCAGAAGGTGTCCAACACAGTGATTAACACTGTCACATCACCTGTAACACTGTCACATCGCCTGTATCACTGCCATATCGCCTGTATCACTGTCAGCTTGCATGTGGGGTCCACACTCTCTCTCTTCTTGCTAAACCAAGAATGGGACCCACTCTGGGACCAATACTTTCTCTCCATTTTCTCTCTCATCTTTCTATCAGTATGTTGTCTATGTGGGTACTGTCCACATCACCAGTGGGGCCCACACACATTTTATCACCTGTCGAAACTGCTGTTGCCCAGTCAACTCAATGCATACCTTCTCAATCACTCTCTAGAAGCTATAGAATACTGTAGAACATGCCAAAGGCTTCCTCGGCTCTGCCACTTGCACAAACACTATCTCTCCTTATTTCTCTCACTGTAAGCTCGTCAACATTGCCCACACAGCCAAGTTGCCAACAATGACAACATATGGCCAACACTAGGAAACAGAAGAGATTTAAATCCGATGGTCTCCATCAACGCTGATCGCGTTAGACGTGATTAGACAGATCCGACGATAAAAAATAAATCCTGTCATTTTTTAGAGATTTAGAAGCTTGGATTGAAGATTCTTTATTCACCAATGCAAACTCGACACCAAGACTGACATGTCAGCGGGGACTTGGCTCAGGTGCATTGCGGGTGCACGAAAATTATCAAAAATATTCCTTTTAAAATATCCTAACTGGTCGATCTTCGTTTGATCATATCTCGGCCATCTGATGTCCAAGTTGGATGGTTCAAGTTGCAGAATTCATCATTTTGAATTCTCTACCTCATAAGAATGAAGAAATCGAGTGGTGGTTCAGAAGAAATTGGGGTGAAGAGGAAAGAAGAGAAAAGAAGAGGGGAAAAATGATTTTGGGGGTTTCTTACTTATTGGTGAGCATTCAATCACCTACCAGCCTCATTCATGCTTGGAAATGGTGCATAAACTTTTTCTTTTTTGTTTTCACACCAGAAGTCTCTTTCCAATATTTATGTTATGAAAGAGTATGAAAAAAAAAAAAAAAAACAGGATCATTTTTTCTTTAATTGTTCAAACCAGAAAGAAACTTTGGGATTGCTGAACTTAGCATGGTTAGCTGCCAAAAACTCGCAACCACCGGATCCTAGACCTTCCTCTAGCATTACCATCAAACCGGAACGATCTCGACGATTTCTAGGATGGATTTGGTACCTAGATACACTGTCAAGTGAAATCCAATCCACGAAATAATTTGATCTATGGAGGCTCAAACCTTGGCACAAGAGATGGGACCGGCGAAATTGTAACCCGTGAGCATCAATCAGGAACACTTCCCACCGCCTAAATTAGGACTTAAAAGAATCCGGTGTACCGATTCTAAAGATGCGGAAATGCATATTAGTCTGAAGTACCAATTCCCATAACTCAGTCATGTTGTTCTTCATTCACACGTATTGTTCGTTCACGGGTCTGTGTTCACCAGTCAATATAGGTGGATGCAGCTATGGAGGGTGATCATTTTGAGATGCTGAAGAGGGGCTTAAAAAGTGAAGAGTGGTGAGAGGTTGGTAGAGCTTTCATTAAGGATTTAAGGTGGTTGTTGCTTGTAAGAGAGAAAAGAGTTGGTTGTGAGCAAGGATTTGTTTAACGAGCTGAGTTTTCCCAACATTGGGAGTTGTGGGAGATTTCAGTGAGTTGTTGAAAGTGCTACAATCATCTCTGAACATTGGGAGTTGTGGGAGATTCCAGTGAGTTGTTGGAAGTGCTACAATCATCTCTGAACATCTGGAAGCATTGGTTGTGAGATTTTCCCAACTCTATAATTCTTTTATTGCTTTCAGTATATGATATGCTAGCTTAGGTGAAATTGTTGAATACCTAGCTACCTTGGGATTTCATTGTAAGGCATTGTTATAAGCCCCAAAATCTTTTTGTTGTGTTGTGTTTAGTGGGTGCTGGACACTAGCAGTTACAGCTGCCTAAATCTTGACATCATTTATATGCTGGGAAAACACAGGGTAAGTATCCTTATCTTGTAAAAGACTAAAAATAGTGTATTGAGTATAGACGGAGCCCATTGAGCATTACTCCATGGACTAGCCATCACACACTATGGTGGTGAACCACGCAATATTCCTATGTTGTGGATTGTTTTACTTTTATTATATATTGTGAAGTGCGTGGAATGAATTGCAGGATGAGTGTGCAAATTTGGTAGACCTGGCCACTGAGTGGTAGCGAGGTAAATTTGCATACGCTTGTGTGTGTGGCATTATGGTTCTCTGGTAGCTCTGGGCAGTAGTAAAAATTACAAGGAAATGAATTTTACACTGATTCACACCCCCTCTTGTTGTCAACTAAGGTTTATCAATTGGTATCAGAGCACTAGGTTCAGTGATAGCTTAATTAGCAACAGAGTGATTAGAGAGCAGTCATAGCTCCAGGGTAAGGTTCTCACAAACCCTTACTTTTTTTATGGAACAGACTTTTTGTTTTGGAAGAGGTGAATGGAGATTTATGTGGGATCTCTCGATTTTGATGTTTGGGTAGCAGTTTTAAATGGCTACACTCCATTAGAAACGAATGCACCCAGTGCCATTAAAAAGAAGAATTTTGAGAACAATCTCAAGGCACTTAATGCCATTCAAGGAGGATTGACTAACGGTAACCTAGCTAAGGTTATGGACTATAAGAGTGCAAAGGAAGTCAGGGACAGGTTAATAAGCATCTATGAAGGGGAGAAGAAAATAAAAAAAAAAAGAAAAGTTTCAAATCTTCAGGGCTCAATTTTGAGAACCTAAAAATGACAGAGGATGACACTATTGATAACTATATAAATAGAATTAATGAAGTAGTCAACTCCATTAGAAGACTTGGTGAAGATCTAAAAGGATCTATTGTCTGTCAGAAGATTTTGAGGTCTCTCACCCCCAAGTTTGATTCAAAAGTCCCAGCCATTAAAGAGACCAAGGATTTGGATGTCATTACTATTAATGAAGTGCAAGACACATTGACAGCCTTTGAGATGAGAGTCGCAAGGGAAACTCTGTTGATAAGCAAGCAACTTTCAAAGCTATACAAAAACTAAAGATTTTTAAAGAACCAAATGAAGAAGAAAGTGAAGATAAGGCCACAACTCACTTTACTAGAAAACTAAAGAATGGTACAGGAAGATACAAGGAGAAACTCCCATTTAAGTGCTTCAACTATGGTAAGGTTGGACACTTTTCTGCAAAATGTCCAAAGAAGAGTATGATTGTAAGTGATGATGAAGATTATAACAAGGACAAGTCCAAGGCCAAGAAAAGTTACAGCTTCAAGAAGAACAAGTCTAAAAGAAAATGCTTCATTTCCAATATAAGCGGTGATACTATAGATGATGACTCAAATGACATTTCAGGAGATGCGCCTAGTGAGGCATTGTTTATGGTTTTCATTGAGGAACATTTAGAGGAGAACAAAGATGAAGAATTAACCTTAAGCAATAAAGAAGGTAAGAATGAAGAATCAACCTCATGTAGTGATGAAGAAGCAAAGAATAAAGAATCAACCTCAAGCTATGACGAAGAAGGTGAGATAAAATTTGAGGATGAGTTAGTAGCAACTATCAAGGAACTCAATAAAGAAAGAAAAATTACAAGCTTTTCTCAAAAGAAGTTAAAAAGAAAAAATAGTTAATTCAAGAGGACAGTACAAAATGAGGAGTCCAAGAAAGTCATTGATAATCTCAAAACTCAGCTCACATAGGCATCTGTAGATCATTCTAGGTTAGAGACTGAGTATGCAGCTTTGAAAATTCAAATGGAAGAACAATCTACTATGTTTGATCACTTTGAAGAGATTGGTAAAGAGTTTGCAATTCTAAAGGCAAAAGTGGTTGAGTTTGAAGAACTTGAGAGACAACAAAAATTGACTCAACATAATTAGCCAAGTAACACTCCTCTAGTGCATCATAGTAGCAATAAGCTTGATGGCATCATCAATGCTCAAAGACCTTCCCACATCAAATTTGGTTTTGGTTTTGATAGAAGAGAGACATCCAAGAATGCTAGCTTAAAGGGGAAATGTCCAATCTCCTTTATAAACGAAAATGCAACTTTTGAAGATGTTGTAAGGACTCAAAAGAAAAGGGTCTACCTACTGAAAGAAAGGTTGGAAAGGGCAAGGAGCTCATTGTTCAAGAGCCTATTGTCTAGACGTTCAAGAGGCCTCGGCTTCTCCCATTGTTTCTTCTCAATAAATTTTCCTTTACCAAAAGAAAAAAATAAAAAATAAAAAGAGAGGGTTTGCCTTTAGATTCCAAGGTGCATTTTTTTATGCTATCTTTTAAGATGAATGGATTCCATGGTTTATCTGATCCTACAAACATGGGATAGGACAAACTACGACCAACCCACCTGACTTAAAACCCAAGCTACCATTATATGGGATAGTGTTGTCTGTCCTCACCAAGCTAGATTAAGTTCTAGCCGTGAAAGGCTACCAAAACCATCCCAACAATGGACAATTGCATTTGGAGGTAGCCTAGTAGAGACAATATCAGTACATGAAATAGTCGTCAACTTAATTTCATTCTAGGTGAGCACTTTTGGGATTTGAGCAATTCCTCTTAGAACAAAACTAATGTAGATGGTGCAAATTCTACAAACAAAACAAGGAAAGTAAACAAACTAATAACCGGACTCAAAACAAGCACCACCTGAGGCCTTACTAGAGGCAAGTTAGAATTACAAGAGCCATCCCTCGAAAGGTATTGAGCCCTGAAAAACCTTCACAGCAGAAAATCATCATGTTTTATTATCCAACATAATTTACGAAGCAAAGAGACATTAATCTAACAGAAATGGAGGTTGGCCTCCCCCCTCCCCCCTCCATTTTAGGCTTGCATACAGAGTCCCATTTAACCATGGTAGCTTTAGAGACCTTAAGATCCCTCGACCAAAGAAAGTTCCTCACCCACCTCTCCATGAGAACTATTTGTGACGAGAGCCAACAATAAATTTAGAAATTGTGAAACAACAGACATGTCAAGACGGACTGAATCAATTGAATCCTACTAACAAAGGACAAACATTTCTCCTTCGAGGACACATGCATATATGCCAGATCCTACCAATAGGTAATCAAAACGCATAATAAGACCTGTCTTTATCTAGTTCCCAAGGCATTTTTCCACCCAATGAAGAATATAGTTATTTGCTTTTGAAGCATTTATATTGTTGGCCCTGTTGTCCATTATTTCTTTCTCCAATAAAGATCCACTTCAACTAGGATTAGACCTCAGTTCCTCATCAAATAGGAGATGCCTCATCAACTCAAAGCTTCTAGTAAGTTTCCTTGAATGAATAGACAGAAGAAGCTCTAAACAGATTTACCATTATAGTCATGCAATATAATTGGAGACCAAGTGCATGGTACATAAGCCATACCTTATGTGAGCGTAGGTTCTAAACTAGTATACCCATCCCAAAGATTTTTTTAGACTGTCAATTGTAGGGATTCAAATGCTGCTATTCCACCCCCAACCCTGGGGAGAGGGATGTTACCCCTTAAAAGAATTGAAATCTTAAGTTTGGAGATGCCCTCTGAAGTAGGAGTTGGTTAAAAATGTACTTCTAGGAAGATAGTTTTCTTACGAAATCATTACTTGCATCACGTAGTCTTTTTTTTTTTTTTTTTTTGTGGTAGTCTATTGGGTACTAGGAACAGTTGATTTGAATCTCACGGACATGGGTGCATGATATGTAAAGCCATATATCTTGAAAAGTTCGTGGATGTGCTAATTTTGGGTTTTGCGAAGTCATGTATTCTCCACATTTGTACCTTGGAAGGAAGGTCTTATGGAAATTCATGAAGATCTTGCAAAGTCCCTTTGTAGTGGTTTGATTTATTCATTATTACATGCAATCTCCATTCCTTGCACGGTACTTTTTTTTTATTTGGGTGGGTGATGGGGGTGGAGGATGGGGTGGGGTAGACGTTCTTTGAAGATCTCCTAGTTTCGAGACATTTGGGCATCAAAGCAATGGTCAGTTTTGTAAACCGATTAGTAATGTTGGTTGACCTGATAGTGCTGGCATCCGTAACACATAGATATAGTTCATCTGCCTTATATTGCAATAAGAGTTTCTTTTTTCCTCTATTTTCTGTGTTTTACATCATTTTATTGAGTACAAAATTCAAACATTGCCCTTTATTTGCTACATTTTTGCATGAACCATCAGTTACATGGGTAAATAGCTCCATTGATAGGACTCTAGAAATTGTCCTAGCAATGGCAGCTCCAAATCCATAGCTTGAAGAATAGAAGCTGCAACACTGACATCAACAATCCTTTGATATCAACTGCAATAGAGACTGAATTCTCAAACCTTATCTAGTCACATAAACGATCATGAACTCCAAAATGAATAGAAAAGGTTATATGATTGTGTCAAATTCTCATGAAGTTGAACATAATAAAATACATGACGAAGAAAGACAAAATACATAAGATTTGATCAATTTCGAGTTAAAACAATATTGGAAACAACAGCCAGGAGGGAAAGTTACAGAAAGACGTAGAGAGAGAGAGAGAGAGAGAGAGAGAGAGAGAGAAACTAATAGTGATAGTAAAGAGAACCATACTGGAGAGTAGACTAGATTAAGAGGAGCTCGAAACTAGAATGAAAAACAAAACTTCTGCTAGTAGTGCATTCAATCCACAATAGCAAGCCTTGAAAAGTGCATTTAGGATTTTGATTGGGAAAAAAAAAAGATTATTCATGAATTCGTAGAGGAAGAGAGAGAGGAAGAAAAATAGAGATTCAACTCACCCTACGTTCACGGCGAGAGATACACAAATGATTTGAAGAGGAAGAAAAGACCAATGCTCATGAGATTTTTTCAGGGCTTGGGTTATTATACAAATAACTAGAAATGAATTATCCCAATATACGATAAACATCTTCTTACCTATTTGTAGATTTTAGTTTATATTGATTTATTATAAACTATAAATTAATGCTACAAATCATACCAGCAAGTCCATATGTAAGAATGTATGATATAATTAATTTTATAATACATACCAAAGAGAGCCTAAGTTAAATGAATCACTTACAGACCTATTGTCTAGCATAACAGTGCTTAAAATCTAATTTCTCAAACATAATCTCTTGCACTCCTAAAAACATAGGATTTAATGAACTTAAATGTATTAGAAATATTCTTTTTTGTGTAGTTACTCTTAGAAGTACTTGGGTTGGCTCCATATTGGCTCTGTGGTCTTAAGATTAGTGTATAAATGTTGTGTGGGCTAGTTGGATGATTCCTTCTAGGCATCTAGATGTTGGCACTCATAAAAAGCTATTATTTTCCAGTGCCATATAGTTTGAGTGAAGAAGTAGCCTTTTCTATTTTGGAGCACAATACTTTGATATTAAAGCCAGAGCCAAGAACGCTAATGTCTCCATGGTAGTTCCCTTGGACATGATGGACATGTCCATGCCTAAATTTAGATTTAGACTAATTTTATCAAATCTGATGTGTCCATGTGTTTATATTGTACAAGGGAACTTCAAACTCAGTTTAACAGGGCTTGTTTGAAAACTTTTAATAAAGATCGATACAAGATAGCTTCTTAAGTTAAACCGACCAAGACAGGTAAAACCACATAATCACTCTGCATGGCTGAAATGTGCTTGTGATGAGGTTGATAGGGAAGGGTTTGGATTTTGGCAATGATGGAGACATTGTCCATTTTTCATATTACCTTCTTCGATATAGTTTTCTAATTCTTAGAAAATGATCTAGATACATGAGGCTTATTATTGTAAAGTCATATGTGGATGTTCAGGGCCGCCAGTTTTCAGTGTAAGAGTATAAAGGTCTTGTTCATTATATTCAGATCGAGCCTCTCTCCTTGCCTCTGTTTGGGAGTGAAAGTGAATTATAATTAATTAAATTTCTTTTTCACTTCTAACCAAACAACACATTTGAAAATTTTATTTTTCGTTTAGACTTACCCTTCATTTTACACGTGAAGACTTTATTTACTTTTCTATTTTATTTTAACCGAAGAAACCTAAAAAGACCACACAAGATTTTCTTACAGGTTTTGTTAGGGTTCTTCTATTCTTGTTAGAAAAAAAATATAGCAAAATTGGATTAATAATGCCCCAAAAGAGCAACTTGTAATGGTCAATCCCACTGGGACCATACAACCCTTTTGATGGGGGTTGCTGTGCATCCTTAAACCCACTACAGGTAGAAATTAAAGTTCTGATTCTTGTGGGATTTGACTTTTTAATGCATCAAGTTCTCATTTGTATATGGCAAGTGGGTCATTTTAATGCATTTGATGTTTGTTGCCCTTAACCAGAAGAACTTTGACTCAAAGCAGTTTATATATTAGAATATCAAGGAAAATACAAAAGCTTCTTTTCTTAAGGAAGAAAATTGCCTAGCTTCTCCCTGGATGTTCTTCAAGGTTCACTTCTAGTACAGTAGATCATATTAAGAACTAGTAATTCATTAAAAAAAGATCAGCAGTCCTGAATAGAATGTGATGCTCGTAAATTCGTTAAACCCACTTGACTTGTCGAAGTAGAGATCAAAGAAGTCCTTTCCCAGAATCAGCTCCAAAGTATAGGATGAGAAGTACTACATCAGAGAGGATCTAATGGCTGCATATGGGCTTGAGAACGAAATGGCATATGGAGTTGTTAAGTCTATTTATTTCAGGCTAACACTTTGTTGAGGGGAAAGAAAGACATTGATTTGGAATGTTGGTATCTTGCAAGTTCATGTAGTAAGGCCCTTCAGCAAGTTCTTTAACAATTGAGGTAGTTTACACTACTGTTTATTGACCTCTTATGTTGGCATCTGCTCTGAACTATAAATATGTATCAATCTCTTGATGAACATTCATCGGCTGCAAGAAGAGCAAGAAGCATTGTTGATAATCATAATCAATTAACTGGGACGCAAAGGATTGAGGTGAGGCCTAATCCATGAAATGCTAGATATGTCAATTAGGGTTTTTAGGGCAGCTAATGTGAGCATTTGATGGATGCCATGAGGCCATCGTGTTTTCAACAATATCAAGTTTTACTGAACATTTTTCGACCACAATCATTATGAAGAAGTAACCATGGAAATCCACTGGTGTAATTGAGTTGATGGTGTACTATGGATGATATCGATTTACAAGTCAATAATCATCAAATGCAATCAATGGGGATGATGCATTAATACACGAGAATTAAAATAAGGCAAACAAGGTGTCACCTGTAAGAAGAAGCTACTAGAAGATCTCAAAGTGGATTTCATTCGTAAATTTAGCACCGTCTTTATTATGGTGGACATGTCTGATTAGGGATGTATTAATTTAGTCTAGTTACACCAATGGTGAGCAGGGGTTTTCCTTGCACAACATATAGTAAATATGTCTTATTGAATTGAATGCTTACCTGAGTAGAGAAGGTTGGTTGAACTGAATCTTGGTTGATAATCTTGAGAACAACGTCATTGAGACGTGCCGAAGGGAAAGATAGCAGTAATGCGAAGGAGACAAGGTTTAGATAAAAAATAAAAATAAAAACCGCTCCCTCTATGCCATTGGAGCAGGTTATTTAGGTTATTTGAAAGATTGTTAACAATGAATGAAAGTTGAAAAGATTTTATAACACTTTTTTTTTAAGAATGGAGGGTTGAAAGAATGGAAAATCTATTAAAATAAGGAAACTTGAGTTGGTCAAGCATCCATAATAAAAAATAAAAAAAATGGCGTCCTAGTGCATGAGGCTACTGCTTCTGTAGGGTCTAAAGAGGGACAAAATGTACACAGCTTTACCCCCAAAACATGGAGAGGCCGTTTCTGTGTTTCGAACTCGTGACTACCAGGTTGCTATATGACAACTGTAAGACATGTACTTTACTAACCCAGTCTTACCATCTTGTATTAGGTCTTCCTATCATGGTCAAACCAAATGGACCAAGTGCGTGAAGAAACCACGAGGCTAGGTATGTAATTCGAACCATAAATCATCTAATTGAGACGTGTGGTTGCATACCTAAACAGGTGTGGTCGACCACACCTCAGAACATTGAGACCACTCGAATCTAAGACGTGTGGTCGCAGTTTTGAGAAGTGTGGTCGAAGGATAATGTGACCCCACGTGCGACCACACGATGGTATACTGACTCCGAAATTAGGAAACCTTCCTAATCAGAAAGAGGGTTCTTTCCTAATCAAAGTGGGACTTTATATGGATGTTTTCCTCTATATAAAGAATGTCCGTTAGTCTCTTCCATTCTTTTAGAACCCAAATTGAAAGAGAGAGAAAGAGAGGAGTAGGAAGAGAAGGAAAATTGAATAAGACTAGGAGAAGGAATTGCAGAGAAAGCTCTGATTCTCCAGCAAGTTTAAGGTATGAAATTATTCCTTACATTAATTGAATGCCTAGAATAGGTTATGGAGGAGAGATTGATTCAAAGTAAGATCTCAATCCTATGACCTTGGACAAAGGACAAACTCTAAGAGATCTATGAAGGGAATCTATTAGGGTGAAGGATGATGTAAAAGTATGAATTTTAAGCCATAGAACAATAAGCTAAGGAATCAAAACATGAAGATATTGCATTGAGAGTGGAAAAGTCGACCAATACTCGTGAGGTAGCAGTTTGATCGACCACACGAGGCACATGTGTCGACCACACTCCCTCGGGAAGTTTCCAGAGAGGGTGTGGTCGCATGTGTGTGGTCTCATGATATGCGACCACACCTATTGACCCCACACCCTATGGTTGCAGAAACTTAGACCACAGGTACAGTCACACCTGTGACCACTCAGCTTCTGGAGGTCTCACTACAACAATGTTAATTTTGGCGATGGAAGTTTTCCGTCGCTAAAAAAAGGTTTCCGTCGTCGTTTATATTTACCGACAGACCAGTTTCCGTCGTATATTCTGTCGACGTAGCTGCCGTGGGTATAAATTCACATTTTTCCCCACGGAAAGTAGGATCCTGTGGCTAAAATATTATATTTTTAGGCACGGAAAGTAAGTTCCCGTGGTTGAAGTTGTTGATATTTACCGATGGTAAAAAATGTTCCGTTGGTAAAAATATCTACAATTACCAACACGTTCTCTATTACCGTCGAGTATAATACCACATTTTTTCCCCCCGGAAATTTAGATTTCCGTGGGCATAAATTTGTCTATTTATCGACGAAAATCTATTTTCTGTGGGTAAAAATTTTATTTACCAACGGATATTTTTTTACCGTCGGTAAAAATAGTCCTTTTTTTTTTTAAATTTTCCCAAGCAATACGCATACTGAAATATTCCTATTATAAACACTGAAAACTATATATCCTGTCATAAAACACAAAAAACTAGAAAAAAAACTAGCAACTAAAATGTAGAAGAATTCCAAGTGAATTGAAATTTATAACTGATATTCCAACCTTTACAGGGAAATAAGCTAAGTTAAAAAAAACATTGTATATATACAGTACTTCAAAGTACAACAAAAAAAAATGCATTATATACAATAGCATTCCAAAATTTTGTAACTCCAATCCACCAAAATGCTTCTCAACTTCCTTCCCTTGTCTGATTCACACCACACCACTTTTCATTTCTTAGATACAAAAAGAAGGCATTCAACCATTTCAAGCATCCCAATGAACTTCTTCAAAAACCTAAATCATGAAATGCATTGAGCAAACAAATGTCAGCCTTCCATGGTTGTTGTTTATTAAAGTCACATAAAAAAGAAAATAAGAAAAACAAAGTAGTTATATGAGATTCTACATGTACCACCACAAACTTTAGAATTTCAATATACCAATGTAAAAGATTACGAAGAACAAATAACAAATGTCCAGAGTGTAAAACTAGAAAAAATTAATTGGCTAACGACAAAGTAGTTCTCGATCAACTGGACCAAAGAGTCATGAATGCTCATGGTTTCTTAATTTTATCAGTTTCATTCTAAAGCATGTTTTTCATGCTAGTACGCACAGATGCAATCAAATTGTTGAAATGCATTGATTGTGTGGTCTGGGCATTACATGAACATTTGTACTATGCTCCCACTCTGAAAGGAACATACCAGTCAGTTTTCATACTACCAAATCTCCTCTTATTCAGTGGTTGTAGGTGGGGGTAGGGATCTTCCAAGTGCACAAGAAAATTAATATCTATCTATTTGTCTACAAAACACGGGGTTAAAAAGTTTGAATTCAAAACAAGAAAGGTTGGCCCTTGAGACTTAGGCGCAATCTTATATTAAAACACTTAGTAGCTGCTAAAAATGTTAAAACATGGAACAGGGAAAAGATATTTGCTTTGATTAATATACCTTTAAGTTACTTTATAAATGGTCGTTCATAAATAACTGCAATAAAGTGTGCAATGCCACAATCTAAATTTAGAATTTAGATAAAGTCTTGTGACAAAATATATTCTTATGAAAAAATAGGTTACCACCAGGTGAAGAAAAAGGACATTACCAGCATCCACAAGCTTGCAATGGCCAATGAGACAACTAAAAGCAAGACTTGCAAGGCTACTTTTGTCATTACACCAACTATGCCAAGAAGTTGTATTGTTGTTGATATCAAGATCCACAACACTTTGATCTACAGACACCTAGTAGTTCATAAATTACATGAATTAGATAATAAGAAAGAAAGGAGGAAAAGAAGGATCATTATACATCTTGTTTAGATCTTTTAAGGGTTTTTGAGTAGAAGAGTTTTACTTTAAAGTGACAGCAGAATACTTAAACGATTCAAGATATGTTTGGCTGGGGTAGAGTCAAAGAAAGACATCGATGCACGAAAGACACTTCTAAGCATCTTTGCAAACAACTTTTGTGCTACTTCTAGACCAAATGTGGTCACAAGAGCAACTCTAACAAATACAAACCAAGAGCTCCCAAAAGCAAGGGCCATATAAACTACAAGGAGGACCATACTACTAGTCTTAGGATGGTCTCCCTTAGTTTGTGGATTTTCCCAAGTCAACCAACACACACTTTGATAGTTAATCGATTCTCAACACCATAGGGTTCAAGAAGGATGTATGTTATCCTCAGCATTTAAATGAGAATTAGGTACATGCCTACTTTGCATGAGCAGAAAAACCCATAAAGCATGTTTCAATTCAAACGTCATTCAAGGAATCAATTTCATTTGGATTGTCTAGATAGTCAGCTAATGGAAAGACAAAAAATTGCACCCCTTCACATCTGATTCAACTAAAATGAAGACAACAATGAGAATATATTAGTATTAGCCTAAGCATTTACATTTATCTATCTTCTGGGAGAGTCAAAAGAAGGATTATATGCCCCTAGTTGAGGCAACAATATAGGGTGTGTGTAAATAATGTTCTCTTAAATTTCTAAGTAACTTCCTAACCTTCGAGATTTAATACAAATATATTAGACACTTTTCTATTTTTCTTTTCACTCAACATTAGAGGAAGAAAATTAACAGAAGCTAACTTGAGCACATGATGTAAAACCTCAGAAACCTCATAATCACAATTTACATTCTATAAAATAACAAAAGTAAACTATTGATATAAAACATAAAACACAAAAAATAAAGAAACAAAGTGTTCCTTACCAATATTAGATCTGTGCTGAGCTCGTCATCATCACAAGGTGGTGCACCGTGCATAAGAAAACTAAAATGTAAACCTATTAGAAATACACTAAATAGGTGTTACCTTGATTCTTTTTCGTGCATCTTCCTTTAGCTTTTAGGTATAACCCTCCAATTTTTATAGTCCTAAGGAAGATATTTCAGATCTCTTGCTACACGATTATTGGTAAGCATTTACCTCTACATCAATGGTATAATACATTGATGTAGAGGTATAATCCATGTAGCAACTTTGTTGGATGTCTCCCTACTACATGGTTAGTAGTAAGCATTTACCTCTACATCAATGGACTCTTTATGCTTAAGAGCTGATGGGGCCAAAGTTTTTCCCCTTTGGACTCTTCCTTTTCTCTAATTTAATACAAAAATATAGTTATTATCACCGTTTTAAACGTAACATTTAACTGACTTACCTCCTATTGATGATATGCCAATTCTGGCACAGTCACCCTTCTGACTCATTAATAACAAAGATATAATTTAAATTCTAAACCTATTTTCAAATAAATTGTCATCAAATGGTGTATAAAAATTAGTTTATCCCTGACATAATTAGCGAAGTAACAATGATGTGCTAAAAAGGCCAAGTAAGATCAAGGTTATAAAGCTTTAAGAAATTAACAAATTTTGTATACCATGTGGATTCATAGAAGGCATGGTTAGTAGTACTGAACCCATCCATAAAGGGCTCATCTAGCCATGGGCATGGATTGTGTTCCAGCTGTATTGTGTTCCAATTGAACCTAACAGCTTCTTCCTCTTCTTCTTCTTTTTAATGCTCTTTTGTATGTTGTCAATGTAGTATTCTGGTCTGCTCTCCCTGAGCAGTTCAATGACCTTGGTTTTGCCTTTGGTCAGTGCACACACAAGTCTGCAGAAATGTCCGAGTTCCATTCCTAAACAGTCACTTGATAAACTTGAACAAGGCAAAACAATAACCATCAATAACATGTCCAATAAGCATAAAATCCACGTAGACAATGAAACCTGAAACTAGATATGTTGAGAGCAATGTACTGGTAATTGAACCCACTTTCATTTTTCCCAAGGCGAGGAATAGCAAAGAGGAAGTCAACACATGTGCCAAAGTGCAACTCATATGCATTCTGTCTCAGTTGGCTCGGTGGTGCTTCACAACCTCAACACCTATTCTAACTGAGCCATATACCTCACTCAACTTAAATTGCATCCGTGAGCAGGCAAGCAAAACAGTACCAAACCACGACATGACTCACAATCTATTACCAAACTAGTGGGACAGCAAACCAGAAAAAAAAAAATTCCTAAACAGAGAGCCATATCCCCCATATAAATTTTTGAAACCCCAACCAACCCCAACCAAATGCAATACTATGAAGAGCATCCAACCTTAACTGAGCCACAAAAAAAACTTTTAAAAGTCCTAATGAACTAAACCATACAAACCCACTGCTGAAACCCAGTGATAAATAAAAAGAAAACAGAATACACATCCCTTAGAATCCCATGGATAAGAAAATAATAGAATTGGAAATAGAGAACACAAAGAACCGCATTGAACCTGTTCATATTCAGCTAAGAATCCATGGAAACCAGATTTTCAAGAAACAAAAAAAGAACAATGCTAGAGAGAGAGAGAGAGAGAGAGAGAGAGAGAGAGAGAGAGATCACAACATTCGACAATCAGCCAGAGCAATAGCTCGAACAATTTCAAGGCATTCATCAAATAAAATTTTGAGAGAAGAAGAAAAGAATGATAGAAATAAAATACAAGGGGAAAACGAAGTACCTTTGTCGAATTTCTTCCTCCCCCTGCTGCCGCTTTCTTCTTCTTCTTTTCAACTATAGCAGTAACTTTTCTCTTAGCCTTAGTTGCAACCCTCTAGTTTGATTTGATTTTTTTTTTCTTTGTTCTTGCTGCACTTGGTTTCTCTACTTTCTCTTGAGCCGTCACTTCTTCTTCCTCTTGATTTCACGCATAGGCACCTATGACTCTCTCTCCAGCCCTCATCCCTACGGCTATGTCTCCTCTTTTTCGTCAATCTAAAACCCTCTTTTTGTTTAGGGTTTTCGGTTGCTCTTCTTAACCCTCTTGAATGACTTAAACGTCCTTCCCTATTGACTGAGCTGAGTGAGGACGACAAATAAAGAGAGAGCACGGAGAGGAATAACCGAAAGAGAAAAGAGAGGGAAACTGGAGCTTCTCACGCAAGGGTTCAATTTTGGAACTTCGAAGTTGAAGGGACGTGGGGTTGGTGAGACGTGGGAGAAATTTTTTAGCCACGGGAATCTAATGTCCGTGGCTAAAACTATTTTTGGCCACGAAATTTTTTTTACCGTGGCCAAAAAGTACTTTTTTTCCAACGGGAATTTCTTTTCCGTGGCCAAAATTAGTGATTGTTGATGAATTCCGTTGCTTTTTAGCCACGGGTGTAAGCACCCCATTTTTTCCATCCCAGCTAAACAAAGTCTTGCGGGCGTATGGACAACAAAAGGAGAAAGATGATCGAAAGTTTAGATTTTTGACTATGAATTTGAGGAAGTTTTCAATGGGTCTGTGAATTTGAGAAAGTTTTCAATGGGTCCACAGCAAGGTCATGGGTTATAATTTTGCATGGATGCATAGGTCATAGAATTATCTTCGAAACCAGACCAGAATTGCTCAATTCCGATATCAAATGAGGAAGATATGACCATTTTAGTCGGATGATACATATAAGGGAGGTTTCTGAAATTATTATAAATAATCCCAGGGGCCTTCATGCAAATTATTCTAAGTTGGATTGTTTGAATTTCAAATCATCATATCTTGATCATCCGACATCGGATTCAGATGATTCCAATACCATTATTCTTCATTCATGATGTTCTACAAAGTGGACGTAAAAAATCTCGGGTAGAAGTCACCAGTGGGTCCCATGCAAGCTTGCATGTAAAATCATCGTTAGAACTTCAAAGCTTCATATCTTTTCCGTTCTACATCGGATTCAGATGATTCCAAGACCATTGTTCTTCATTTGTGATGTCCTACAAAGTGGACGTGGAAAATCTTGGGTAAAAGTCTCCGGAGAGTCCCATGCAAAATTACATATGGAAATGGTCATTTAATATTCAAAAATTCATATTTTGATCATTCCATATCCGAATCAGGTGATTCCAATCTCATTATGTTCCATTTTTAGTGCTCTACAAAGTGAACGTAAAATATTTTTGGTAGAAGCCTCCGAAGGATCTCATGCAGCATGGTCAATCAAATTATCGATAATTGGTCCGCTTAAACTTCAAAAATTCATAAGTTGGTCATTTTACTTCCAAATGAGGTGATTCAAGTTCCTATATTCCTCATTTTTAATGTTCTACAAAATGAATGCAAAAAATTTGGAATAAAGGCCATCGAAAAATTTCATGCGGGATAACAGTGGAAATGACCCATGAAATGATAGAGAGAGAAAACCCAATGAATTCTAGTCAATCCAGTCAACTCAACTCAACCCAAGCCAGTCTTGGTCCAACCCAGTAATTCAAGTCATTCTTAGTCCAACTCGGCTCGGTTTAAGTCAGTCCGGCCCAACTCAAGTCGACCGGCTGGACCAAGTTCGTTTAACCCATGTGCAAGAAATTTTGTATGATATATGCATATATATATATATATATATATATATATATATATATATATATATATATATATATATATATATATATATATATATATATATATATATATATATATATATATATATATATATGAGTGGAAGATTCGGTTCAACTAGAAAGGAAACTCGAGAGGGAGGATCTAAAAGAGAGAATCGGAACCAAGATGAGAAAGGAAAAGAGAGGAGGGCGGTGGAGAGAAAGGAAAAAAAAAAAAAAAAATCAAAGAGGAGAAGATCGGGGAGAGAGAGAGAGGGCGGTAAAGATTGAAGAGAGAATCGAGGAGAAGATAAAAAAGGAAAAAAATAATAAAAAGAAGGAAGATTGAAGAGAGAATCGAGGGAGAATCGAGGAGAAGATAAAAAAGGAAAAAAATAATAAAAAAAGAAGGAAGATTGAAGAGACCGAAAGGAGAGAGAATGGAGGAGAAGATAAAAAAGAAAATAATAAAAAGGGAGGAGATTTGATAAAGAAGGAGGAGAATCGAGAAAGAGAGTGAGTGGAGAGAAAGAATGAAGAAAAAAAAACAGAAAATAGAGAAAGGGAGAGACCGAAAGGAGAAGAGAGAGAGGAGGGGCGGTGAAAGGGGAGAGGAGAGTGAGTGGAGAGAAAGAATAAAGAAAAAAAAACAGAAAAGAGGGGAAGGGAGAGACCGAAAGGAGAAGATAGAGGAGGGCGGTAAATGGAGGAGAAATTGAGAAGAGAAAAGAGAGAGAGAGAGGTGGGAGAAAGAGAATAAAAAAAGGAAAAAAAAACCCGAAGTGTGAGAGGAGAAATCGAGAAGAGAAAAGAGAGAGAGAGAGGTGGGAGAAAGAGAATAAAAAACGAAAAATAAAAATCAGAAGTGGGAGAGGAGAAATCGAGAAGAATAGAGGAGAGCAGCAGAAGAACGTGCCTGCAAAGTTCCAGGTAAGTCCTCTTTCGTTTAATTTTTCTTACCAGCTGGCCATACCTTCCATAAACCACCGCCACCATCAGTCTACTGCCTACATCACCGAATATCCACTACCCTTACCATCTCCCATTACCCACCGCAACACAATGCATCTCATCTACCAATCCAACACCCCCAACCCAATTGATCTATTGGATGCCCTCATCAACCTGATTTAATCCCAACTCCTTATCACCTACTTTGCTGTCATCCCTGCAAGAACCATCTCTCTGTACCATCATCTGTAACTCAATCTTGCAACATCACTCCATAACCGATCTATCCTAACAAACCTACATAGCCCCACCGATCCAATCCTTGCAAACCCCCATATCATGATCTGCTGTACCAAAACCCACCAATAACCCAACCAACACCTGTCCTAATACTACATGCAGTCCCACCTGTTCATCACCCTCCATCATGAACCATTAATTTTGAATTTGTTGCTCTGATTATATTTATTGTGGATGCTCTGATTATATTTATTGTGATGTTTGGATTCAATCCGAATCGTTGATGCAAAGATGGTCATAGTAATTATGTTGGTAATTGATTTGATTAAATGTGGACCATTGAACATGTGAGATGCAAGCCGTTGATCATAAATAATTTTTTATGAGATTTATGCCATCGATCAAATATGATCTCGATCCCATTGATGATGATCGATTACATCAAGTCTGAGTAGTCGATCAAATATGATCTTGGTCACATTGTTGATGATCGATGCTTGATTAGTGCTCTCACATGCTTACTGCTATATTTGGAATGCTCTCAAATACTGTATTGGATGCTTACATGCCATATTTGATGCTATATTGTTCACATGCTATATTTGGATGCTCACATCCATACACTGCTATGATTGGAATGGTCACACTACTATAATTGGAATGATCATACTGCCATAATTGGAATAATCACATTGCCATGATTGGAATGCTACACATGCTTATTGCCATATTTGTCTGCTACACTTGCTCACATGCTATATTGGATGATTATTGCCATGTTCGGATGCACACTTACCATGTTTGTATTGATTCACATGCTCACTTTCCATCTTTGATTGATTTGTTGCTAAATTTGAATATATTTCCAACATGCTATATTTGGATACTTACACTACTATATTTAAGCTCACATTGCTATGTTAGATTGTTTACATTGTACAACAACTAGGGCAAGATACACTCTAAAATGGAAAGAATTGAACAATTAGGGTAGTGAAACCCTAAAAATGGAAAGAATAATTAGGGCAAAATAAACCCTAGAATAAAGAGAATAATTAGGGTATGAAACCCTAAAAAATAAAAATCACAATGAAAAGGGATAGGAAACCCTAAAAACCTAAGAATGGAAACAATAAAAATGGTAGGAATTTAGGTCTCATCCCTAGATCCTATTGACAAAAATAGAAATAATTTGGTACACATCCCAAATAAAAATGGTAGGAATTGAGGTCTCATCCCTAGATCCTATTGACAAAAATAGAAAGAATTTGGTATACATCCCAAATAAAAATGATAGGAATTTAGGTCTCATCCCTAGATCCTATTGACAAAAATAGAAAAAATTTGATACACATCCCAAATAAAAATGGTAGGAATTTAGGTCTCATCCCTAGTTCCTATTGACAAAAATAGAAAGAATTTGGTACACATCCCAAATAAAAATGGTAGGAATTTAGGTCTCATCCCTAGATCCTAGATCCAATTAACAAAAATAGAAAGAATTTGGTACACATCCCAAATAAAAATGGTAGGAATTTAGGTCTCATCCCTAGATCCTATTGACAAAATTGGAAGGATTTGGTACACATTCCAAATCCCAAATCCGATTCTCAAAAATTTTTGAACTACGTCGTACCTGATTTCTAGGGCACACCCTAGAATACGTAGGCAATTTGGGAATCCCAAATACGATACAAAGCCACCCATCAACCATACATCCAGCATAAACTTCAACTTGAACAAAAAAATCTAATTGAAGCACATGCATAAATCACTTCCATAATCTTTAATCACACAACCCATTTTCGAACTACGTTTTGGACTTGATTTCTAGGATTGGAATACGTAGGCAGTTTGAGATGTCTTACACATCTCAGATTCAGTCCAAGACAAAACCATCTTTGGTCCGGTTCACTGTATAATATTGTACATTACATTTGCTTGTTTATTTACTTTAAAACATGATTGGCTGAACCCTAGGTTAGAATAACTTAGCAACTTGGTTTAGGACATCCCCCATTGAACCCTAGTCATCCAGTTGACCAAGCACAGTCAAAATTAGAATTTAAGGAAAGTTTAGGAGGCCGATATTGATCGGGCGGTTTGGGTGCCTAACACCTTCCCATAACCATACCCTGAATACTTACCCGATCTCTTGCAGACCAAAGAACCGATACATTGGGTCACGAGTCAATAGAAGTCTTACCTTTGGGTGAGGCTACATTTTTAGAGGTCCTAGACCTTAATCTAGGTGGCGACTCCAACAGATACAATCGATCTTCATCGATTACGGATACACATTTCCATCCCAAGGAGGATCGTCGATTTCCCATTGTCCTCACAACGGGAATCTAATGTCTGTGGCTAAAACTATTTGTGGCCACGGAATTTCTTTTACCGTGGCCAAAAAGTACCTTTTTTGATGAATTCTGTTGCTTTTTAGCCACGGGAATCTAATGTCCATGGCTAAAACTATTTGTGGCCACGGAATTTTTTTTACCGTGGCCAAAAAGTACTTTTTTCCCCCGGGAATTTCTTTTGCTTTGCCAAAACTAATTTTGGCCACGGGAATTAGGATCCGTCTCTGAACTCTTTATTTTTAGCCACGAAAATTTGAGTACCGTGGGCTAAAATTATTTATTACCACGGAAATTTTTTTTTCGTCGCAAAATTACGTCGCCATAAATGAATATTCTTGTAGTGTCTGTTTGATTCCAGGATTAGACCATTGACTACTGTAATTTGATGAACTTGACCCCTAACTTAAAACTTATAAATTCTTAGATTTCCAAGAGGTTCAAGAGTGAGTTAGGAAGCTTAGAGAAGATTGAACATTTCTAACAAGTGAGAGAACGGAACCTAAACTAACTGGCTAATAATAAACTGTTTATTTTTATTGAGTCCAATGCCATGATTGATTCTATGCTTGTATGCTTATAATGTGTATCTCACATGTCATCTAATATTCATGTTATTACTACTCATGCATATTTATTTCTATCTATTTATAATATGATGATGATGATGATGCTAGGAATAGGTATGTGATTGTGTCTGTGTGGTTGGTGTACTTGATGCGAGTGGAGCATCAGGGAAAGAACGTGACATTGTGGTTCATCCTGGTCACCAGACTCTAGCTCTATCTCTACTCAAGTCTTGTTCACTGACATCGTCGTATTGCCATTACCTTAACAGAACTATTACATCGTAGGACATCAGGGAAGGTGGTCATGGACCGTGTAGTCTTCGACTCTACCGGGGGGCCTTAGCTCTATCTCTATAGACGTATTGAGGGATGCTGGATACACTGGATGACATTTAGGATTGGTTAGCTGGGAGCCCATTTTACAAGCCCTCGCCAATAGGGGTTTATGTGTTGGTATGGGTAGGGCATCAGGGGAAGTGTTGGTGTTGTTTGATCTGGACACTTTAGCTCCATCTCTATTCCATGGTGGGTGCATATGGGACGACAATGGTGTTTAATTCATTGGGCGGATTCACACACTCGTGTATAGAGATGCGGTGGCCGCCAATCCTTTCTATAGCATATTGGAAACTTAAAAACCAGACCAAAGATATGAATTGAATGCATGCATATGTTTGTTGCATTGTTTTGTTTGCTTATTGAGCCATGATGTGTGCTCACCCTTCCGACGTTGAATATTTTTAGTTGTTGATGTAGGTCTTACCGTTGAAGATTACATGAACACGCCGACGTATGGACACATAGCGGTGATAGATGTAGAAACTATGGAAGAGGCGCATGATCCGTCATGCGAGTGTAATTCATGTGTTTTCGATTAGTTTAGTTATTTAGTTATCGGAACATGTAATTGATTAATTTACTTTATTTTATGTTCTGAGTTACTTTGGAGATAATTGGGTAATTAATTATGTTATTACTGTTAGATACTCAGTTTATTAGTATTAAAGACTTCCGCTATTATTTATTTACTCTGATTATGCTTGTGGAATGTATCTGGTTTAATTGGATGGGCACGGTCTATACGAGATCCTAGTTGAACCGTTCATTTTCTTCGACGGTTCATCACACCACTGGTTAGTCCAGATTGGGGTGTGATAGATGGGTATCAGAGCTCTTAGGCTCTGCTCTATTACACCAAAATACTACCATAAGGGTCGTGAACTGAGTTAGGATAAATTAAAAATCGTAATACGAACACACCATAAACACCTGTGTTATTTGAGACATAAATTAAGAAAGAGAATAATGCACGTATGCAAGGAAGAAACAAATTTTGTATTTATACCAAAATGAGAATAAGAAAAATGTACATCCGAATCAGAATATAGTCCACAATCCAGACAGTTACTCTGTGGAATAAAAGACAAAGAAAATAAATGGGACAATCATGGTGCTGGAGGAGGAGATGCCTCTAGGCCTCGCCCACGGTCCTCGGCATACACCCTCGTGAGCCAGGCTACCTGTGCCTGGGTCTCTCGAAGACTCTCTATGAGACTAGCCACTCATCCATTAGTTGTGCACTGAGCGTCCATGATCTCTCCTACCCAACAATCTGTAGCACGCTGAGCATCGCGAATCTCACATAATAAATCCTTCATGACATCTGATGGTGGGAGCGAATGACCAGCCGACTGAGAAGCCCAAAAAGGTCTGGCTTCTGTAGAATGTTGTGGTGATGGAGGAGGTATGGCATCCACATCCATGTATATTCGATCATCATCCTCCTCATCGTCACTCTCCGATGCCTCTGTTGCCGCCGCGGCTGCTACCTCTGCATCTGCTACCGCCACTCGAGTAAGGGGATGCCCTACAACATTTCTCTCCTCGTTACTGACCTGCGCATCTCGCATTCCCATTCTGTAGATGGCCTCCCAGTCCAGGTCAGCTAAAAAGCTGCTCTCATGAATCTTTTCATGCACCAGGTCCACCTGTAGGCGAGTGAGTAGAGTGGTGATCAAGCACCCATAGGGTAGGTTACCCACTAGAACAAGTGTCGTGGCATGGAGCATGGTCCTGATGATGATATAAGGAAGGCAGACATGCTGCCTAGTGCAAATGCAGTACAAAAGGTACTGAGTCAACTGTGAAACCTTCTCATAGTGTCCACCCTAGGGAATCGGGTTGTGCTGAATGATCTTGCAGTACACCCGAGGCTCTGGACGTAGGTTAATTGCCTTTATCTGCCAACGATCGTCCTGAAGAATTTGGTTGTCAATTTCTACGTGCATTCTCACTGAAAGGAACTGGGTTCCTTGGGTGTGCAGTAGACCAAGGGACCGTCATTTGAGATGCCTAGGATATCAGTCAACTCTTGGCAGTTAAATGAAATCTCTACCCCTTTGACTAAACTGGTGATCTTGAGCTCTCTGCCCCTATCTATATCCTCTGGGTCACCCTCCACCTGTAAATTACAGTAAAACTGCTTCACCAACTCAGGACGGGTACAGTCTTCGTACAGAATCATGGGAAGCTAGCCCATATCACCAAAAGCCCCCTCCACATCGAATAGGGCTAGACTGGCCAAGTTAACACAACGACTCCCTTCCACCTTCTTGCGTTGGAACTAGGGATACTATGCCTCCACTTCGATGGACCTGAAGCAACGGGGATCGTGAACTCTGGGGACTTTAGTGCGAGCCATGTTGTCTGCAAGGGCATAGACCAACAAACAACTTATCAGATATAGTGAAAATTCAGATTTTGACATTATAATGGCGTGATGGGACAAAAGCCTCATTTTTTCCCAAATGCTTGGACTAGCGGACTCACGTACGTCATAAGCCATCATGAAATGACCAATTAAATGGGAACTTGCTATTAATTAAGATGAAATTGAAGAAATTTTGGAAGTTTAAAAAAATTCCCAAATTCTAGGTAAAAAAGGTAGGTTTTCCATTGATTAACCAAACCGAGCGGTGCAACCCGAATCTCTTAGAGGGCTTTTGTTCGTTGGGTGTCCAATAGCAAGGTTCATCATTAAAAATCGAATTTTTACCAAAAAATAAATTTAATTGGGAAAAGATTGAAATAGGCGATGAAAACCTAGAATGAATTGACAAAAAGGGCAATGAGAATGTAAAACTTACCATGGAGATGAGGAATCCGATGGTTGATCGAAGAAATTTCACTCAAGGTGAGTGGTCGGTACTGTACCAACTCAGTGAAGGCGAGTTGAGTTGTGAATAGTAGAAGACAAAAGTGAATGGAAAAGAAAGACTCGGAAATTGGGTTTAAAAACCTAATTTGGGGTCGTGTGGTCGCAGAATTTGACCAAAAGTGCGACCACACCATCGACCCCAAGATCGACCATAGGATCTTGGTGAGCTGCCAGGGTTCGTATGGTCGGAACCCTGTGGTCACATATAGTGCGACCACACCCATCGACCCCACGATGAAAATACCCTGTTTAACGGAATGACTTTAAAATTTTGAATTTTTGCCTCATTTATTGTGAGATTAACATGAGATCAATGTACATTATACTTGCCTCATATGTTTCCTTGACTAGCAGGCACTACCACCGTCAGAAACAGGAAATGGCTAGGCGAAGAATAACCCGAAGAGGATGTAACTCAATTCCACCTCCATCACCACCTGTAGAGGTAAATACCCATGAAAACTCTGAAGAGCAGGAGAACCCGAATATGGTACCGTCAGGAGTCAACAACCAAGCCAACCCAACAAACTTGCCCACCCCACCTATGGAATTGGCTACAGTGGTTATGAATTTGGCACAACAAGTACAGCAATTGCAGCAGATGCAAGCCAACATGCAAGCTGCTATGGGAATCAGTCCCCCAGCCACAAACATAACACCTCTACCGGTAGGGCAAGCTAGTACTGTACTAGGGGGTAGCAACATAGTGCCCCAAGCATCAGCCATGAACAACACGATGCCCCAAGCACCTCAAATGCTAGTTGTACAAGCTCAAGTTCAAAACCCTAAAGTACCTTAAGGCGGATATAACCAGGGCAATTACCAGTACCAATCGCCTCTGTATGGACCATATGCTCAGTATCAGCTGGACCATTCTTGGCTGATCGAGCATTTTCTAAAGATGAAGCAGAGGGAATTCACTGGTAAGCTGTTGGATCCTTTAAGGCCAGCCCACTGGAACGACGAGATGGAAAGGAACTACAAGATGTTGACTATCAGAAGAGAAGGTATTATGCATAACTTTTATGCTGAAAGGTGATGCCCATCATTAGTGGAAATCTATCTGGAATTATCTGCTGACAAAGCACACACAATTAACTTGGACTACTTTCAAAGATGTCTTCTTTGAGAAGTATTTTCCCAAGAGTTTCAGAGATGCGATGGAAAAGGAGTTTTTGAGTCTGTATCAGGGACAGATGACGGTAGACACTTATCAACAGCGTTATGAAGAGCTGTTCTTCTTTGCTCCCTCTAGCAAGCAGGAAGAAGCTACCAAAACCCGAAGGTTCGTCATGGGATTTAGGGGAAGTGTACGGGAGCATGTATTGGGATTGGAAAAGAAGATCTATAATGAAGCTATACAGATTGCTCGAGTACTGGAATCGAGCTAGAGGGAGAGCTACTTCGCTTAGAATAGGGGCATTAAGAGGTCTAATGGAACTACTTATAACGGAGGAAACTCCAAGACATTTAAACCCTTCCGTACTCAAGGCTTCAATGCTGCAGCCAAGACTACACCAACAGCCCAACCTCATCAAAGGCAAGTAAGTGCTGGTGTTAAGTGCTTCAACTGTGATCAAGTAGGGCATTATTCGAGGGACTACCCTAAATCGAAGAAGCAACTGCAACAAGGCAAGGTATATGCAGTAACTGCTAAAGATGTAGCTACATCACCCGATGTAGTCACAGGTATGACCTGACATTTTGTTGTAACGTCTTGTATGAGCATATGGATTAATTTAAGACTAATATCATAGGTAACGTACCCATTAATGGCATACCCGCCAGAGTACTCTTTGACTCTAGGGCCACTCATTCTTTTATATCTGTGTCATTTGGGAAGAAGCTAAGTTTACCCCTCAGACCTTTAGACAGTAAATTACTGGTACGGTCACCTATGGGATTAAAAGTAGAATTGGACCAAGGTTATGGACCATGTCCAGTTCTCATAAATGGACGAAGTTTGGACGCCAACCTGGTGCAACTTGAGATGGTAGACTTTGACATCATCCTAGGGATGGATTGGTTATCCCAGCATTCCATGAGTCTGCTTTGTGTTGAAAAGAAGATATCATTTAAAGACAAGGAAGGAGCAGAGTTCAGTTTTGTGGGATCCAAACTTCTCCGTAAGTGGAAATTCATTCTTTCTGCATTAAAGGCTAAGAGATGCCTCGAGAAAGGAGGAACTGGTTATCTGGTGTCGGTGGTCGACCTCACCAAGGAAGCACCACGACTAGAAGTCATAAAAGTGGTACGAGAATTTTTAGATGTATTTCTTGAGGAATTACCTAGTTTGCCACCTGATCGAGCGACAGAGTTTGTTATAGACCTTATACCCAGAGCCGTACCAGTATCTAAGGCACCCTATAGAATGGCTCGTACTGAATTGAAGGAACTGAAGGTACAACTATAGGATTTGCTGGACAAGGGTTTTATCCGACCAAACATATCGCCTTGGGGAATGCCAGTGTTATTTGTTAAGAAGAAGGATGGTAGCGTTAGATTATGCATAGACTACCGCAAACTAAACAAGCTCATGATCAAGAATCGATATCCCCTACCTCAAATCGATGATTTATTTGATCAGATGCAAGGAGCAAAGGTGTTTTCCAAGATCGATCTTAGGTCTGGTTATCATCAGTTGAAGATCAAGGATGGTGACATTCCAAAGACAACATTTAGGACCCGATATAGACATTATGAATTCCTAGTGATGTCCTTCGGATTAACAAACGCACCTGCATCTTTTATGGAACTTATGAACCGGGTGTTTCATGACATGTTGGACACCTCGGCTATCGTATTCATAGATGATATATTGATATACTCCAAAGATGATGTAACTCATGCATCAGATCTTAGATCAGCTTTACAGCAATTAAGGAAAGAAATACTTTATGCAAATTCAAGAAATGTGAGTTCTAGTTAAAAGAAGTGCAATCTTAGGTCATGTGGTATCCATAAAAGGAATCAAAGTAGATCCCAACAAGATTGAAGCCATTCTAAAATGAGAAGCACCCAAGAATGTTGCTGAAATCAGAAGTTTCTTAGGTTTAGCTGGATATTATCGATGATTCATGGAAGACTATTCTAAAATTGCCGTACCTCTCACCAGTCTGACTAAGAAAGGAGAAAAATTTATTTGGACCAACAAATGTGAAGAGTGCTTCCAAACATTGAAGACAAGATTAATATCAGCTCCTTTCTTGACTATTCTGATTCCAGGAGAACCATTTACCATATACATCGATGTGTCTGGATTTGGTTTGGAATGTGTGCTTATGCAAGGAGAACAAGTAATTACGTATGCTTCCAAATAATTAAAGACATATAAGAAGAATTACCCAACCCATGACTTGGATTTAGCAGCAGTGATACATACTGTCAAGATATGGAGACACTATTTGTACGAAGAGAAATTCCAAGTTAAATCAGATCATAAAAGTCTCACTTATCTTTTCAATCAGATGGAGTTGAACATGAGACAGAGGAGATGGCTGGAGTTGCTAAAGGATTACGATTGTGACATCCAATATCATCCAGGAAAGGCTAATGTGGTTGCGGATGCATTAAGCAGGAAATCTATGACAAAATCTCAAGAAGAAGCCAGCTCAAATGCTGCAATGCATGACATAGCAAGGGTATTCAATTGCGACAGTGAGCAGTTCGTGATTGATAAACTAGATGATTCCACCAACCTAGGGTTTATTCATCGATTTTCAAACATGTTTGCTACATTGAAGATTGTACCTGATCTGATAGACGAAGTAAAGACAGCTATTTAATCAGACCCCTATCTGAGAACAATACAAGAAGACCTTAATAAGGGAAGGATTGTTCCTGACTTCACCTTGGATTCTAATAGGACATTAAAATACAAAGGAAGGGTGTGTGTTCCTGAAAGTGAAGACTTAGACATTAGACATAGACTAATGAAGGATGCCCACACGACTTGCCTATTCGGTATATCCAGGGAGTACAAAGATGTATCATGATTTGAAGAAACTATATTGGTGGAGAGGAATGGAAACGGATGTAGCTAAATATGTGTCTTAATGCCTGAATTATCAGTGGATAAAGGCTGAAAGGCAAAATCCTGCAGGATTATTGCAGCCATTACCAGAACCAGCTTAGAAATGGGACTGCATTACTATGGATTTCGTCACTGGATTACCATTGACTCCAAGATCAGTAGATGCAGTTTGGGTAATTGTGGATTGACTTACCAAAAAATCTCATTTCATTGCCATACGACCTTAATATACTTTGGAACGGTTAGCTAAGTTGTATGTGGATAACATTGTCAGATTGCATGGAGTACCTGAAAGCATCGTGTTTGACAGAGACCCACGCTTTACCTCAAAATTTTGGGAAGGATTGCAGAAGGCTATGGGAACTACATTGAAGTTTAGCATGGCATTTCACCCTCAGACTGACGGACAGTCGGAGCATACTATTATGATTCTAGAAGACATGCTCCGAGCATATGTTATTGATTTCAAAGGATCATGGGATGAGAAGTTACCATTGATCGAGTTGGCATATAACAATAACTATCGGGCTACTATACAGATGTCACCCTATGAAGCACTGTATCGTAGGAAGTGTCGAACTCCTTTGTTTGGGAATGAAGTCAGAGAGCGAAGAATTGTAGGCCCTGAATTTATGGTAGAAACTTGTAAAGTAGTCGATATAATCAGGGAAAGAGTTAGAATAACTCAGAATCGTCAGAAACAATATGCAGATAATCGACGTCGTAACCTTGAGTTCGTCGTAAGTGACAGAGTACTCCTGAAAATATCACTTATGCGAGGCTTAAAACGGTTCAGACAGAAAGGAAAATTAAGTTTGAGGTACGTCGGGCGATATGAAATTCTAGCTAAGCGCGAGAAAGTAGCCTATCAGTTAGCACTACCCCCATCCATGTCAAGTGTGCATGATGTATTTCATATCTCGTTACTGAAGAAGTACATCTGAGATCCAACACACGTCCTAACAGCGGATCCACTGGGTCTAACTGAAGATTTGACGTTCAAAGTAGTACCATTTGAAATTACCAGTCGGAAGGTTCAACGTCTATGCAACCGTGACATCTACTATGTTAAAGTTATTTGGAGAGGCCAAGATGTGAAAGAAATCACATGGGAAGAAGAAAATGTTATGCGAAAGAAATATCCTCACCTTTTCAACTCGGAAGGTATGTGCTAATTTCGAGGATGAAATTTATATAAGAGGGGGGAGTTGTAAGACCCGTATTTAACTAACCCGGTCTTACCATCTTGTATTAGGTCTTCTTATCATGGTCAGACCAAGCGGACCAAGTGCGTGAAGAAACCACAAGCCTAGGTATGTAATTCAAACCATAAATCATCTAATTGAGATGTGTGGTTGCATACCTAAATAGGTGTGGTCGACCACACCTCAGAATATTGAGACCACTCGAATCTAAGACGTGTGGTCATAGTTTTGAGACGTGTGGTCGACGGATACTGGGATCCCACGTGTGACCACACGATGGTATACTGACTCTGAAATTAGGAAACCTTCCTAATCTGAAAGGGGGTTTTTTCCTAATCCAAGTGGGACTTTATATGGATGTTTTCCTTTATATAAAGGGCGTCCCTTAGTCTCTTCCACTCTTTTCGAACCCAAATTGAAAGAGAGAGAGAGAGAGAGGAGTAGGAAGAGAAGGAGAATTGAAGAGGAAGACTAGGAGAAGGAATTGCAGAGAAAGCTCTGATTCTCCAGTAAGTTTAAGGTATGAAATTATTCCCTACATTAATTGAATGCCTAAAACAGGTTATGGAGGAGAGATTGATTCATTGTATGATTTCAATCCTAAGACCTTAGACAAAACTCTAAGAGATCTGTGAAGGGAATCTATTAGGGTGAAGGATGATATAAGAGTATGAATTTTAAGCCATAGAAAAATCATAGGAAGGATCATAATGACAAGCTAAGGAATCAAAACATGAAGGTATTGCATTGAGAGTGGAAAAGTCGACCAATACTTGTGAGGTAGCAGTTTGATCGACCACACGAGGCACATGTGTCAACCACACTCCCTCGGAAAGTTTTTAGATAGGGTGTGGTTGCATGGGTGTGGTCTCATGATATGCGACGACACATATTGACCCCACACCCTACGATGGCAGAAACTGAGACCACAGGTATAGTCACACCTATGACCACTCAGCTTCTAGAGGTCTGTTTGATTCCAGGATTAGACCATTGACTACTGTAATTTGATGAACTTGAACCCTAACTTGAAACTTATAAATTCTTAGGTTTCCAAGAGGTTTAAGAGTGAGTTAAGAAGCTTGGAGAAGATTGAACGTTTCTAACAGGTGAGGGAACAAAACCTAAACTAACTGGCTAATAATAAACTGTTTACTTTTATTGAGTCCAATGCCATGATTAATTCTATGCTTGTATGCTTATAATGTGCATCTCACATGTCATCTAATATTCCTGTTATTACTGCTCATGCATATTTATTTATGTCTATTTATAATATGATGATGATGATGATGCTAGGAATAGGCATGTGATTTTGTCTGTGTGGTTAGTGTACTTGATGCGAGTGGAGCATCATGGAAAGGACGTGACATTGTGGTTTATCCTGGTCACCAGACTCTAGCTCTATCTCTACTCAAGTCTTGTTCACTGACATCGTCGTATTGCCATTACCTTAAAATAATTATTACATCATAGGGCATCAGGGGAGGTGGTCTTGGACCGTGTAGTCTTCTACCCTGTCAGGGAGCCTTAGCTCTATCTCTATGGACGTATTTGAGGGATGCTGGGATGAGGCCTTGGATACACTGGATGACATTTAGGATTGGTTAGTTGGGAGCCCATTTTATAAGCCCTCGCCAATAGGGATTTACGTGTTGGTATGGGTAGGACATTTGGGGAAGTGTTGGCGGTGTTTGATCCAGAAACTTTAGCTCTATCTCTATTCCATGGTGGGTGTATGTGGGACGATAATGGTGTTTGATCCATTAGGCAGATTGACACTCGTGTATAGAGGTGCGGTGGCCGCCAATCCTTTTTATAGTATATTGTAAACTTAAAAACCAGACCAAAGATATGAATTGAATGCATGCATATGTTTGTTGCATTGTTTTATTTGCTTACTGAGCCGTGATGTGTGTTCACCCTTTCGACGTCGAATATTTTTAGTTGTTGTTGCAGGTCTTACCGTTGAAGATTACATGAACACGCCGATGTATGGACACGTAGTGGAGATAGATGTGGAAGCTATGGAAAAGGCGCATGATCCGTCGTGTGAGTGCAATTCATGTGTTTTCGATTAGTTTAGTTATTTGGTTATCGGAACATGTAATTGATTAATGTACTTTATTTTATGTTTTGAGTTACTTTGAAGATAATTAGATAATAAATTATGCTATTACTATTAGATACTCAGTTCATTAGTATTAAAGATTTCCGTTATTGTTTATTTATTCTGATTATGCTTGTGGAATGTATCTGGTTTAATCGGATGGACACGGCCTATATGAGATCATGATTAAACCGTTGGTTTTTTTTGACGGTTCATCACACCACTGGTTAGTCCAGATTTGGGGTGTGACAACATCCATACCGTCACGCCATGGCTGGCCCTCTTTTAAGCATCCATAATAAATAACCTCTAAATTTAGTTAATTTTTTTTCCAGAATTGCAAATTCTTATGCGTGTAATAGATGAACAGTTGAGAGCCTCGCTTGTGTAGTAGGCTTATCCCACTATTGGAATGCTATACGCTACAAGATGTTGATCCCAACTATACGGTTACTGTTCCCACGTAGAGAAAATGCTCCTCTATTTTGTTTCCTTGTTTGGTTTTTGAAATCTATATTACATTCACATTCTTTCCACAAAAAAATTCACATTTTTTTATACATTTTTTTGTATGTAATTTTTACAACTAGTATTGCCATTTTTTTATGAAAAATGAAAGAAAAGACGATAATCAAATTGCGAGGTAGGAGGGAGCATTCTTTGATTTTCAAATATAAATTGCACTTTGATTGCCACATTGGGAACTTGTTGATTTCCATGTATACAATATGTGCTTAGTTATTTTTTCAATGAAGAAATCGAAATCAGTTTTGCCAGTGACAACTTGGAGGCGATTTGGTGACAACTAGAAAATCTGGTTCTTGGTCGTTTGGTCAAAAATCTGTGGTGGTGGGAGTGTCTAATGGTGGTTGGAACCTTTGGTCAAGGTTATGGGAGGCAGGTGAGGTGGTGACATTCACAGGGGACTAGTGGGGGAACCTTTGGTTTGCTAGACTTTGGCCAAAATTTTCTTACCTTTGATCTATATATGTGATGATTGATTAAATATGACCATTGATCATGAATTTTGGAGAAGTAAAATATGGCTAATGATCTTGGATTTAAGGTAATTTGAATATGAACCATTGGATGTCAAATTTGATTTTGAACCGTTAGATTATGATTTTGAGTGATCCAAACCATTGGATTTTTATTAGGATTAATTTTAAAAGAATCTGAATGGTTAGATTGTGATTTTGAGTGATTTTAACCGTTGGATCTTGATCATATGTGTTTTTAAGCCATCTTGATCATACGTGATTTTAACCGTTGGATTGTGATTTTGAGTGATGTTGAGTGATCTGAACGGTCGTATTACCATCTTGAATGATTCGAACTATTGGATTACCTTTTTGAGTGATTTAATGAATTTGAACGGTTGGATTGACTTCATAAATGTTTTAAGTGAATCTGAACCATCGATCGAATATGATCTTGATCACATTGATAATGATCGATTACATCAAGTTTGAGTAATTGATCAAATATGATCTTGGTCACATTGTTGATGATCGATGCTTGATTAATGCTCTCACATGTTTACTACTATATTTGGAATGCTTTTAAATGTTGTATTGGATTGCTCACATGCCATGTTTGATGACATACTGTCCATGCTATATTTAGATGCTCTCACATGCATACACTAGTATAATTGGAATGATCACACTGCTATGATTGGATGCTCACATGCTCACATGCTATATTTGGATGCTCATCTGCTTACTATTATATTTGGAGGCACACTACTATGTTGGATTGTTTACACATGCTATGTGTAGATTCATTGCTATGTTTGGATTGCTCACATGCTATATTGGACACATTGTCATATTTGGATGTTTACCTAATACACACTGCTATGTTTGGGGATATAATTGCATAAATCTTAAGTACAAACCATGTAAGGAAAGTGGAAGCCCTAAAACCTGAAGAGTTAAACAAAAGAGGCAGGATACCCTAGAAAACTTGAAGAGTTGAACAAAAGGGACAGGACACCCTAGAAACCCAGAATAAATTGAAATTGTAGGGATAGACAACCCGATAAACCTAAGAGATGAAATTGTAGGGATATGTAACCCGATAAACCTAAGAGATGAAATTGTAGGGATATGTAACCCGATAAACCTAAGATGAAATTATAGGGATAGGCAATCCGGTAAACCTAAGAGATGAAATTGTAGGGATAGGCAACCCAATAAACCTAAGAGATGAAATGTAGGGATAAGCAACTCGATAAACCTAAAATTGGAAAGAGATTAGGCTAATATGTCCCCAAATCCAACCATTATGTCAATTTCGAACTACGTTATACCTGATTTCTAGGTCAAACCTTAGAACACGTAGGCAATTTGGGAGTCCCAAATATGGTATAAAGCCACCCATAAACCATCCACCAAGCATAAACTTTAACTTGGACAAAGAATCTAATTGAAGCACATGTATAAACCACTTCCATAATCTTTAATCACACAACCTATTTGAATTACGTTTTGGACTTGATTTCCAAGATTTGAATACATAGGCAATTTGAGATGGACGTCTCAGATTCAGTCCAAGACCGAACCATCTTAGGTTCGGTTCATTTTATTGCACTGTACATTAGATTATTTGTTTATTTGTTTCAGAACATGCTTGACTGAACCCTAGGTTAGCATAACGTAACAACTTCATTTAAGACTCCCCCATTGAACCCTAGTCATCCAGTTGACCAAGCACAGTCAAAATTAGAGTCTAAGAAAAGTTTAGGAGGCCGATATTGATCGGGCGGTTTGGGTGTCTAACGCCTTCCCATAACTATACCCTGAATACTTACCCGATCTCTTATAGACTAAAGAACTGATACATTGGGTCATGAGTCAATAGAAGTCTTACCTTAGGATGAAACTACATTTTTAGAGGTCCTAGACCTTAATCTAGGTGGCGACTTCAACTAAACTTGATTTTATTGATAGATTATCTCGAGGAGGAGGATCATTTCTCATTGTCCTCACACTAAGCCTGAGCAACGTAATAGGGTTTGTTTTATCTTCCATTCAAGTCCTACGTTCTAATGAACCTTGATTTAGAATTCAAATATAAGGTTTATCGAACAATTAGGGTTTAATGGCAAATTTAAGGGTTAGATCAATACCTAGTCTTGCATGGTATTGATCAATCATCAACAACAACCTAACTAAGGAGTGGTACAGGCACTTACCGTTGGCTTACGAACTACGGTGTTCTTCTTCCAATGGAATCTCCATTGCAACCTTCCTCGGCTCCTTTCTCCTCTTCAGATCTCCTTCTCCTCTTTAGGGTTTGTGAAACAAAGAAGGTCTAAGGAGGTTTAGGAGTCATTAAATAGACTAGGTTAGGTTTTAGAAAGATTTTCTACGTTAAGAAAGTCTCTAGGATTGAGATTTGGCAAGCGGGACCCGCAGAGGTCTATTTCCAAATCTAACTAGTTTATCCGCGCAGACATACCGGTCAACCGGTATAAAGATTATTGCCTTTGTTTGTCTATTTTCATACCTGATTGTCATCTGCTCGTCCCATCTGTTTCAATTATGATTAGAAGATTTATTACGACACAAAAATAGATGCTTAGATCGGGTTCGTGGAGTGCGGGTCTTATAACTCCCCCACCCTTAAAAGAAATTTTATCCTTGAAATTTGCATGTAGGTCTCACAATTTTTCCACCCTTAAAATAAATTTTGGCTTCGAAATTTACACGTACCTTCTTGGGGTATTCCTTCCGCATCGTGTTCTCCTCCTCCAATGTAATTTCTTCTACATCATGGCTTTTCCAATGTACTTTGATGTAATGAATATCATTGTTTCGGAGATGTTGTACCTTTCGACTAATAAGCATCACTGGTACCACATCAAATGCCAAATCCTCTGTCAAGTCTGGGGGGTCTGCTGTGAAGATGTGCGATGGGTCTCTGACATAATTCTTCAATAGTGAAACATGGAACACATCATGAATACCTGACATGGATGGTGGCAGCACCAGTTGGTACGCCACGTTACCATGTTTGGTCAATATCTCGTATGGTCCCACATATCTGGGGCATAGCTTCCCCTTTTTACCAAACCTTTTTAGACCTCGCACATGTGATATCTTCATAAATACCTTGTCTCCCACTGCAAACTCCAGATCTCGATGTTTGTTATCCGTATAATGCTTTTGTCAAACTTGAGCTATCTTTACCCTTTCTTTAATTTGATCAATCGCTTGATAGGTTTCTTTTGTGAACTCCGATCCTACGATCCTTCTTTCTCTTGCCTTGCTCCATAACAGAGGTGTCCGACATTCATTTCCATAGAGTGCCTCATATGGAGCCATCTGGATCGTAGCCTGATAACTGTTATTATAGGCAAACTCAATGAACGATAGCTTCTCATCCCAAACTCCCTTGAAATCTATGGCACACGCCCGGAGCATATCCTCCAAGATTTGGATAGTTCTCTCTGACTGCCCATCTATTTGAGGATGAAAAGCTATACTAAACTTTAGCTTGGCCCCCATGGCTTTCTATAATTCTTCCTAAAAAACTTTGAAGTAAAACAGGGATCTCTGTCAGATACTATACTCTCCGACACACCAGGCAGTCTGACTATGTTATCCACATATAATTTGGCCAATCTGTCTATGGTGTATTGAGGTCTGACGACGATGAAGCACGTTGTCTTAGTAAGTCAGTCTACTATTACCCACACTGCATTCACTGACCTTAGTATTAAGGGTAAGTCAATGATGAAATCCATTGTGATACAATCTCATTTCCATGCTGGCTCCGATAGCGGTTGTAACAATCCAACTGGTCTTTATCTTTTTGCTTTCACTTGCTGGAAATTCAGACATTGAAATATGAACCGAGCCACATCTGCTTTCATACCCCTGCACCAATACAATATCTTCAAATCATGGTACATCTTAGTGCTTCCAGGATGTACCAAATATGGGGTATAGTGAGCTTCTGTCATAATTTTATCTCTAATGTTTGAGTTTTCATTTTCAGGTATACATAATCATTTGCGATATCTGAGTACCTTGTCTGCATCCAAGGTGAAGTCAGAGTTGCGTTTACCCTTCTTTAGATCTTCTTGCACAGTCCTGAGGTGTGGATACTGTAGGATTGCTGCTTTCTCCTCATCTATTAGATCTGGTGAGATCTTTAAGGCTGCAAACATCAATGTGAACTGGTGAATCAAGCCTTGCTCCACTAGATCTTCTGCAGACTCTAGTATATGTTGTTCTTCATTCTCTATTCAGCTAGAGGCTACAACACTTAGTGTGGCGTTGGTACTAGGTTCCGCCTCAGGCTTTGAGGCCTACTTTCTACTTAAGGCATCAGCCACAACATTTCTCTTACCCGGATGGTACTAGATGTCACAATCATAGTCTTTCAGTAATTCCAACCACCTTCTTTGCCTTATATTCAAGTCCTTCTGAGTGAAAAGGTAAGTCAGACTCTTGTAGTCTGACTTGATGTGAAACTTTCCACCATACAGGTAATGTCTCCAAGTCTTGATTGCATGAATGACCGCTGCTAATTCCAGATCATGCATAGGATATTTTTTCTCATGCTCTTTCGGCTGTCTTGACACGTAGGCGATTACCTATTCTCCTTTCATCAAAACACATCCTAGTCCCAAACTCGATGCATCTATATATAAAGTGAATGGCAAGCCTGGTGCTGGGATAGTCAAGATAGGTGTAGAAACTAATCTTGACTTTAGAGTCTGAAAGCACTTCTTACACTTATCTGTCCATATGAACTTCTTTCCCTTCTTGGTTTGCTTGGTGAGTGTAATGGCAATCCTTGAGTAGTCTTCCACAAATCTTCTATAGTAACTAGCTAATCCAAGGAAGCTACGAATCTCAGCAACTGACTTTGGTGCTTTCCATCCTACTATAGCTGTGATCTTGCTTGGATCTACCTTGATACCTTTTGTAGATACTACGTGACCCAAGAAAGCCACTTCCTTCAACCAAAATTCACACTTTTTGAACTTGGCATAAAGCTTCTCCCTTCTCAGTCGTTGTAGGGTTTCTCTCAAGTGTGATGCATGCGTTTCCCTATCCTTTAAGTTGACCAATATGTCATCGATGAATACGATGACCGAAGTGTCCAACATGTCATGAAACACTCGGTTCATCAGCTCCATGAATGATGTTGGGGCGTTGGTCAACCCGAACGACACTACAAGGAACTCATAATGCCCATACCTTGTCCTGAAGGCAGTCTTCAGAATATCTATTGCCTTGTTCTTCAATTGGTGATACCCAGATCTAAGATCAATCTTTGAGAAAACTTTTACACCATGCAACTGATCAAACAGATCATTGATCCTAGGCAAAGGGTATCTGTTCTTGATGGTTAACTTTTGTGTCCATACCACACCCCAATTCCGCACATTTTAATGGTGTGATGGTGTGATGAACCGCTAAATAACCAACGGTTCAACCAGGACCTCAAATAGGCGATCCCCGCATTACCTGAACCTTCATATACTCACCATCATAATCAGAGTAAATACACAATAGCGAAAGTCTTATAAATAAATGAACTGAGAACTAAATGGTATTAATAAATAATAGCAAATTATTCTGTGTTCAAACTGAGACATAAATAATTAAGTACCAAATACATGTCTTATAAATCCAATGTATAACCTGCATCATCAACTAAAAATATTCGACGTCGAGGGGTGAGCACACAACACGGCTCAGTGAGTAACCAAAACAATGCAACACTACATATGCATGCAAAAATCAATTTATATCTTTGGTCTTGGTTTATAGTTTGCAATGTGCAATAGAAAGGTTGGGTGGTCAAAGGTTAACGTTTATTGACACCGCCTCTATACACAGGGTGTGGAAGCCCGCCCAAAGGTTAACGTTTATCCTCGTCCCCATCCACCCTACCATAACATTATACAACAAAGGTTAACGTTTATTGCTATATAATGCTATACCAACACGTAAGCCCCTAATCCTAATGCCAAACAGTGTATCCAAGGCCTCACCCCAGCATCCCTCAGAGCATCCGTAGAGATAGAGCTAAGGCCCCGCGGTAGAGTCAGAGACTACAAGGACCGAGACCACCTCCCCTGATACTCTACGACATAAAAGTTCTGCTAAGGTAATGGCGATACGACGATGCCAATGCACAAGACTTGAGTTAGTGATAGAGCTAAAGTCTTTGAGACCCGCCAAAGGTTAACGTTTATTGGCGTTCTCATCACACCTCCCACGATACTCGCTCGCATCAAGTACATCAACCACACACATACAAGCACATGCCTATTCCTATCATCATCATCATCATCATGTTATAAACAATAAAGTAAATATGCATGAACAAGTAATAGAAATATTGGATGGCATGTTGTATGCACATTACAAACATATTCGCATAGAATCAAACATGGCATAGGACTCAAGAAATAGAAAACAGTTTATTATTAACCAATTTAGTTTGGGGTTAAGGTTCCTCACCTTAGCTTGCTAATAGATATTTTCCAAGCTTTAAAATCACTGTTATAACGTAATTATATTGCTAGCAAACCTAACAAAGTCGATAAAATTTAATTAGAATTAATTTGGAATTTAAAACCATTACGTCAGCGAGGGTCGATGCTAGGGTCGATGCTAGGGTCGATGGGTCTATCGACCCTCCCTCCATTCTGAACTTCCGAATGCCGAGGGTCGATGGTCGAAACACCTAGGGTCGGATGGTCTATCGACCCTCGGTGCGACCCTTGGTGCACTCTGGTCCAATTTCCACTTTTAAATCCATTCGTCGTGTTTGGGTCCTATGGCTTACTTCCTACATTCATTCAACAGTCATTCCATGGTTTAGAACCATGTATAATCCATCTAAATAGTTTTCGTGCATCCTCCTATGGTTTTCCATGAAAACCTAACCATGGATGGATGGTTTGGGTTTCTCCAAAATCCTACACTCAACCATATCTAACCTAAGGTCTGTAAAAACTCATGGAATTAGTATCCATACCTGAGAAGATTACTTTTCTCTGCAATTTCTTCTCCTTTTTGCTAAGTCTTCTTCCTTGCCTCCTTTCTTCCTCTTTTCCCTCTTCTCTCCTTCTCTCAATTCAATTAGGGTTGTGAAAGGAGTGAAAGTGGCTTAGGGACGTCCTTTAAATAGACTAGGAATGTCCTATAATAGTCCCATTGAGATTTGGAAAGAATCCCAACCGAAAATTAGGAAATTTCCTAATTTTAGTTTCGTCAGAAATCGAGGGTCGATGATCCCGTCGACCCTAGGGTCTTAAGCTGTCCGACCCTCCCTTCAAAACTGAGGGTCGACTTTCTGTTTTTGGAGGTCCGACCCCGCTTAGGCTGGGTGTGCGACCCTCCCCAAAAATTAAGTGTTTTTGGGTCGATTTTATACCAGGGATCTCGATCTCCTTCATGCCCTTGGTCCATTTGACTCGACCATGATGGGTAAACCTGGTTCAAGGTGGTAAGACCGGGTTAGTTTGACACGGGTCTTACAACTCCCCCCAACTTATAAAAATTTTGTCCTCGAAATTGTACGTACCTTCTGAATCAAACAAGTCAGGGTATTGCTTTCTCATAGCATTTTCTTCTTCCCATGTAACCTCTTCCATGTCTCTACTTTTCCATGTGACCTTAACATAGTAGATATCTACATTACGTAGGCGTTGAACCTTTCGACTAGTGATTTCCGTTGGTGTTACTTTAAATGTCAAATCATCAGTCAATTCCGGCAAATCTATTGTCAAAACATGTGTTGGGTCTTTGACATACTTCTTCAATAAGGATATGTGAAATACGTCATGCACACTTGACATAGATGGTGGTAGTGCTAAGCCCGATAAGCTACTTTTCCATGCTTAGCCAGAATCTCATATGGCCCGACATATCTTGGACTTAGTTTTTCTTTCTGTCTGAACCTCTTCAATCCTCGCATAGGCGATACCTTCAGAAATACCTTATCACCTACGGCGAACTCTAGATCTCTTCGTCGAGTATCTACGTATTGCTTCTGACGGTTCTGAGCTACTCTTACTCTTTCCTTGATGATGTCGACCACTCGACAAGTCTCTTCAACAAATTCCGATCCAACAATGCTACGTTCTCCAACTTCATTCCAAAACAAGGGAGTTCGATACTTCCTGCCATACAATGCTTCATAAGGTGACATACGTATGGTAGCCTGATAGTTGTTATTGTAAGCGAACTCGATCAATGGTAACTTTTCGTCCCATGATCCTTTGAAATCAATCACACATGCTCGTAGCATATCTTCTAAAATCTGGATTATGCGCTCCGATCGTCCGTGCATGCGTGGGTGGAATGCGATCTGAACTTCAATGTTGTACCCATAGCCTTTTGCGGTCCTTCCCAAAATTTGGAAGTAAATCGTGGATCTCTATCGGACACAATGCTTTACGGAACACCATGTAACCGAACAATATTATCCACATACGGCTTTGCTAACCATTGGGGTCGTATCGGTATGAAGCGAGCTGTCTTAGTCAGACGGTCCACAATCACCCAAACTGCGTCAACTACTCGAGGTGTCAATGGTAGTCCTGTGACGAAGTCCATAGTGATGCAGTCCCATTTCCATGCTGGTTCCGGTAATGGCTGTAACAGTCCTGCGGGTCTTTGTCGTTCCGCCTTTACCTTCTGACAATTTAGGCATTGAGACACGAACTTAGCTACATTTGCTTTCATTCCCCTCCACTAATACAGTTTCTTTAGATCATGATACATTTTTGTGCTTCCAGGATGTATCGAATAAATGGTGGTATGGGCTTCCTTCATCAGTCGGTGTCTAATGTCCATATTTTTCTGTTTAGGTACACATATTCTTCCTTTATATTTCGGTACCTTTTCGTCATCCAAGGTGAACTCGGGGTTAGTCCTACCTTTCTCGATATCTTCTTGTACTGTTCTCAGATAAGGATCTGCTTTGATAGCTGTCTTCACTTCGTCCACTATATCCGGTATAATCTTCAATGCCGCGAACATATTCGAAAACCGATGAATAAACCCTTGGTTGGCTGATCCATCCGTTGTATCTATCACATATTGTTCGTTGCCGTGATTGAACACCATTCCGTTGGTATACATTGCTTTGCGATCGTGCTAGTTTCTCCTTGAGATTTTATCATTGCTTTTACTGCTCAATGCATCCGCTACTACGTTCGCTTTTCCCGGATGATACTTGGATATCACAATCGTAGTCTTTCAATAGTTCCAGCCATCTTCTTTGTCTCATATTCAACTCCTTCGATTAAATAAATAAGTAAGACTTTTATGGTCCAACTTAATCAGAAATTTCTCTCCGTATAGGTAGTGTCTCCATATCTTGACAGCATGTACTACTGCCGCTAACTCCAAATCATGAGTGGGGTAATTTTTCTCATGTACCTTCAACTGTCTCGATGCATACGCAACTACTTGCTCTCCTTGCATAAGCACACATCCTAATCCCAATCCCGATGCATCAGTGTATAAGGTAAATGTCTATCTGGGCAGGGAATGGTCAAAATTGGAGCGGATATCAATCTGGTCTTCAATGTTTGAAAACTCTTTTCACACTTATCCGTCCATACAAACTTTTCTCCTTTCTTGGTCAAACTGGTGAGAGGTACGGCAATCTGAGAATAGTCTTCTACGAATCTCCGATAATATCCAGCTAGACCCAGGAAAACTTCTAATTTCGAAACACTCTTTGGTGCTTCCCACTTCACAATAGCCTCGATCTTCTTGGGGTCCACTTTGATTCCTTCTGCGGATACTACATGGCCTAGAAAGGCGACTTCACTTAGCCAAAACTCACACTTCGAAAATTTGGCGTATAACTCCTCTTTCCTTAAATCTTTGTAGGGCTGCGTTTAGGTTCTTGACATGGGTTTCCTTGTCCTTGGAGTATACCAATATGTCATCAATAAATACTATGACCGACGTATCCAACATATCGTGGAAAACCCGGTTCATAAGTTCCATGAATGTTGCCGGTGCATTAGTTAATCCGAAGGACATCACTAGGAACTCATAATGTCTGTATCTTGTCCTGAAAGCTGTCTTCGGGATGTCACCTTCTTTAATCTTCAGTTGATGATAGCCTGATCGAAGGTCGATCTTTGAGAATACCTTCGCTCCTTGTAACTGATCGAACAAGTCATCGATCCCGGGTAGTGGATATCGATTCTTGATTGTCGGCTTATTCAACTCTCGATAGTCGATGCATAATCGAACACTACCATCCTTCTTCTTTACGAACAACACGGTGCTCCCCATGGAGATATACTGGGTCTAATATAACCCTTATCCAGCAGTTCTTGTAATTGCACTTTTAATTCCTTCAGTTCAGTAGGAGCCATTCTATACGGTGCTTTTGATACCGGTGCGGCTCCGGGTAGCAGGTCTATTACAAACTCTGTGGCTCGGTCGGGTAGTAATCCGGGTAGTTCCTCCGGAAATACATTTGGGTAATCCCACACGACGTCAATATCTTCCATTCGTGGCACGTCCTTGGTTAGGTCGACCACTGATACTAGATATCCGACGGCTCCCTTTTCAAGGCACTTCTTAGCCTTCAATGCGGAGAGTATGAGCTTGCGTCTTCTGGGAAGTTTGGTTCCCGAGAAACTGAATTCTGCTCCTTCTTTGTCTTTGAACGTTAGCTTCTTCTCGGCGCATAACAGGTTTGCAGAATGCCGAGCTAACCAGTCCATTCCCAAGATGACGTCAAGGTCTGCCATCTCAAGTCTAATTAGGTCGTGTCCATTTTTATCCATCCATACGATTTGGACTTCGTTCATAACACTCATCCAATTGACATCTAGTCCAAAAAGGGCTTGAACTAGCAAAATCTGGTGAAACGGTCTAAGGAGCTTGTCTAGTTCCTTTATCTCTTAAGACTATCGTCAAGATCTCATATCCCAATCTATTTATAAGCATTAGGGTATATGCTTATAATTTCATTAATTCAGCCAAACTATTTTTGGTCTTTACTTAATCATATTCCTCAACATTGGGCATAACTCAATTATCATTGTATTAAATCGAGTACTACTTATGCCATGACTTTATCCTTGTATCCACTCTTAAATTTGCCTTTAGGAATCTTCTACCTTGTCAAAATTTGTACCGATATAGCCATCCTTAACTCTACTTGAGTGCTATCTATTTCTTTACTGGCTACTCTTAATAGTTCCCACATTTTCTCATGCACTCATTTATAGACATGATTCATATCCATCCATTTAGCAATCTCAAAACAAATCCTCTATTACTTCATCTGAGGTTCATTGGCTATGACATTTAATCTGAATTTAATCATCTTTCTTCCCATAATTCCATTATCACTAAACATTTTTATCATCAACGGTCAGGGAGTGTATGAATCAAAATGTTCATCCAAAAGTGATTCACTTCCTTTCGTCGATTTAGCATAATGACAAACACTTGCTTTATCTGGTGAACCTAGGTTTAAAGAATCAGGAGTAAATCTGTAGTAATCCAACCGGCATCAAAAGATCGTTAAGTTGCACGGTGATCCAAATACATGCAATAGAGGTTTTACAATTCTTAACCTCATGGTTACAGGTTCTATCGAATATATAATGTCATTGGTCAAGGCACTATAGGAGTAAATCTGGAGAAAGATTTCGTACATCGGTAAATCAAGTATAATCTGGAGGAAAAATTTCGTACATCACAAATCAGGTGTAAATCGAAAAGATGTACGCTCAACATGATTAAACATTTAACTATTCGTTCAGTTCACATCTCTGTTCATGTGGTCGATCATGAGAGTTGCTAAGATTGGTATAATCAGGACTATTACTAAAGAAACAATATCTATGACTTCAATTGACAGGTTAAATCAAGAAGGTATCCTGTCAAGGTATGAGAATTAAAATCAAGTATGTACATCCTCTATAATCATAAGAGTAAATCAATAATGCACCGCATCCTATATAAACCTACCTACTTATATGGCCATTATCCTCTTATCTCTGTGTGGATTTAGCTCGAGATCTTTTCCTTTATCTCTACAGGGGTTTTGGCATTACTAGCCATTTTTCTTCTTCCTCTGTCTTACATCGAGTTTCACATCTTGTGAGTACCAACTCGGTATTCCAATTTTCTGCTGTACAGATGCTTCCTTCTTGCCACTATACTATATCCTTGTATACTTGGATAACTACCCAACTTATAGATAATACCCTATATTATTTGTTTATTAGGATAATTTTTTGGTCTTCTCTTTCTGTGTGAGTGTATATATATGGTTCCACCTTTTATATGTACATTATCGTCTTGTTTAATTTCTGTCTCAACCAACATAGGTGCTTATGGTTTGTTTGTATTAAAGCTTTTAATTTGTCCTAACTCAGTTCACTATTGCTGTGAATGTATGATAGTCCAGCGGGCAAGGCCTGAGATGCTCTGATACCAAGTTGTCACACCCCAATTCTGTGCATTTCAGAATGGTGTGATGAACCGCTAAATAACCAACGGTTCAACCAAGATCTCAAATAGGCTATCCCCGCGTTACCTGAACCTTCATATACTCACCATCATAATCAGAGTAAATACACAATAGCGGAAGTCTTAAAAATAAATGAACTGAGAACTAAATGGTATTCATAAATAATAGCAAATTATTCTGTGTTCAAACTGAGACATAAATAATTAAGTACCAAATACATATCTTATAAATCCAATAAAGAAACCTATAAAAATATCGAGTCAAATACACACGAGTTGCACTCGCAAGAGGAGTCGTGTGTATCGTCTTCGGCTCCAACTTCCATAGCTGCTACATTCCCATACGCGACGCATTCATAAAATCTTCAACTGTATAACCTGCATCATCAACTAAAAATATTCGACGTCGAGGGGTGAGCACACAACACGGCTCAGTGAGTAGCCAAAACCATGCAACACTACATATGCATGCAAAAATCAATTTATATCTTTGGTCTTGGTTTATAGTTTGCAATGTGCAATAGAAAGGTTGGGTGGTCAAAGGTTAACGTTTATTGACACCGCCTCTATACACAGGGTGTGGAAGCCCGTCCGAAGGTTAACGTTTATCGTCGTCCCCATCCACCCTACCATAACATTATACAACAAAGGTTAACGTTTATTGCTATATAATGCTATACCAACACGTAAGCCCCCGTTAGCGAGGGCTTGCAAACCGGGCTCGTTGCTAACCAATCCTAATGCCAAACGGTGTATCCAAGGCCTCACCCCAGCATCCCTCGGAACATCCATAGAGATAGAGCTAAGGCCCCCCGGTAGAGTCGGAGACTACAAGGACCGAGACCACCTCCCCTGATACTCTATGACATAATAGTTCTGCTACGGTAATGGCGATACGACGATGCCAATGCACAAGACTTGAGTTAGAGATAGAGCTAAAGTGTTGAGACCCGCCAAAGGTTAACGTTTATTGACGTTCTCATCACACCTCCCCTGATATTCGCTCGCATCAAGTACATCAACCACACACATACAAGCACATGCCTATTCCTATCATCATCATCATCATGTTATAAACAATAAAGTAAATATGCATGAACAAGTAATAGAAATATTGGATGGCATCTTTGTATGCACATTACAAACATATTCGCATAGAATCAAACATGGCATAGGACTCAAGAAATAGAAAACAGTTTATTATTAACCAATTTAGTTTGGGGTTAAGGTTCTTCCCCTTAGCTTGCTAATAGATATTTCCCAAGCTTTAAAATCACTGTTATAACGTAATTATATTGCTAGCAAACCTAACAAAGTCGATAGAATTTAATTAGAATTAATTCGGAATTTAAAACCATTCTGTCAAACGAGGGTCGATGCTAGGGTCGATGCTAGGGTCGATGGGTCTATCGACCCTCCCTCCATTCCGAACTTCCCGAATCCGAGGGTCGATGGTCGAAACACCTAGGGTCGGATGGTCTATCGACCCTCGGTGCGATCTTTGGTGCACTCTGGTCCAATTTCCACTTTTAAATCCATTCGTCGTGTTTGGGTCCTATGGCTTACTTCCTACATTCATTCAACAGTCATTCCATGGTCTAGAACCATGTATAATCCATCTAAATAGTTTTCGTACATCCTCCTATGGTTTTCCATGAAAACCTAACCATGGATGGATGGTTTGGGTTTCTCCGAAATCTTACACTCAACCTTATCTAACCTAAGGTCCGTAGAAACTCATGGAATTAGTATCCATACCCGAGACGATTACTTTTCTCTGCAATTTCTTCTCCTTTTTGCTAAGTCTTCTTCCTTGCCTCCTTTCTTCCTCTTTTCCCTCTTCTCTCTTTCTCTCAATTCAATTAGGGTTGTGAAAGGAGTGAAAGTGGCTTAGGGACGTCCTTTAAATAGACTAGGAATGTCCTATAATAGTCCCATCCTAACCGAAAATTAGGAAATTTCCTAATTTCAGTTTCGGGTATTGCTTTCTCATAGCATTTTCTTCTTCCCATGTAACCTCTTCCATGTCTCTACTTTTCCATGTGACCTTAACATAGTAGATATCTCTGTTACGTAGACGTTGAACCTTTTAACTAGTGATTTCTGTTGGTGTTACTTCAAATGTCAAATCATCAGTCAATTCCGGCAAATCTACTGTCAAAACATGCGTTGGGTCTTTGACATACTTCTTCAATAAGGATATGTGAAATACGTCATGCACACTTGACATAGATGGTGGTAGTGCTAACTCGATAAGCTACTTTTCCACGCTTAGCCAGAATCTCATATGGCCCGACATATCTTGGAATTAGTTTTCCTTTCTGTCTGAACCTCTTCAATCCTCGCATAGGCAATACCTTCAGAAATACCTTATCACCTACGGCGAACTCTAGATCTCTTCGTCGAGTATCTGCGTATTGCTTCTGATGGTTCTGAGCTACTCTTACTCTTTCCTTGATGATGTCGACCACTCGACAAGTCTCTTCAACAAATTCCAGTCCAATAATGCTACGTTCTCCAACTTCATTCCAAAACAAGGGAGTTCGACACTTCCTGCCATACGATTGCTTCATAAGGTGACATCTATATGGTAGCCTGATAGCTGTTATTGTAAGCGAACTCGATCAATGGTAATGAACTTCAATGTTGTACCCATAGCCTTTTGCAGTCCTTCCCAAAATTTAGAAGTAAACCGTGGATCTCTATCGGACACAATGCTTTCTGGAACACCATGTAACCGAACAATATTATCCACATACAGCTTTGCTAACCTTTCCAGTGTATACTGGGGTCGTATCGGTATGAAGCGAGCTGTCTTAGTCAGACGGTCCACAATCACCCAAACTGCGTCAACTACTCGAGGTGTCAATGGTAGTCCTGTGGACGAAGTCCATAGTGATGCAGTCCCATTTCCATGCTGGTTCCGGTAATGAGCCGTAATGATCCTGCGGGTCTTTGTCGTTCCGCCTTTACCTTCTGACAATTTAGGCATTGAGACACGAACTTAGCTACATCTGCTTTCATTCCCCTCCACCAATACAGTTTCTTTAGATCATGATACATTTTTTAGGTAGAGTGCAAGTCCTTGCATAATGGCCTACTTGCTGACAGTTGAAGCACTTAATATTATTACCTTGACCAGCTGTCGACTGTGATGGAATGGTATTAGCCCTTGCTGGTACTACAATATTCTGAGCCTTGTAGGGGTAGAAGGGTCTAGTGTTTCCTCCACCAGAAGTCTTAGTAGTAGGCCTCTTCAGTCCCCTGTTCTGAGCAAATAAGTTGTTCCTTTGGTTTGATTCAGTCACTAGAGTGATCTGTACAGCTTCATTATACACCTTTTTCTCCAAACCCAGAACATGCTCCCGAATACTTTCTCTCAATCCCATAGTGAACTTATGGGTCTTTGTTTCCTCCTCTTGCATGCTAGCTGGAGCGCAGAAAAACAGCTCTTTGGACCTCTACTGGTACGTATCTATAGTCATCTGGGATTGTTGTAGGTTGAGAAATTCTTTCTCCATCTGATCCCGAAAACTCTTTGGGAAGTACTTATCGAAGAAGGCCCCTTTGAAAATCTCCCAGGTGATTTGGGTGTGCTTCGTCTTCAAGTATGGCAGGGTAGAATTCCACAACGCATTGACATCTTCCTTGAGCATGTGTGTAGCAAACAACACCTTCTCGTCTTCAGTATAAGTTATTAAATGAAAGTTCTTTTCCATCTCAGGAATCCATTGTGCAGGCCACAATGGTTTCCCTAGCTTTCCCGTGAAGGTAGGAGGCTTTAGTTTCAAAAACTTGTCCACAGCACGGCTAAGGTCGTTCTGCCCCTGTGTATTTGTTCCATACCATGGTGGAGGGTACGCATAGACCCCTTGATAGGAATATGATGTTGGAATTTGCTGTGGTGGTTGCAGATTCTGTTCTTGACCCATCGGTCCAATGCTGCCATCCATCAGGTGTGAGGTATTATTCCCTCTAGATTCAGGCGTACCTTCTGTAGGGATATACCCCAGTGGCCTGAACATCTTCAGCATCTCATTCAAGAACGCCATCTGCTACGCTTCCATCTGGTAGACTAGATTCGTCACTATAGTCTCAGAATTGGTGTGAGGAGGGCCTGACAGATTTGTTGGTGCCTTGAGACTCTACCCTTTTCCACCATTCCTCATTGTTGTCCTATTCCCATCATCTCTCATTGGGTTTCCTTCTTCTAGGTTCAGGTTTTTCTCTTCAATATTTTCCATCTCCATATTGGCTTCGGTTTGACCCACCCTTGAATGGTGGCATTTTCGTGGACCTCTGCAGCCGTTTTCGCCTGCCATCTCAGATTATTTTTTCCTGTTTGAATCTGAGAAGAAGACATAACACATGAGATATATTCGAATAGTGACATTTTGTCATAATAGTATTAGTCTTCAACAAGTGCGAAGCGAAAAACCCTAGTGGAAACATACCGGTCGCGACACTGTAGAATCTGGTGCGACCAGTATGTCCAGGAGGACAAACCTCTTAGGCTTCTCGAGGGGTACTGATTGATGTACCGATCGTGGCACTATAGGGTATGGTGCCACTGGTATAGTCGACCGGAAAAAATTTCTCTCCTGGCCAAGAGATACCAGTCGACCGATATAGGGTAAAGCTATCGACCGGTATGCCTGAAAAGGCTTTAAAATCGTGATTTTTGACTCATTTCTCACTTTTTCTTCTCATTTTCTCTCTGGTGTAGATTCCTCTCTGGCTTGGGGAGTTGCTACAGTCCGACCAGTGTTTGTATATGTCACACCCCAATCATGGACTAACTAGAGTAGTGTGATGAACCATTAATAAATCAACGGTTCAACCTGGATCTAGTATAGGTCTTACCCACCATATCAAACCACACACACATTCCCCGGTAACAATCAAAGATAATAAACAAGTAAGTGAAAGTCTTTATAAATAATGAACTGAGTATCTAACAGTGATAAAATAAATATTTAATCCAGTTATCTCCCAATAACTCAAGACATAAAGTAAATAATCAATTACATGTTCAGTAATCAAAATAGCTAAACTAATCAAAGACACACTAGTTGCACTCGCATGACAGATCATGTGCATCTTCCACAACTTCTACATCCATAGCCACTATGTGTCCATACGACGGTGCATTTACGAAATCTTCTATAGTAGGTCCTGTAAGACCCGTATCAAACTAACCGGTCTTACCACCTTGTACCAGGTCTACCTATCATGGTCAAGCCAAGTGGACCAAGTGCGTGAAGAAAATCACAAGACCAGGTATGAGTCTAACCCAAAAATAGTAAATGTGAGGGTAGGGTCGCATGCATAAACAGGTAGGGTCGACCCCACCTCAACAGAAGTCCACCCCATGACTTTCTAGTCGTAGGGTCGCATGACTAGAAAAATGTAGGGTCGACGGATTCTGCAACCCTACGTCCGACCCTACGATGACAGACAGAAACCAAAAATTAAGAAACTTTCCTAATTCCAAGGGAATCTTTCCTAAACCCATTGAGACTTATTATGGAGGGTTTTCCTCTATAAATAGGATGTCCCTTAGCCACTTTCACTCCTTTACAACCCTAATTGAAAGTAAGAGAAAGAGAAAGAGAAAGAAAAGAAGAAGAGAAGGAAACTTGAAGAAGAAGACTAAGGAGGAGAAGGAAACTTCAGAGAAACCTCTGAATAAAAGTATGAACCTAATTCCTTAACTGAATAAGAGATCCTAGAATAGTTATAAAGAAGTTAGGATTAAGAGAAACCCAAATCATCTATCCATGGACGAGTTCCAAAGGAATCCATGGAAATAATCATCATAGGCAATGGAAAGTGTGTAAAAATCATAGTTTGAGTCATAGAACCATCATAGAATGGACCATGAAAGTAAGCCAAAGGATCCAAACATGAAAGAATGGACTTTAAAATGAAAGATCGACTCAGAATACGTGTGGTCGCACGTAGGGTCGAATGATATCCGACCCTACGAGACCATAGGATCGACCACATGCCCTCGGGAAGTCCCAAGGAGGGTGTGGTCGCACGTAGGGTCGAATAAGATCTGACCCTACATCCGACCCTACACCCTAGGGTCAAAGAAAACTGCTACCCTAGGTGCTACCCTACCTGCGACCCTACGATTTCAGTTAGTCTAAATTGATTAGAATTAATTCTAATTAAAATCTATCAACTTGTTAGGTCTTTCTAGTGATTCAAAAGTGATTCATAAAGCTTGAACGAGGATCTACGCTCAATCAAAGGTGAGGGAACAAGACATAAGCTAATTGGTTAATAATAAACTATTTTCGTTTATTGAGTCCAATACCATGAATGATTCTATGTTTGTTATGATTGTAATGTGCATATCACATGTCATCCACTATTCCTATTATTAATGTTCATGCATATTTAATTCTATTTATTTATAACATGATAATGATGATGATGCTAGGAATGGACATGTGAATGTATGTGTGTGGTTAGTGTACTTAATGCGAGTAGAGCATCAGGAGGAGAACGTGACACTGTGGTTCATCCTGGTCACCAGACTCTAGCTCTATCTCTACTCAAGTCTTGTCCACTGACATCGTCGTATCACCATTACCTTAGCAGAACTATTACGTCGTAGGGCATCAGGGGAAGTGGTCTCGGACCGTGTAGTCTTTGACTCTATCGGGGGGCCTTAGCTCTATCTCTATGGATGTATTGAGGGATGCTGGGGTGAGGTCTTGGATACACTGTTTGACATTAGGATTGGTTAGTTGCGAGCCCAGTTTGCAAGCCCTCGCCAACAGGGGCTTACGTGTTGGTATGGGTAGAGCATCAGGGGAAGTGTGATGCGGTGCGGTCCTAAGCACTTTAGCTCTATCTCTATTCCATGGTGGATGCATGTGGGGGCGACAATGGTGTTTGATCCATTGGGCGGTTCCACACATTCGTTTATAGAGGTGCGGCGGCTACCTATCCTTTCTATAGCACATTGCAAACTTATGAACCAGACCGAAGATATGAATTGAATGCATGCATATTTTTGTTGCATTGTTTTGTTTGCTTATTGAGCCGTGATGTGTGCTCACCCTTTCGACGTCAAATGTTTTTAGTTGATGATGCAGGTACGATTGTAGAAGATTATATCAATGCTCCTATGTACAGACATGCTGTGGCGATGGATGCTGAAGTTATGATGGAGTCGCATGATTTGTAATGTGAATTCAACTCATGCATTTTTTTTATTAGATTTGTTTAGATTATACAGAAAATATAATTGATTATTTTATTTACTTATGTCTTAGTCAATGAAAGATAATTGGATATTTTATTTATGTTTTCACTCTTAGAATTACTCTGATTATGGTTGTGGATGTGTATGGTTTAAGCAAACGGACACAGCCTATTTGAGATCCTGGTTGAACTGTTGGTTTATTAGCGGTTCATCACACCATTCTGAATAGTACGAAATTGAGGTGTGACAACTTGGTATCAGAGCTCTCAGGCCCTGTCTATTAAACCAGTATAATTCCATAAAAGTTGTGAATTGAGTTAGGATAAAACTTAAAAGTTATAATAAGAACACTATAAGCACCTGTATTGTTTGAGACAAAATTAAAGAAAGAGAATAATGCACATATAAAAAAGGAGAAACATGTTTCATATACATCAAATAAAAAGCACGTTTATACATATCCAAAGTAGAGTACAGTCCACAACCTGGACAGTTACTCTGTAGTACAAAAAAGGATAAAAAGAAAATATACATTATGGAGCTGGAGGTGATGGAGGAGGAGGTGTCTCGCGATCTCTGTCATAGTCATCAGCATACACTCTAGTCAACCAGGCTACCTTAGTCTGGGTCGTTCGGAGACTAGCTGTAAACTCGGCCATCCGCTGATCAGACGCACGCTGAGCATCTAGAAGCTCTCCCACTCTCAAGTCCATCACGCGCTGAGCCTCTCTGATCTCACGCAGTAATCCCGTTATATCATCAGATGATGGGTGTGAAGGACCATCCATGTGTGAAGGAGCCCGAGATGGACCAGCTCCAGTAGAATGTAGATGTGATGGAGGAGGTATGGCATCTACATCCATATACATGCGATCCTCGTCCTCAGCATCACCCCCATGGACCCCTGCTCCGACTGCTGCTGTTGCTGCGCCTCAGCGTCTGCTATCTCTACTCAAGTACGAGGACGCACCAGAGCATTTCTCTCATCATCACTGACCTGAGCATCCCCCATACCCATCCTACAGATGGCCTCCCAGTCAAGATCCGATGAGAAGGTCTTCTCCTGAATCCTCTCATCTACTAAATCAATTCCTAGGTGGGTGAGTAGTGTAGTGATCAAACGTCCGTAGGGTAGGTTGCCTAGCTGACCAGGCAGCGTAGCATGGATCATCGTCCTCATGATAATGTAAGGTAGGCAGACAGGCTGCCTAGTGAAAATGCAGTAGAGGACATACTGAGTCAACTGGGAGATCCTTTCATAATGTCCACTCTGGGGTATCAGGTTGTGCTGAATAATTTTGCAGTACACCCGAGGCTCTGGACGAAGGTTGATCGCTTTCATCTCCCAGCGATCATCTCTAATAAGCTGACTGTCAATCTCAGCACGCATCTCCAAGGATAGGAACTGGGGCTCCTTGGGAGCACAGTACACCAAAGGGCCGTCATTTGATATGCCCAAAAGATCAACCAACTGCTGGCAGTCAAATGAAACCTCCATCCCTTTGACGTAGCTCATGATCCTAAGCTCCCTACCTCTCTCGGTGTCATTGCGATCCCCCACTACCTGAAGATTGCAATAGAACTGTCTCACCAAATCAGGGCGGGTACAAGCCTCATAGGTGATCACAGAAAGTCAGCCCATGTCACCAAAAGCACCCTCCATGTTGAACAAGACTAGACTAGCCAAGTGCATACAGCGACCCCCTTCTACTTTCTTACGCTCATAGCGAGCATACTGAGCTTTGGCCTCATTAGAGCAGAAACGAACTGGGTCATGAGTCCTAGGAACCTTGGTACGAGCCATACTATCTGTCAAAACAAAGAAAAACAAATAATAGATTAGTAATGGTGAAAAACTCAAAAATTTTGGTATTATAACGGCATGAATTGGCCAAAAGCCTCACTTTCACCCAAACACTTGGGTAGGAGGACTTACATAGGTTCCAAACCATCCTGCAAGGCTCATACAGTTGGAAATTTAATCTAGAAAGATCGAATTTGAAGAAATTTTAATAAATTCAAAAAATTTCAAAAATTAGGTCAAAAATGAAAATTTTCAAGTTTCTCGATAACCAACGGATGAAACTCAAATATTTTTGAGGGCTTTCGTCCATTGGGTGACCAATAGCAAAAGCCCCCAATAAAAATTAAATTTTTACGGTTGGAAAAAATTTAATTTGAAGAAAACGATGTAAATGGCGAAAAACCTAGTTTAGAAAGCTTAAAAATGCGGAAACAGTAGAGAGCATACCTTTAGAGATGGTCACCAAACACTAGGGGTCGATACTGTAGCAACTCAGGGAAACGGGTTGAGTTAGAAGAAAGGAGAAAGAATGGGAAATGAATCCAAAATCTGGTTTAAAAACCTGATTCTGGATCGTAGGGTCACAGATTCGACCAAAATATGTGACCCTATGTCAGACCCTACCATCGACCCTAGGCTCTTGGTGATCTGACAAAAAACCATGGGTCGGACAATTACCGACCCTACCATCGACCCTAGGCTCTCTGTGATCTGACAGAGAACCATGGGTCGGACCTAGGGTCGGACATATACTGACCCTACAATCGACCCTAGGCTCTCGGTAAGCTGACAGGGTTTATTAGGGTTGCATACCCTAGGGTCGCATAAGGACCGACCCTACCATCGACCCTACGATGGAAAATACAGTATTTTGTCCGAATGATCTGAAAAAATGGAAATTTATATTAATTAGATGGATTTTTTTTACTTGAGAACAACTTATATTGATTGCCTCACATGTGCTATGATTGTTTTCAGACACTACCACCACCAGAACAGGAAATGGCTGGGCAAAGGGTGACCAGACGAGGTCGTAACCTAATTCCACCACCACCACCTGTGGAGGAAGATAACCTGTAAATCATGAAGCACAGGAGAATCTGAATACGGCACCGCCAGTGGCTAGTGGCCAGGAAAATCCTACAAACTTGCCAGCCCCATCTACAGATCTGCCTACAACAGTAATGAACTTGGCTCAACAGCTGTAGCAAATACAGTAGGTGCAAGCCAATATGCAGACTGCTATAGGCATGTCTTTTCCAGCTGCACATACGACACCTATTCCAGTAGGACAAGCTAGCACAGTACCAGGGGGAAGCAACACGGTACCCCATGCACCTCAAACACCAGTTATGCCGGCTCAAGTACAGAATCCTGAGGTAGCTCAAGGTAGTTACCAGTATCAACCACCTATGTATGGGGCCTATGCTCCGTATCAGCTGGACCACTCCCGACTGATCGAGCGTTTTCTGAAGATGAAGCCCAAAGAATATAATGGTAAGCCAGCAGATCCTTTGTGGCTAGAACACTGGATTGATGAAATGGAAAGAAATTTTATGATGATGATAGTGAATGAGGAGGAGAAAGTGTTGTGTACAACCTTCTTGCTGAAAGGCAATGCACACCACTGGTGGAAGTCCACACGGACTTATCTATTAACAAAGCACACCCAATTGATCTGGGATATATATAAAGAGGCATTCTTTGAGAAGTAATTCCCTAGAAATTTTAGAGATTCTATGGAAAGAGAGTTTCTGAGTTTATATCAGGGCTAGATGACGATGGATGCATACCAACAGCGTTATGAGGAGCTGTTTTTCTTTGCACCCACTAGCATGCAGGAAGAAAACACAATGACCCGAAGGTTCATCATGGGACTCAGGGGAAGTATCTGTGAGCATGTTCTAGGATTGGAAAAGAAGGTCTACAATGAAGCAGTACAAATTGCTCGAGTAATAGAGTCGAGCCAGAAAGAGAGCTACTTTGATCAAAATAGGGGTATTAAAAGGCCAAATGGGAATTCTTATAACGGAGGGAATACAAGGACATTTAAACCATTCCGTACTCGAGGCTTTAATGCTGCAGCCAAGACTACTCCAGCAGCTCAACCGCAACAAAAGCAAAACAATGAAGGAGTAAAATGTTTTAACTGCAACCAAATAGGAAATTATTCAAGGGAGTGTCCTAAACCTAGGAAGCAGCTACAGCAAGGAAAGATTTATGTTGTTACATCTGAGGATGCTGCTGCATCGCCTGATGTGGTTACAGGTATGACCTGAACCTTTCATTTTGTGTTATATTGTGTGATCATGTAGACTAAAACTAAAACAAATCACAGGTATTGTACCTATTAATGGCATACCCGCTAGAGTACTCTTTGATTATGGAGCTACTCATTCTTTTATATCGGTGTCATTTGAAAAGAAGCTGAATCTACCCCTCAGATCGTTAGACTACAAACTGCTTGTACGATCGCTGATGGGCTGAGAAGTGGAATTAGAAAAAGGTTATGGACCATGTCCAATTCTTATTGACGAGAAAACTTTGGATGCAACCTTGATTCAACTTGAGATGGCAGACTTTAACGTCATCTTGGGAATGGACTGGTTAGCTCGGCATTCTGTAAACCTATTATGTCCAGAAAAGAAACTGACATTTAAAGACAAGGAAGGAGCAGAGTTTAGTTTTGTGGGAACCAAACTTCCCCGTAAACAAAAACTCATCCTCTCTGCAGTAAAGGCTAGGAAATGCCTCGAGAAAGGAGGAGTTGGGTATCTAGTATCAGTGGTCGACCTCACCAAGAAGCACCACAAGTGGAGAATATTGATGTTGTGCGTGACTTTCCAGATGTATTTCCTGATGAACTACCAAGACTACCACCCGACCGAGTGACAGAGTTCGTTATAGAGCTGATACGTAGAGCCGCACCAGTATCTAAAGCACCCTATCGAATGGCTCCTACTGAACTAAAGGAATTGAAGGTACAGTTACAAGAATTATTGGACAAGGGTTATATCAGACCTAGCATATCACCATGGCGAGCACCAGTATTTTTTGTAAAGAAGAAGGACAGAAGCATTCGACTGTGTATAGACTACTGGGAACTGAATAAGCTGATAATCAAGAATCGGTACCCATTGCCTCGGATCGATGACTTGTTCGATCATTTGCAAGGTGCCAAGGTGTTCTCCAAGATCGATCTTCGTTTAGGATACCATCAGTTGAAGATTAAGGACAGTGATATTCCAAAGACAGCATTTAGAACAAGATATGGACATTATGAATTTTTAGTCATGTCTTTTGGATTGACTAACGCACCCGCAACTTTTATGGAACTCATGAATCGGGTATTCCATTATATGTTGGATACGTCGGTCATTGTGTTTATTGATGATATATTGGTCTACTCCAAGGACAAGGAAACTCATGTCATGAATTTAAGAGCCGCTCTGCAGCGATTAAGGAAAGAGAAGCTTTACGCCAAATTTACAAAGTGTGAGTTTTGGTTAAATGAGGTCGCTTTCTTAGGCTATGTTGTATCCCTTGAAGGAATTAAAGTGGATCCTAGCAAGATTGAAGTCATTGTGAAGTGGGAAGCATCAAAGAGCGTTGCAAAAATTAGAAGTTTCCTAGGTCTAGCTGGGTATTATCGACGATTCGTGGAAGACTATTCCAGAATTTCCGTACCTCTCACCAGTTTGACTAAAAAAGAAGAAAAGTTTGTTTGGACTGATAAATGTGAGAAAAGTTTCCAAACATTGAAGGCTAGATTGATATCTACTCCGATCTTGACTATTCCTATTCCAGGACAACCTTTTACCCTATACATTGAAACTTTAGGATTGGATCTAGGATGCGGGTTGATGTAAGATAAATAAGCGATTGCATATGCTTCAAGAAAACTGAAGGAGCATAAAAAGAATCACCCAACTCATGATTTGGAGTTAGCAATTGTGATACATGCAATCAAGACGCGGAGACATTACCTATATAGAGAAGAATTTTAGATTAAATGGGAACACAAGAGTTTTATTTATCTCTTCATCAGAAAGAGTTGAACATGAAGCAGAAAAGATGGTTAGAATACTGAAGGATTAAGATTGATATTCAATGTCACCGGTGCAAGGCTAATGTAGTAGCTAAGTCCTTAAGCAAAAAGGGAATTATGAAGTCCGAGGAAGGACCCAGTATAAATGCTGCCTTATGTTTTGCAGCAACAGATTCAGATTTGAAAGAAAAATAACATATAATAGTAACTCGTGATGATCCACTCGAGCGAGAACTTATGGATAAACTTATGGAGCAATAGTTCTTCATTTGCGTTCACAATATTAAAGATCATCTCTGAATTGATGGATGAAGTAAGGGTAGTAATTTTGTTAAATCTATATCTAAGAGAGGTGTAAGAAGATTTAGAAAAAGAAAAACCTAACCCTGACTTACTTCGGATGCCAAAAGGTCCTGGGATATAGAGGATGATTATGCATACCTGAAGTGAAAAATGCTGATCATAAGATACAAGATAATGCTAAAAGCCCATTCTATACCGTATTGGGTACATCCTAGAAGTACAAAATATACCACAACATGAAGAGATTATTTTGGTGGAAGTAAACGGAAGTAGTTGTGGCTAGATGCATGTTTCAGTAACTGAATTATCAACAAATAATGGCTGAAAGACAAAGACCAACATGGCTTACCATAACCACTATCGGAGCCAGTCTGAAAGTGAAACTGCATTACAATGAAGTGTGTCACCGATTTGCCATTGACTCCTAGATCGGTTGACGCAGTTTGGGTGATTGTTGATCGCCTTAGGAAGATAGCTCATTCCATTGCTATACGACCTCGGTATGCTTTGGAGCGGCTAACTAATCTCTATGTGGATAACATTGTCAGATTGCATGGAGTACCTGAAAGCATTGTGTCCGATAGAGACCCATGCTTTACCTCAAAGTTTTGGAAAGGTTTGCAAAAGGCTATGGGTACAATGTTGAAGTTTAGCACTGCATTTCACCCTCAGATAGATGGACAGTCGGAGCGTCCTACAGATTTTAGAAGACATGCTTCGAGCCTGTGTAATTGATTTCAAAGGCTCATGGGATGAGAAACTACCATTGATCGAGTTCGTTTATAACAATAGCTATCAGGCTACTATACAAATGTCACCCTATGAAGCACTGTATGGTAGGAAGTGTCAAACTCCTCTGTTTTGGAATGAAGTTGGAGAACGTAGCATCGTTGGACCAGAGTTTGTTGAAGAGACTTGTCAAATGGTTGACATTATCAAGGAAAGAGTTAGAACAGCTCAAAATCGTCAGAAACAGTATGCAGATACTCGACGCAGAGACCTTGAATTTGTCGTAGGTGATAAGGTATTCCTGAAGGTATCACCTATGCAGGGTTTAAAACGATTCGGACAGAATGGGAAGCTAAGTCCGAGATATATTGGGCCATATGAGATTTTAGCCAAACGTGGAAAGGTGGCTTATCAGTTAGCACTACCACCATCTATGTCAAGTGTGCATGATGTATTTCATGTCTCATTGTTAAAGAAGTACGTCAGAGATCCAACGCACGTTTTGATAGCGGATCCACCAAATCTAACTGATGATTTGACATTCGAAGTAGCACCAACTGAAATCACTAGTCGAAAGGTTCAACGACTATGCAACCGTGACATCTATTATGTTAAAGTCACTTGGAGGAGCCAAGATATAGAAGAGATCACGTGGGAAGAAGAGAACGCTATGCGGAAGCAATATCCTCATCTTTTCGTGTCACACCCCAATTCCACACTATTCAGAATGGTGTGATGAACCGCTAATAAACCAACGGTTCAACCAGGATCTCAAATAGGCTGTGTCTGTTTTCTTAAACCATACATATACACGACAATAATCAGAGTAAATACACAATAGCGGAAGTCTTAAATATTAAATGAACTGAGAATCTAAATGTCATAAAATAAATAATTTAACCAATTATTCTCAAAAGACTGAGACATAAACTTAAATAATTAATTCAAATACATTGTCTGTATAATCCAAATAAAAGTCTAATAAAAAACACAGGAGTTGCACTCGCATGTCGAATCATGCGACTCCATCATCACTTCAGCGTCCATTACCGCCGCTTGCCCGTACACAGGAGCATTCATGTAGTCTTCAACCGTGGTACCTGCATCATCAACTAAAATATTCGACGGCGAAAAGGGTGAGCACACATCATGGCTCAGTGAGCAAACAAAACAATGCAACAAACATATGCATGCATTCAATTCATATCTGTGGTCTGGTTTATAACTTTGCAATGTGCTATAGAAAGGTTCGGAGGCCGCCTCACCTCTATACACGAGTGTGTGAAGCCGCCCAATGAATATCAACATTGCCGTCCCACATGCACCCACCATGGAAACAGTGTACCTAATGGGTATCAGCATTAAAGTACCACATGCTCCCATACCAACATGTAAGCCCCTATTGGCGAGGGCTTGCAAACTGGGCTCGCAACTAACCAATCCTAATGTCAAACAGTGTATCCAAGGCCTCACCCCAGCATCCCTCAATACGTCCATAGAGATAGAGCTAAGGCCCCCTGGCAGAGTCAGAGACTACATGGTCCGAGACCACCTCCCCTGATGCCCTACGACGTAATAGCTCTGCTAAGGTAATGGCGATACGACGATGTTAGTGGACAAGATTTGAGTAGAGATAGGGCTAGAGTCTGGTGACCAGGACACACCACGATATCATGTCCTCCCCCTGATGCCCCACTCGCATCAAATACACTAATCACACACAAACATTCACATGCCTATTCCTAACATCACCATCATCATCATGTTATAAATAAACGAGAATAAATATGCATGAACAGTAATAGCAGGAATACTTGATGACATGTTAAATGCACAATACACACATACACGCATAGAATCAATCATGGTATATGACTCAATAAGTAAAAATAGCTTTTTATTATCCGATTAGTTTAGGTATTGTTCCCTCACCTTTGATTGAGTGTAGATCCTCGTTCAAGCTTTAAGAATCACTTTTAAATCACTAGAAAAACCTAACAAGTCGATAGATTCTAATTAAAATTAATTCCAATAAATTTAGACTAGCTGAAATCATAGGGTCGCAGGTAGGGTAGTACCTAGGGTCGGTTACCCAATCGACCCTAGGGGTAGGGTCGGACATGGGGTCGGTTATCAATCGACCCTATGTGCGACCACACCCTCCCTAGGACTTCCCGAGGGTATGTGATCGATCCTGAGGTCTCGTAAGTCCATTCTAATATTGTTCTATGACTCATAACTATGATTTTTACACACTTTCCATTGTCTATGATGATTACTTACATGGATTCCTTCGAAACTCATCCATGGATAGATGATTTGGGTTTCTCCTAATCCTAACTTCTTTATATTCCATTCTAGGCTTTTAATTCATGAGGGAATTAGACTCGTACCTGAAGTTGGCTGAGATTCAGAGGTTTCTCTGAAGTTTCTCCTCTTCCTTAGTCTTTTCTCCAATTTTCCTTCACTTTTTCTCTTCCTTCTCCTTCTCTTTCTCTCACTTCAATTAGGATTCTAAAAGGAGTGAAATAGGCTATGGGACGTCCTATTTATAGAGGAAAACCTCCCAAAATAAGTCCCATTGAGATTAGGAAAGGACTCCTTGAAATTAGGAAAGTTTCCTAATTTACGGTTTCAGTCTGTCATCATAGGGTCGATCATAGGGTCGCAGGATCCGTCAACCCTATGGTTCTCAAGTCATCCGACCCTACGACTGAAAAGTCATGGGTTGGACTTCTATTGAGGTGGGGTCGACCCTACCTGTTTAGGCATGCGACCCTATCCTCAAATTTACTATTTTTGGGTCAAATTCATACCTAGTTTTGTGATTTCCTTCACGCACTTGGTCCACTTGGCTCGACCATGATAGGTAGACCTGGTACAAGGTGGTAAGACCGCTTAGTTTGACATGGTTCTTACATTTCGACTCGGAAGGTATGTATAAATTTTGAGGACAAAAATTTTAAAAAGAGGGGGGGAGTTGTAAGACCCGTATTGAACTAATCGGTCTTACCACCTTGTACCAGGTCTACCTATCATGGTCGAGCCAAGTGGACCAAGTACTTAAAGAAAATCACAAGACCAGGTATGAGTCTAACCCAAAAACAAAAATGTGAGAGTAGGGTCGCATGCCTAAACAGGTAGGGTCAACCCCACCTCAACAGAAGTCCAACCCATGACTTTCTAGTCGTAGGGTCGCATGAATAGAAAAACGTAGGGTCGACAGATTCTGCGACCCTACGTCCGACCCTACGATGACAAACAGAAATTAGAAATTAAGAAACTTTCCTAATTCCAAGGGGATCTTTCCTAAACTCATTGAGACTTATTATGGAGGATTTTCCTATATAAATAGGACGTCCCTTAGCCTCTTTCACTCCTTTACAACCCTAATTGAAAGTGGGAGAAAGAGAAAGAGAAGGAAACTTGAAGAAGAAGACTAAGGAAGAGAAGGAAACTTCAGAAAAACCTCTGAATAAAGGGATGAACCTAATTCCTTAACTGAATAAGAGATCCTAGAATAGTTATGAAGAAGTTAGGATTAAAAGAAACTCAAATCATCCATCCATGGACAAGTTCCAAAGGAATCCATGGAAATAATCATCATAGGCAATGGAAAGTGTGTAAAAATCATAGTTTGAGTCATAGAACCATCATAGAATGGATCATGAAAGTAAGTCAAAGGATCCAAACATGAAAGAATGGACATTAGAATGAAAGGTCGACTCAGAATACGTGTGGTCGCACGTAGGGTCGAATGATATCCGACCCTATGAGACCACAGGATCGACCACTTGCCCTTGGGAAATCCTAGGGAGGGTGTGGTCGCACGTAGGGTCGAATAAGATCTGACCCCACGTCCGACCCTACACCCTAGGGTCGCAGAAAACTACTACCCTAGGTGCTACCCTACCTGCGACCCTACGATTTCAATTAGTCTAAATTTATTGGAATTAATTTTAATTAAAATCTATCAACTTGTTAGGTCTTTCTAGTGATTTAAAAGTGATTTATAAATCTTGAACAAGGATCTACACTTAATCAAAGGTGAGGGAACAAGACCTAAACTAATTGGCTAATAATAAACTATTTTCGTTTATTGAGTCCAATACCATGTATTATTCTATGATTGTATGATTGTAATGTGCATATCATATGTCATCCACTATTCCTGTTATTACTATTCATGCATATTTAATTTCGTTTATTGTAACATGATGATGATGATGATGCTAAGAATAGGCATGTAAATGTATGTGTGTGGTTAGTGTACTTGATGCGAGTGGAGCATCATGGGGAGGACGTGACACTGTGGTTCATCCTGGTCATCAGACTCTAGCTCTATCTCTACTCAAGTCTTGTCCGCTAGTATCATCGTATCGCCATTTCCTTAGCAGAACTATTATGTCATAGGGCATCAGGGGAGGTGGTCTCAGACCGTGTAGTCTCTGACTCTGTTAGGGGGCCTTAGCTCTATCTCTATGGACGTATTAAGGAATGCTGGGGTGAGGCCTTGCATACACTATTTGAAATTAGGATTGGTTAGTTGCGAGCCCAGTTTGTAAGCCCTCGCCAACAGGGGCTTACATGTTGGTATGGGTAGAGCATCAGGGGAAGTGTGATGCGGTGCGGTCCTAAGCACTTTACCTCTATCTCGGTTCCACGGTGCTACCATATGTTTCTTGAATTCCTCCTGAATTGCTATGGTCGATACTCTAGTCATCCTATGGTCGACCGTAGCTGTGACCATACGAGTTTAATGTGGTCTCTTACTTCCAATACGTATCCTCCTCTTGGGTCATCAACGGGGTCCTCCTTAATGATCATTCTAAGGCCAAAATTCTTAGTTTTACCACATTAATTACTCTAACCCATTCTCCAAGTTCTCCTTTTTAGATCTGCTTAGAAAATCCCATAGTTGAATCCTTACATTGGTTTGGTATTAAAATTTTACATTAGAACTCTTACTCTTGATGTTCTAAGGCTACAGAGACAAGGTTCATACCTTACTTGTTGGAGAGAGTCTGTAGAACTTCTTCTCTCAGCCCTCTTCTTAGTCTTCTCCCCTTCTCCTTATCTTCCTTCTCTTCCTCTAGGGTTTGATAATGTTCCAAAAGAGTGAAAAAGAGTTGAGGAACGTCCTTTATATAGAGAGAAACTCTCCATATAGAGTTCGCCAACTATAGGAAAGAGATCCCCCTCTTATTTGGAAAGTTTCCAAATTCAAAATCCGATTTGGGGTCGTATGGTCAGATGTACGGTCGCAAAATTTATTGACCATACACTTGAAAACATCGATCATACATTTAATTTATCATTGGTCTTTATTTCTCATTGTATGGTTGACCATATTTACCCAGGTAGTCAATCGTACACTTAGTTTTAGTGTTTTTGAGTCGATTAGTTTACCTGGTCTCATGGTCTATCTTCACACGGTTGGCCCACTTGATCCAACAATGATGGGAAGACCTAGCACGACACTGTTAGACCGGTTAGTGGAGTGAGGGTCTTACAGTAGAAGCAATTCTTCTCACTTAAGAGTACTCCACAACCTCTCCAAGTAAGTTCCTTCCTGCCTCACTCTCTTTTACATCGTTTCTTCATAGTTTCTTGCCCAAAAAATCTATTTTTCTAGATTTAGGAGATTCTAACCGTAAGAACTCTTTTTCTTCGGCTTAGAAATGATTTTGGGACCTCTATGGACAAAAGCCCTTAACTTATTTGAGGTTCCACCATATGGTTTGCTCAAAATCAAAATTTTTGGTGGTTTTGACCTAGGTTTTGGCCAAAATTTAAATTTTTTGGATAGTGTTGAATTCTTGCTTGTTTGCTAATTAATTGGTCTCTACTTGTCATTATTTGATTACGTAAGTTCTCCTACCCAAATTTTGTGAGTTTGAGGCCTTTGCTTGAAATACTGTTGTTATGCTGTCGAAATTTTGAAAAATCTCGACTAATTCTCATTGTTTTGTTTTGTTTTGTAGTTAAATCATGTCTAGGCGTCGTGGTGCTGGTAAGCATGCATATGCTCCTGGCATGAACCGACCACACCCACTTGTCCCACAGTATGATGCGTTATGGTTTCATTCGGCGGTGGCGGAAGCCCATTTCCCATGGTTTGAGGAGAAAAACATCGAGTCTGGATGCCGTGTGAATCTAGAACAACTCCAATGGTTTGATGTTGAAGCTGCCTTTGATACACTTGGGTGGTTACCTGTGATCACCTATACAGTGACTACCCGACCCAATCTAGTGAAACACTTCTATGCCAACCTGGAGGTTGAGGGAGATCTTAATGACTTCGATCACTATAAGGACATCAGCATCACTAGCTTTGTTAAAGGTGTTCCTATATCGTTCGACACACACCAACTTACTGATCTTTTGGGGATTCCCAATGATGGTGACTTGGTTTACTACGCTCCCAATGCGAAAGGCTATCTCACCAAGGACCTACGCCAAGAGGTTGCAGAGTAGATCCTCAACCCAAGGGGACTCATGAAGTGTAAGAACCGTACTCCACTAACCCGGTCTAATCGTATCGTGCCAGGTCTTCCCATCATTTCTGGACTAAGTGGATCGATCGTTTGAAGATGGATTACAAACCAGGTATGAGAATCGAGTTAAAAACACTGAAAACATACCTATGGTCGAATACCTAGGTAGGTATGGTCGACCATAAGGAAGGAAACAAAAATCTTAGACCATGAACCCCACGGTCGATGATTTCGACCCTATGGTCGACGGTTTATGCCACTGTATGATCGATCGTAAGAACCTAGAATCGACTCCATGTTTAGGAAACTTTCCTAATTTGAGGAGGATTCTTTCCTAATTAAAGTGGGACTCTATATGGAGGTTTTTCCTCTATATAAGGGACGTTCCTTAGCCTCTCGCACTCTTTTAGAACCCATATTGAAACTTTAAACCTAAGAGAGAAAGAGAGAGAGGAAGAGAAGGAGAAGGAGATTTGGAGAAGAAGGCTAAGGAAAGGATTTGCTGAGAAGAGATTGGCTCTCTATCAAAGGTAAAGGTATGAACCTAATCTTTAAAGATGTTAATTCTATGGAGGATTGGGGATGTCAGCCTATCATGATCCATGTGAATCCTTGAGTAATTTCCAAAGATAACCATGGGGGATGAGTTTAATGGTTAGGGTTGATAAGAAACTATTAATGATGGCCACATGATGACCTTAGGATAAATTCAATTAAAGAGTAGAGGAATTGACCCAGGAAGAACTCAAATTGCATGTAGTCTGTGACCAGAAATCTCAAGGTCACAGCTACGATCGACCATAGGATGAGAAAAGAGTTGACCATAGGCATTCAAAAGATTTCAGAAACCATATGGTCGCAGCTACGGTTGCACCACATGCGACCATAGGGTATCGATCGAATGTCCTACGGTGGCATATATTGCAACCGTAGGATGGACCATAGCATCGATCATAGAAAAACAGCAAGCATATTTTAAGACCAAACAAGGTTTTTGACTACTGTAACTTGATAAACTTGAACCCTAACTTACAAACATTAAATGTTTAGGTTCCTAATAGATTCAAAGTGACTTCCAAAGCCTTGAGAGAGGAACAAACATCAATCAAAGGTGAGGAGACAAGGCCTAAACTAATTAAATAATAACAAACTGTTTCTTTTATTGAGTCCAATGCCATGATTAATTCTATGCTTGTATGCTTGTAATATGCATCTCACATGTCATCCAATATTTCTATTACTATTGTTCATGCATATTTAATTCTGTTCATTTATAACATGATGATGATGATGATGCTAGGAATAGGCATATGATTGTATGTGTGTGGTTGGTGTGTTGGATGCGAGTGGAGCATCAGGAGGAGGGCATTGCATGGTGGTCTCTAAGCTCCTCACCAGACTCTAGCTTTATCTCTACTCAAGTCTTGCCACTAATATCAATGTATCACCATTACCTTAGCAAAACTATTACATCGTAGGGCATCAAGGGAGGTGGTTTCAGACCGTATGGTCTCTGACTCTATCGGGGGGCCTTAGCTCTATCTCTATGGAAGTATTGAGGGATGCTAGGGTGAGGCCTTGGATACACTGTTTGGCATTAGGATTGGTTAGTTGCAAGCCCAGTTTGTAAGCCCTCGCCAACAGGAGCTTACGTGTTGGTATGGGTAGGGCATCAGGGGAAGTATTGGCGGTGTTTGATCCGGACACTTTAGCTCTATCTCTATTCCATGGTGGGTGCATATGGGATGGTAATCGTGTTTGATCCATTGGGCAGATTCACACACTCGTGCATAGAGGTGCGGGGGCCACTAAACCTTTCTATAGCATATGAACTGAATGCATGCATATGTTTGTTGGATTGTTTTGTTTACTCACTGAGCTCAAGTTGGAGAGTTGACCCTTGCACGCGTAATTCTTTTTAGTTTCTGATGTTGCAGGTATTACGATTAAAGATTATGTTGACACGCCAACATATGAACAGGTGACAGTTATGGATGAGCAAGCTGTGGAGGACTATTATGATTCGTTAAGCGAGCGTTTCAACTATGGATACTCTTAATGTTTAACTTTAGTATTTTGATATTTGTAATATGTATTAAATTATGTTTTGGTTACTTGAAGATAACTAAAATATTAATTATTTATCATGATTAAGCCTCAGTTCATTATTAACAATACTTCTGCTATTTACTTTATCATCTCTGATTAAAGTGGAATGTGTTTTGGTTTAACATGGTTGGCATAGCCTATACGAGATCATGGTTGAACCGTTGGTTTATTGACGGTTCATCACTCCATTCTGGTTAGTCCATAATTAGTGTGTGACAACTTGGAATAAGAGCTCTCAGGCCTTGTCCATCAAACTTGAATACTTCCACTGGAGTCCATGAACTGAGTTAGGATAAATTAAAAAATTTAATTCAAACACACCATAAGCACCTGTGTTGGTTGAGACAGAACTTAAATAAGACAATAATGTACATATAAAAGGTGGAACCATATGTATACACAGACAGAAAAAAAATCTAAATGTATCCTGATAAAAAAATAATATAGGGTATGATCTATAAGTCAGGCAGTTGTCTAAGTATACAAATGATATAGTACAGTAGCAAGAAGGGAGCATCTATAAAGCAGAAAATTGGAATACCGAGTTGGTACTCACAAGAAGTGAAACTCAATGTATGACAGAGGAAGAAGAAAAATGGCTAGTAATGCCTAAATCCCTGTAGAGGTAAAGGGAAAGATCTCGGGCTATATCCAATAGAGATCGGTGAACATTGGCCATACACCAAAAATGAGAGTAATTATAAAAGAAGATAAAGCTATACTCCTGAGTGACATAGAGACTCAGAGTGAGATCCACCACACGCTGATCCATTGCCCGCTGAGCATTAAGAAGAGGTTGCAACTTGACCCTACCACTATCTGGGTCAAGAACGGATAATAAAAACTCATCTGAGTACATGCTAAATAATGATAATCAGATTAGAGCAAATCAAAGGGTGAACAACCAGGCCAGTCCATCCAATCTACCTGGACTACCAAGTGCCTTGGCAATGGTTGTAATAAACTTGGCCTGACAAAATGCAAGAGCAACAACAGATGAGACCAACTATGCAAGTTACCATGGAAATCACTACCCTAGTTGCCAATGCTACACCAACACCTCTGGGTCAAACTAAGTACGATACCGATTGGTAGTAACACTGTACCCCCAGCACATGTTAGCCGTAACACAGTGCATGCCATACCGTAGGTCTCAGTAAAGCATACCCCAGTGTAGAAGCTTGATGCACAATAAGCAGTGTATCAAGATGGTTACGCTTATCAGCCACTGATGTATGGGATAGCTGCATCATAGCAGAATGATCCGACAAGGGTTGAGGAATATTTTTTGAAGATGAAGCCTCAAACGTTTTCAGCAAAGGATCATATCTATTGTGGCCATATAACTAGAGAGGTTTATATAGGATGCGGTGCATCATTGACTTACACTTATGATTATAGAGGATGGATATACCTGATTTAGATTCTTGTGCCTTGACAGGATACCTTATCGATTCAACCTATCAATTGGAGTTATAGATATTGTTTTTTTTAGTATTAGTCCTGATTATACTAATCTAAGCTACTTTCATGATCGATAACATGAATAGAGATATCAACTGAATGAACAGTTAAAGGTTTAATCATTTTGAATGTACATCTTTCTTATTTATACCTAATTTATTGATGTACCAAAACTTCTCTAGATTTATTCTTTTAATACCTTGACCAATGACATTATATACCCGATAGAACTTATAACCATGAGGTTAAGAGCTGTAGAACCTCTACTTCCATGTATTTGGACCACCTTGCAACTAACGACCTTTTGATGCCGGTTGGATTACCATAGATTTACTCCTGATCCTTTAAACCTAAGTTCACTAAATAAAACAAGTGTTCGTCATTATACTGAATTTGAAAGAAGGAAATGAATCATTGTTGGATAAGCATTATGATTCTTACATTTCTCGACATCTATTGATAAGATGTTTAGCTAATAAGAGAATTATTGGAAGGAAGATGATTAAATTCAGATTAGATTCTATAGCTAAGGAACCTCAGATGAAGTAATGGAGGATCTGTTTCAAAATTGCTAGATGGATAGATATGAGTCATGGTCTATAAAAGAGTGCATGTGCAAGAAGTGAAAACTTCCAAGAGCAGCTAGTAAATAGTAGATAGCACTCGAATAGAATTAAAGATGGCTATATCGGTATGAAGTTTGACAAGGAAGAAGATTTCTAAAGGCAGATCTAAGAGTGGATACAAGGATGAAGTCAAAAATCATGGCAATGATAGTATTCAGATTAGTACAATGATTATTAAGTTAATCTCAATGTCGAGTGAGATGATTAAGTAAAAGACCAAAAGTGAGTTTATTGGAATTAATAAGAATACAAGCATATACCTTAATGCTTATAGGTAAACTTGGGATATGAAGCGAGTAACAATCACAAGATACTTTTCGAGGTATATGATAGAGAGATCAGAGTAGAATAGCAATGATAAAAGAGGTGTAAGGTAATGAGCTTTTTGGGATATGAGATTATTGGCGTTAGTCTTTGAAAATCATAAGAGATAAAGGAACTAGACAAGCTCTTAAGAACTTTAAACCAGATTTTGCTAGTTCAAGCCTTTTTGGACTAAATGTTGCATAGGTAAGTGTGATAAACAATGTCCGAATCGTATGGATGGATGAAATTTGGATGCAACCTAATTGACTTGAGATGACTGACTTTGATGTCATTTTGAGGATGGACTAGTTGTCTCAACACTCTACAAAGCTATTATGTGCATAGAAGAGGTTGTCATTTAAGAACAAAGACGGCACATAATTGCCTAGGAAGTAGAAGCTTATCCTCTTTGTACTAAAGGCGAAGAAATGCGTTCAAAAGAAAAGAGTTTGATATATGGTATTTATGGTGGATGTTACTAAAGAAGCACCATAGAAGGAAGATATTGATGTGATACATAAATTCCTTGATTTGTTTTCAGAAGACTTACTTGGGTTGTCACCTGATCGTACGATCAAGTTCGTTATTAACTTGTTACCAGGGATGACACCTATGTCTAAGGCACCCTATAGAATAGCTCTTATAGAATTGAAGGAACTGAAGACTCAACTACAAGAGTTATTAGACTAAGGTTTAATCTAGTCCAGTATACCACCTGGGAAGCACTAGTGTGGCCCATAAAGAAGAAGGATGGTAGTGTTCGTCTGTGTATAGACTATCGAGAATTGAACAAGCTCACGATCAAGAACCGATATCCACTACCTCATATCAATGACTTGTTTAAACAGTTGCAATGAGTAAAGGTATCTTCTAAGATTGATCTTTGGTCAAGATATCATCAGCTGAAGAATTTGGACAGTGATATTCCGAAGATAGTTTTTAAAATCTAGAATGAGCATTGTGAGTCCCTGGTTATGTTATTGGATTAACCAATGCCCTTACATCTTTTATAGAACTTATGAACCGGGTATTCTACGATGTATTGGACACGTCAGTCATAGTTTTTTTAGACTATATATTAGTTTATTCCAAAGACGAAGAAAGTTTTATAACAAATTTTAGAGCAGCCTCACAACAATTGAGAAGGGAGAAGCTTTATGCTATGTCCAAGAAGTGTAAGATTTGGTTAAACTAAGTGATCTTCTTGGGTCACATAGTATCAACAAAAGGAATAAAGGTAGACCCTATTAAGATAGAAGCAATCGTATGGTGAAAAATGCCTAAAGAACATTGTAGAGATCAGAAGTGTCTTGGATTTAGCTGGTTATTATAGATAGTTCGTGGATGACTACTCTAGAATCACAATACCTCTTACCAAGCTAACTAGGAAGGGAGAAGAGTTTATTTGGACTGACAAGTGTGAAGAATGTTTCCAGACTCTAAAAGCTAGGTTGATATCAGCTTCCATCTTGATTGTTTTGGCACCAGGAAAACCTTTTACCCTATACATCGATGCTTTCAGATTGGGTCTAGGATGCGAGTTAATGCAAGGTGAACCTGCGATTGCATATGCTTCAAGACAACTGAAGGAGCATGAGGAGAGTTACCTGACTCATGACTTGGAGTTAGAGGAGGTGATTCATGCAATTGAGACTTAGAGACATTATTTATACGGAGAAGAATTTCAGATTAAATCGGATTATGAGAGTTTTACTTAGCTCTTTACCCAGAAAGAGTTGAACATGAGGCTAACGAGATGGTTGGAACTCCTGAGGGACTAAGACTACGATATTCGATGTCACTCGAGCAAGGCTAATATGGTAGCTGAGGTTTTGAGCAACAAAGAATAATGAAGCCAAAAGGAGGACCTAGTACAATAGCTGCCTTGTGTTCCACAGCAACAGATTCAGATTTGAAAGAAGAGTAACATATAATAGAAACTCGTGATGATCCAATTGAGTGAGAATTTATAGATGAACTTATGGAGCAATAGTTCCTTGGCTGTGCCTTGTAGCATTAAAGATCATCTCTGAATTGATGGATGAAGTAAAAGTAGCAATTTTGTTAGATCCGTATATAAGAAAGGTGCAAGAAGATTTAAAGAAAGAAAAACCTAACCCTAACTTACTTCCAATGTGAAAAAGGTCCTGAGATACAGAGGATGATTATGCATACCTGAAAGTGAAAAACACTGATCATAGATACAAGATAATGCTAAAAGCCCATTCTATTCCATATTGGGTACATCCTAGAAGTACAAAATATACCAAAATATGAAGAGATTATTTTGGTGGAAGGGAATGGAAGTATTTGTAGCTAGATGCATGTTTCAGTGACTGAATTATCAGCAAGTAAAGGCTGAAAGACAAAGACCAACATGGCTTACTACAACCACTATCGGAGCCAATCTGAAAGTGAAAATACATTACAATGAACTAGGTCACCTATTTACCACTAACTCCGAGATCGGTTGACATAGTTTGGGTGATTGTTGATCGCCTTACGAAGATAGCTCATTCCATTGCTATACGACCTCTATGTGCTTTGGAGCGGCTAACTAAGCTATATGTGGATAATATTTCCAGATGGAATGGTATGCCTGAGAGCATAGCGTCAGTCAGAGGCTCATGCTTTATCTCGAAGTTTTGGGAGGATCTACAAAAAACAATGGGAACGAAGTTGAAGTTTAGTACCACATTTTACCTTAAACCGACAGACAGTCGGAGCGGACTATACAGATCCTAAGAGATATGCCTTGAGCTTGTGAAATTGATTTCAAGGAGCTTGAGTTGAGAAATTACCACGGATTAAATTTGTTACCAAGCTACCATGTAGATGTCACCTATGAAGCATGGTACGGTAGAAATGTCGAATTCCTTTGTTTTGGAACGAAGTCAGAGAATAAGGAATTGTAAGACCTGAGTCTGTTGAAAAAACCTGTTGAGTGGCAGACAAGATCAAAGAAAAGGGCCAAGATAGCTCAAGTTTGTCAGAAGAGACACCAAGACCTCGAGTTCACCATAAGTGACAAAGTGTTCTTGAAGATATCACTTATGTATGGTTTGAAAAGATTCGACAAGAAGGAAAAATTGTATCCTATATATATTTTGGACCTCATAAAAATTTTGGAGAGACGTAGAAAAGTTGCATATCAACTAGCGTTACCGCTGTCCATGTCTAGTGTGCATGACGTATTTCGCGTGTCTCTATTGAAGAAGTACGTTGGAGATTCATATCAAAGATATTGACCACGCATCTACTGGATTAGATAGAAGATTTAACTATTGAAGTGGTACTAGCCTAGTTCACTGGTTGGAAGGTACAACATCTCCAAAGCTAGAATAATTATTATATGAAGGTAACTTGGCGAAGACAAGACGTGGAGAAGATTAGATGGAAAGAGGAAGATGCAATATGGAAACAGTATTCCCACCTATTCAACTCAGAAGGTACATCTAAATTTCGAGGATGAAATTTCTTTTAAGGGTGGGGGAGTTGTGAGATCCATACGTGCAAATTTTGAGGACGAAATTTCTATTAAGGGTGGTAGAGTTGTAAGACCTGCACTACTAATCCGGTCTAACCTTGTCATGCCAGGTCTTTCCATCATTTCTGGACCAAGTGGACCGATCGTTTGAAGATGGATTACAAACCAGGTATGAGAAACGAGTTAAAAACACTGAAAACATACCTATGGTCGAAATACATGGGTAGGTATGGTCGACCATAAGGAAGGAAACAAAAATCTTAGACCATGAACCCCACGGTCGATGATTTCGACCCTACGATCGATGGTTTATGGGACTGTATGATCGATCGTAAGAACCTAAAACCGACTCCGTATTTAGGAAACTTTCCTAATTTGAGGAGGACTCTATCCTAATTAAAGTGGGACTCTATATGGAGGTTTTTCCTATATATAAAGGACGTTCCTTAGCCTCTCTCACTCACTTAGAACCCATATTGAAACTCTAAACCTAAGAGAGAAATAGAGAGAGGAAGAGAAGAAGAAGGAGATTTAGAAAAGATAGCTAAGGAAAAGATTTGTTGAGAAGAGATTGGCTCTCTATCATAGGCAAAGGTATGAACCTAATCTCTAAAGATGTTAATTCTATGGAGGATTGGGGATGTCAACCTATCATGATCCATGTGATTCCTTGAGTAATTTCTAAGGATAACCATGGGGGATGAGTTTGATAGTTAGGGTTGATAAAAAAACTACTAATGATGGCCACAGGATGACCTTAGGATAAATCGAATTGAAGAATAGAGGAATTGACCCAGGAAGAACTTGAACTGCATGTAGTCTGTAACCAAAAATCTCAAGGTCGTAGCTATGGTCGACCATAAGATGAGAAAAGAGTCGACCATAGGCATTTGGGAAGATTTTAGAAACTATATGGTCGCAACTACGGTCGCACCTACGGTCGCACCATATGCGACCATAGGGTATCGATCGTGCGACCATAGGGTATCGATCGTATGTCCTACGGTGGCACATATTGCGACCATAGGATCGACCATAGCATCGACCGTAGGAAAACAACAAGCATAATTTAAGACCAAACAAGGTTTTTGACTACTGTAACTTGGCAAACTTGAATCCTAACTTACATACATTAATTGTTTAGGTTCCTAATAGATTCAAAGTGACTTTCAAAGCTTGGGAGAGGAACAAACATCAATCAAATGTGAGGGGACAAGACAAAAACTAATTGGATAATAACAAACTATTTCTTTTATTGAGTCCAATGCCATGATTGATTTTATGCTTGTATGCTTGTAATGTGTATCTCACATGTCATCCAATATTTCTGTTACTATTGCTCATGCATATTTAATTCTGTTTATTTATAACATGATGATGATGATGATGCTAGGAATAGGCATGTGATTGTATGTGTGTGGTTGGTGTATTGGATGCGAGTGGAGCATCAGGAGGAGGACGTGGCATGGTGGTCTCTGACCTCGTCACCATACTCTAGCTCTATCTCTACTCAAGTCTTGCCCACTAACATCGTCGTATCACCATTACCTTAGCAGAACTATTACGTCGTAGGGCATCAGGGGAGGTGGTCTCGGACCGTATGGTTTTTGACTCTGTCGGGGGGCCTTAGCTCTATCTCTATGAACGTATTGAGGGATGCTGGGGTGAGGCCTTGGATACACCGTTTGGCATTAGGATTGGTTAGTTGCAAGCCTAGTTTGCAAGCCCTCGCTAGCAGGAGCTTACGTGTTGGTATGGGTAGGTCATTAGGGGAAGTATTGGCGGTGTTTGATCTGGACACTTTAGCTCTATCTCTATTCCATGGTGGGTGCATGTGGGACGACAATGGTGTTTGATCCATTAGGCAGATTCACACACTCGTGTATAGAGGTGCGGGGGCCACCAAACCTTTCTATAGCACATTGCAAACTTATAAATCAGACCAAAGATTTAAATTGATTACATGCATATGTTTGTTGTATTGTTTTGTTTACTCACTGAGCTTAAGTTGGAGAGCTAACCCTCGCGTGCGTAATTCTTTTTAGTTTCTGATGTTGCAGGTATTACGGTTGAAGATTATGTCGACACGTTAACATATGAACAGGAGGCGGCTATGGATGAGCAAGCTGTAGAGGACTATTATGATTCGTTAAGCGAGCGTTTCAATTATAAATACGCTTAGTGTTTAACTTTCATATTTGGATATTTGTAATATATATTAAATTATGTTTTGGTTACTTAGAGATAACTGAAATATTAATTATTTATCATGATTAGACCTCAGTTCATTATTAATAAGACTTCCACTATTTACTTTATTATCTCTGATTAAAGTGGAATGTGTTTTGGTTTAACATGGTTGACGTAGCCTATACAAGATCCTGGTTGAACTATTGGTTTATTGACGGTTCATCATACCATTCTGGTTAGTCCAGAATTAGGGTGTGACATGAAGGCTGTAAGTTTACAGCCTCTTCCTCCTGTCTATTACTGCATTATACAGCATAACATCATTTCTCAGAGCGGCCACTATTGCGAGGTTTCCCAGCTTACACATTATCTCACCTATTGCGTCTGTACTGGAGAGCGGGTATGCCTACCCTATGTCATCATCAGGACTATGCTATAATGGTCGGCCTATCACTAGGATCCTACAATGCCTTCCCATAGACATGGAAGGTAAAATCACTATTGAGGATACTATGTGTTCCAACATCGACTGGGATGCCATCGTCAGGATGAAAATAGACAACCTACAGATGAATGACGAGGAGTTAAAATTCCATCCTTGTCCACTTAGGAGGGTAGCAGCAACGGCAACAGTAGCAATAGCCAATGCAACTTATGGGGAAGAGGTAGGAAATGATGAGAACGAGCACATGAAGGATGTTCCTGTTCCTGCACCGCTACCCATGCTTGTGATTCCTCATGATGGTGCTACCTTTTGATCCGATACTGACACATTTGCAAGCCATTCGAGCTGACCAGGCAGCTTTTCTCATGGCCCAGCATGCTACTGATCAACGGTTGGTTAGCCTGTCTGTCACACCCCAATTTTAACTGAACCAAAAGTGTGAGTGAACTGTCACTAAACCAACGGTTCACACCAGGATCTCAATAAGACCATATCCACTGATATAAACCATTGTATATAACCATAATCAGAATATAAATAAATATAGTGAAAGTCTTAAATTAAATGAACAGAGTTCTACATTATAGGTATAGTAACCAATTATTCTCCACACCAAAATGTAAATAATATATCTGTAAGACCCGCACTCCATAAACCCGGTCTAAACCTTCATTTCATGTCGTAGCAGGCCTTCTGATCATCACTGGGCCAGACGGGACGAGCGGATGACAAAAAGGTACGAAATCACACCAAAGACGGTCAAATAAGTATCATTTTATGTTGACCGGTCGATGGTACCAATCTATGGTACCGGTCGACCGGTGTAGTCAGCGTAGCAGACTACTGTGATCCGAAAATCAGATTCTACGGGTCCCACTTTCCTAAACCCTAATCCTAGCCTATATAAACACCTCTAACCCTCCTTAAATCCTTTCCATCAACCCTTACAAACCCTAGAAAGAAAAAGGAGATTGGAGAAGGAGAAGGAGCTAGGAAGAAGAAGGAAGTGCAGCCATTTCCGTTTGACGACGCTCACCTTACGCCAGTCGATGGTAAGTGTTTGAATCATCTCTATTACATTATGACTCTAGGATAGCTTGTATGGTTAGATCAATACCATGCAAAGCAGGTATTGATCTAAACCCTAATTGGCCATTAAACCCTAATTTTCTGTCAAACCCTAGATTCGAGTTCTATGATGATTATCATAAAAACTAGACTTGAATGAGTAGGAGATAACTCTAACTCAAAGCTTAGAAACCCTAAAAATCCATAGAGAATGATCGACGGCAGTCGAAAAACTTAAAGTATGGTCTTCCGAAGACATACCGGTCGCTAGTTTTCCTACAGAGCTGCAACCGGTATGTTGCGACCGGTCAGCTCTGAAAGACTGGTTTTGGAACCCTGTTGGTTTTTCGACCAACGTGAAACCCTAAGAACTATTCTAATGGAACCCTAATATTATGTAGGACTCTGTGATAGCACGTTTGGATTTTGCGATGTGGAGCAAGCTATCAAACGAGCGTCAGGTAAGGGAATCGGACCTAAACCCTAATAATTAATGGACAGTAAAACGTTGTTAATGACCCTGAATACATGATGTGATGTTTATGCATATTCACATGTCATCTTTTATTTCCAGTTATTATTATTGTTTGTGCATATTCCATATGATAGGATGTGATTGTTAGGCATGTGATTGTTTTCGTTGATGTGTGGAATGGGAAGGGCCTGGGGCCTGGGATCATTCCTCACACTCGCACCTTTTGTAGTATTCTATTTTTGCATGCTTGATACGGGTGGGGTTTCAGGGGAAGGTCGTGGCACTGTGGTCTATGTCATGTTGACACTGGCCTGGCCATGATGATGTGGCACTGTGGTCTCCGACATATGGGCGCTGGCCTGGCCACGATGCTCTAACTCTATCTCTATGCCATAGGGAGTTATGTTGGGATAGGGTCTACCTGCCTATTGTTCTGTCTTAGTATGCTTGATGCGGATAGGGTATCAGGGAGAGGTGAGGAATTGTGGTCTCCAGCCCGGCCTGCATGCTCTAGCTCTATCTCTATGCCATAGTCAGCGATACTAGGATGGAGCCTACATTGATGACATATAGGATTGGTTAGTTGCGTGCCCAGTTTGCAAGCCCTAGCCAGTAGGGGCTTAGGTACTGGTATGGGTAGAGTATCAGGGGAGGTGCAGGTATACCTTAGGTCTATCTCTATTCCATGATGGGTGCATGTGGGTCGGTGGTGGTGTGATCTACTGTGCGATGCCACACACTCGTGTATAGAGGTGAGGCGGCCTCCGAACCTTCTATAGCACATTGCAAACTTAAACCAGACCACAACATAAAATGATTGTTACTCATGCATAATATTGTGAAACTGTCTGATTGTCTTACTAAGCTAAGTTGTGAGCTCACCCCTTGTATATATACATGTTTTTAGATGTTGATGCAGGTGACACGGTGGATGATTACGTGAACGCTCCAGCGTATGGAATTGTTGCTACCCTGGACGTACAGGTAGGGGAGGACGAGCATGACACTTCATGCGAGTGTTCTTTCTGCGTGTACCTTTGATTTTATTATTTTAGTTTAGTTATTTTTCAGTTGGATTAAAGTGATGTAAAGATATTTATTTTATATTTGGAATTTTGTTGAATAATTGGTTATGTTATTTAAATTTATCAATAGATACTCAGTTCATTTATTTAAAGACTTCCACTGTATTTATTATATTTTGATTGTGGTTATGTGCAATGGTTTGTATGAGTGGACACAGTCTTATTGAGATCCTGGTGTGAATCGTTGGTTCAATGACGGTTTACTCACACGATTCTGGTTGGTTCAGAATTAGGATGTGAAAACTTGGTATCAGAGCCAATAGGCTCTGTCCAACAGACCATATTACTCTTAACTAAGTCAATGAACTGAGTTAGGAAAATTTAAAAATCTTAATACAAACACATCCTAAGCATTGTTTGATACCTGAGATGGATTAAGAAAGAGCATAATATACTATATTAAATATGGAATTTAATATTACACATGCACTAGTTAGGGTGAATCATAAAACCGTCATTAAACAAAAAAGAGAATATCAAATGTAATAGTGATACAGGGTACAGTCCACAAGCCGGACAGTTACCCTGATACATAAACATATCAAGAAAGAAAAGAAGGAAATAACACTCTATCATGGGGTGGGGGGCATAGGAGGAACTGGGTCAGTGATATCATGATCTCGCTCGTAGACGGTCCTGAGCCAGTACACCTGCTCCTGGGTGGCACTGAGGCGGCGAGATATACGCTCCAAGCCACTGTTCATCTCATTCTGAGCTTCCCTGAGCTCCGTAAACATGCCCATCACGGTCTCGGGAGTAATCTGAGACGGTCCTGCTATAGGTGTAGGCTGTGGTGCTACAGGTATAGACTGTGGCGCGGGCATTGGTACATCCTCCGCCCTATCATCGTCATCCCCATCATCACTCTCAGCCTCTGCTGCATGTGCCGCATTGGCTACTACTGCTACTGCTGCTGCGGCTGCTACCCTCCTGAGTGGGCAAGGGCGAGCCTCCATCTCATTATCACTAACAGGCAGGGAGTCCATCTGCATCCTAAGGACAACATCCCAATCGATGTCGGAGGTCATCGTATCCTCAGCCGCAACCTCATCCCGCATATCCACTCGTAGGCGCTGCAGAAGTGTAGTGATGAGACGGCCATATGGGAGGTTACTACCCTGATCAGCCAGGGTCGCCTGATGCATATTCCAAATGATGAGGTAGGGAAGAGAGACCCGCTCCCTGGTGCAGACACAGTAGGTCAGGTACTGAGTGAGCTGGGATAACTCACTGTAGTGACCACTCTGGGGCACAATGTTGTGCTAGATAATACGACTATAAACCCGAGGCGAAGGTCTCAAGCTGGCCGCCTTCATAGGAGCCCCAGGATTGAGGATCTGATCCGCTATCTCTCGCAGACTCTCGCTCAGATAGCCCTTCACTTTTGGAGGGCAGTATACCTAATCTCCGTCATTGGGAACCCCCAGTAGATCAGCCAGCTGATGGGTGTTGAAGGATATAGGGACACCCTTGACGAAGCTGGAAATGCGCAATTCCCTACCATGATTAGGATCATTGACATCGCCCTCAAGCTCCAGGTTGGCATAAAAGTGTTTGACTAGGTTGGGGCGGGTGGTCACTGTGTAGGTGATGACAGGAAACCACCCATGCCTGTCGAAAGCTGCTTGCACATCAAACCTTTGTAGCTACTCCAAGTTGGTATGCCGTCTAGACTCTATATTCTTCCTATCAAACCAAGGAAAGCGGGCTTGTACCGCCTCAGAACGGAATCCCCGCTCATCAAGCTGTGGAACTGGTGGATGAGGAGTGCGCATGCCTAAGCCATAAGAGCGCTTGCCAAGACCTCTTCGGGGAGCCATTTACACTGCAAAACAAAAAGAAAACAAGAAGAAAAATGTTAAGAATTTTTGAAAATTCGACAGCATAACGACAGTAAATTGGGAAAAAGCCTCGAACTCACCCAAAACTTGGGGAGGACTTACGTAACCCCCACACTCTTCAAACACACCAATCATATGCAATTCAAGCAAAAGATTTGAGAAATTAAGAAAAAATTCAAGAAAATTTGAAATTTTTGCAAAACCTAGGTTAAAAACTAGAAAATTTCGTTTTTTACTAAAACCATTCGGTGTTAGTCCAAATTTGTTGAGGGATTTTGCTCTTAGGGGTCTTTAAACCCTTTCTAAGCCGAAGGAAAGTAGTTCCTACGGTTAGAATCTTTCAATCGAAGAAAAATCAAGAATTTTAGGTAAAGACGATATAAAAACTATGTAAAAATTTGATAGTGAAGGAAGAGGCTTACCTGGAGACGATGTGCTGAGTCTGGATCGGAAGAAAATCACTCCTAAGATGACCGGTCAGACTGTAGCAACTCAGAAGCCAGAGGAGATTCGCCACCGGTGAGGAAGAAAGAGTGAAAAGTGAGAAAAATCTCACTTTTCGTGTTTTAAAAAGCATTTCTGGGCATACCGGTCGACATATTTACCATACCGGTCGATCGGTGATCCCTGAAATAGTCGACCGCTATCTCCCGGTCAGATTGAGATTCTAACCGGTTGACTATACCGGTCGCCTTAATCTACAGAGTAGCGACTGGTATGTTGCGACCGGTCAACTATAAAAAGGCCAGAAAAATTTATGAAAAATTATAAAAATTTGTAATTTAAATTTCCTTTTCGACTTATCGCCTTACATTGTTCAAGACTAACACTACTATTATTGTTCAATTGTATCTCACGTGTTATGTCTTCTTCTCAGATCCAAATAGAATAGTCTGAGATGGTAGGCAGAAACGGTCATAGAGGCCTCCGAAAGCATCACCACTCCAGGGTGCGCCAGGCTGAAGAACATATGGAAACTGGCTATGATGAAGAACCAAACCCGACAGCTGAAGAAGGGTAGGTTCCTAGGGTACCAACAAATTTTCCCGGCCCTCCTCACACGAACTCTGAGACAATTGTGACCAATCTGGTATATCAAATGGAAGCTCACCAGAAAGCATTCCTGAGCGAGATGTTAAAGATGTTCAGGCCACCGGGTTATGTGCCCACTGAAGGTACGCCTGAATCTGGAGGGAATAATGCTACACTGTCGATGCATGGTAGCCCAGGCCGATGGGCCAAGCTCAGAATTTGCAACCACCGCACCAGTTCCCGTCGTCTTCTGCTTATCAAGGAATCTATCCGTATCCACCACCATGGTACGGAATGAATACACATGGGCAGCACAATCTGAGTCGGACAGTGGATAGATTCTTAAAGCTGAAGCCTTCTACATTCACAAGTAAGACAAGGAAACCATTGTGGCCAACACAGTGGGTTACAGAAATGGAGAATAATTTTTTCCTGATGACTTGTACAGAGGATGAGAAGGTACTGTTTGCCACTCATATGCTAAAGGAGGATGCGAATACTTGGTGGAATTCTACACGGGCATATCTGGAGACGAAGCATACATAGGTGGATTGGGCAGTGTTCAAGGTAGCCTTCTTTGATAAATATTTTCTGAAGAGCTTCAGAGATCAGATGGAAAAGGAATTCCTTAATCTACAGCAGTCTCAGTCGACTGTGGATGCTTACCAGTAGAGGTTCAAAGAGTTATTTTTCTTCGCACCGACAAGTATGCAAGAGGAAGAGACCAAGACACGTAGGTTCACCATGGGACTGCGTGGAAGCATCGGAGAGCATATCTTGAGTCTGGACAAGAAGGTTTATAATGAGGCTGTATAGGTTGCAAGAGTGATAGAATCTAGTCAGAGGGACAACTTCTTTGCACAGAACAGGGGATTGAAGAGACCCGCCACAAGATTTCAGGTGACGGTAACAATAAACCATTTCGCCCATACAGGGCTCAGTCCACTACATTGCCTGCAAGGAACAATACGGCACCACCTATGCCACAGTTCGCTGGACACAACCCGAATATCAAATGCTATAACTGCCAGCAACTGGGTCATGTTGCAAGGAACTGTACTCTAAATAAGAAGCAACCTCCACAGCAAGGAAAAGTATTTGCTGTCACCACCGAAGAGGCAGCCGCATCACCTGATGTGGTCACTGGTATGACTCTACCCCTTACTATTTAGCTTACTATTTCATTGTGTGTATGAGCATGTAGAACTAAGGGACAATAAAATTTCAAGAATTGTAAATGTAGCTGGTATACCTGCCAGAGTACTCTTTGACTTTGGGGCCACGCACTCCTTTGTTTCTATTTCCTTTGGGAAGCGAATGGATTTACCAATCAAGCACTTGAACCCAAGTTTGATAGTTCGCTCTCCGCTAGGAGTCGAGGTGGCTTTGACTGAATATTATGGGCCGTGTACAGTTTGTATTGAGGGCCGAGACTTAGAAGCAAGTCTGGTTCTACTCGAGATGGCGAACTTTGATGTCATCTTGGGAATGGATTGGCTAGGCCATCATTCAGCTAGCCTATTATGTGGTGAAAGGAAGCTTGTGCTTATAGACAAAAAGGGAAAAGAGTATAGCTTCACTGGGACCAAGTTACCTAGAAAGCGGAAGCTGATCCTCTCTGCCCTAAAAGCTAAGAGATGCTTAGAGAAGGGTGGAGTGGGGTATCTAGTATCTGTAGTCGACATCACTACGGAGTTACCAAAGATGGAAGATATAGTTATGGTACGAGAGTTCTCATATGTATTTCCAGAGGATCTCCCAGGTCAGACAGGGCTACAGAATTTGTGATAGACCTTATGCCAGTTCGGCGCTGGTGTCTAAAGCACCGTACAGGATGGCCCCTACCGAGTTAAAGGAGTTAAAGACCCAATTACAAGAATTGTTAGATAAGGGTTTCATACGACCTAGAATATCACCTTGGGGAGAACCTGTATTATTTGTCAAGAAGAAGGACGGAAGTGTATGGCTATGTATCGACTACCGTGAGCTGAAGAAATTAACGATCAAGAATCGGTATCCTTTGCCTAGAATCGATGATCTATTCGATCAATTGCAGGGTGCAAAGGTTTTCTCGAAGATTGATCTCCGAGCAGGGTATCACCAACTGAAGATCAAGGTCGGAGATATTCCGAAGACTGCTTTCAGGACAAGATATGGGCATTATGAGTTTCTAGTTATGTCATTCGGGTTGATTAATGCACCAGCGTCGTTCATGGAACTGATGAACCGAGTGTTTCATTATATGTTGGACACTTCGATCATCGTATTCATCGATGACATATTGGTCTACTCGAAGGACAGAGAGACTCATGCAACACACTTGAGAGCAGCCCTACAACGGCTGAGAAAGGAGAAGCTTTATGCCAAGTTCAAGAAGTGTGAGTTTTGGCTGAAGGAAGTAGCTTTCTTGGGCCATGTAGTATCTGAAGATGGTATCAAGGTTGATCCAAGTAAGATAGCTGCTATAGTAGGATGGGAAGCACCAAAATCTGTTGCGGAGATTTGTAGTTTCCTTGGGTTGGCTGATTATTATAGAAGATTCGTGGAGGATTACTCAAGGATCGTTGTTCCACTCACCAGACTAACCAAGAAGGGAGAGAAATTCATATGGACAGATGAGTGCGAGAAATGCTTTCAGACTTTGAAGTCAAGACTAGTCTCTGCACCTATCTTGACCATCCCAAAACCAAGCGTACCATTTATCTTATATATGGATGCTTCAGGGTTGGGTCTTGGGTATGTATTGATGCAAGGAGAACAGGTAATTGCTTACGCATCAAGATAGTTAAAAGAGCATGAGAAGAATTATCCAACCCATGATTTGGAGTTAGCAGCGGTTATACATGCCATCAAAACTTGGAGACACTACTTGTACGATGAAAAGTTTCAGATTAAGTCAGATCACAAGAGCTTAACTTATCTTTTCACTCAGAAGGATCTGAATATGAGACAGAGGAGATGGCTGGAGTTATTAAAAGATTATGACTGTGACATCCAGTACCATCCGGGTAAAGCAAATGTTGTGGCTAACGCCTTAAGCAGAAAGTGGGCATCGAAACCTGAGGCAGGACCAAGTACAAATGCCGCATTATGTGCTGCAGCCTCAAGTTCAATTGAAGGCGATGAAGAGTGTATAATAGAGACTGCAGAAGATCCAGTCGAGCAAGGCTTAATTCATAAGTTCACCATGATGTTCGCAGCTTTGAAGATCTCATCGGATCTAGTTGATGAAGTCAAGGTAGCAATCCTACAGGATCCACATCTCAAGATAGTGCAAGAAGACCCAGAGAAGGGTACGAGAAATCCTGACTTTACCTTGGATTCAGACAAGGTACTCAGGTATCGTAGACGATTATGTATACCTGAGAGTGAGAACTTAAATATCAGAGATCGAGTTATGACAGAAGCTCATTACACTCCATACTCGGTGCATCCAGGAAGTACCAAAATGTACCATGATTTAAGAAGACTGTATTGGTGGAGGGGTATGAAAGCAGATATAGCTCGTTTCATGTTCCAATGTCTGAATTGTCAACAAGTTAAAGCAGAAAGACAGAGACCCGCAGGTTTACTGCAACCACTACCGGAGCCAGCGTGGAAGTGGGATTGCATTACTATGGATTTTGCCATTGGCCTACCTTTGACACCAAGGTCAGTGGATGCAATTTGGGTAATCGTCGATCGACTCACCAAGACAGCTCGATTTATTGTGGTCAGACCTCAGTATACCATGGACAAGCTGGCCAAGTTATATGTTGATAATATAGTCAGACTTTATGGTGTCCCAGAAAGTATAGTATCTGACAGAGACCCTCGTTTTACTTCAAAGTTCTGAGGAGGATTACAGAAAGCTATGGGAACCAAGTTGAAGTTTAGTATAGCATTCCACCCTCAGATAGACGGGCAGTCAGAAAGGACTATTCAAATTTTAGAAGATATGCTCTGAGCTTGTGCATTATATTTCAAGGGAGCTTGGCACGAGAAGCTATCACTTATCGAGTTTGCTTATAACAACAGCTATCATGCTACAATTCATATGGCTCCATATGAAGCACTCTATGGGAAAAAGTGTCGAACACCTCTGTTATGAAACGAGGTGGGAGAAAGAATAATTATAGGATCGGAGTTTGTTGAAGAAACTTGTTGAGTGATTGATCAAATCAAGGAGAGAGTAAAGACAGCTCAAGTTCGATAGAAGCACTATGCGGATAATCGACGTCGAGATATGGAGTTTGCAGTGGGTGACAAAGTATTCTTGAAGATATTACCGGTGCGAGGTCTGAAAAGGTTTGGTAAGAAGGGGAAGCTATGCCCCAGGTATGTGGGACCATACGAGATATTGACCAGACATGGTAATGTAGCATATCAATTGACTCTACCACCATCTATGTCAAGCGTTCATGATGTGTTCCATGTATCATTATTGAAGAAGTATGTCAGGGATCCATCGCACATCTTGACAGCAGACCCCCCAGACTTAACAGAGGACTTAACATTTGAAGTGGTACCTGTGATGCTCTCAAGCCGAAAGGTACAACAACTTTGAAGCAAGGATATCCATTATGTGAAGGTGCATTGGAAAAGCCAAAATGTCAAAGAAATTACTTGGGAGGAGGAGAGCGCGATGAGAAAGGAGTACCCTAACCTTTTCGACGATCAAGGTACGTTCAAATTTCAAGGCCAAAATTTCTTTTAAGGGTGGGGGAGTTGTGAAACCTACATGCAAATTTCGGGATGAAATTTCTTTTAAGGGTAGGGGAGTTGTAAGACCCGCACTCCATAATCCCGGTCTAAACCTTGATTTCATGTCGTAGCAGGTCTTTCGATCATCACCGGGCCAGACGGGATGAGCGGATGACAAACAGGTATGAAATCGGACCAAAGACGGTCAAATAAGTATCATTTTATGTTGACTGGTCGATGGTACCGATCTATGGTATCGGTCGACCTGTGTAGCCTGCGTAGCAGACTACTGTGATCCAGAAATCAGATTCTACGGGTCCCACTTTCCTAAACCCTAATCCTAGGACCTTCTTAATCCTAATAGACTTTCTAAACCCTAATCCTAGCCTATATAAACACCTCTAACCCTCCTCAAATCCTTTCCATCAACCCTTACAAACCCGAGAAAGAAAAAGGAGATTGGAGAAGGAGAAGGAGCTAGGAAGAAGAAGGAAGTGCCGCCATTGCCGTTCGACGACGCTCAACTTACGCCAATCAACGGTAAGTGTTTGAATCATCCCTCTTACATTATGACTCTAGGATAGCCTGTATAGTTGGATCAATACCATGCAAAGCAGGTATTGATCTAAACCCTAATTGGCCATTAAACCCTAATTTGCCGTCAAACCCTAGATTCGAGTTCTAGGATGATTATCATAAAAACTAAACTTGAATGAGTAGGAGATAACTCTAACTCAAAGCTTAGACTTAGAATGGATAGGAGAAACCCTGGAAATTCATGGAGAATGATCGACGGCAGTCGAAAAACCTAAAGTATGGTCTTCTAGAGACATACCGGTCGACCATACAGGTCACTAGTTTTCCCATAGAGCTGCGACCGGTATGTTGCGACCGGTCAGCTCTGAAAGACTAGTTTTGGAACCCTGTTGGTTTTTCGACCAACGTGAAACCCTAAGAACTATTCTAATGGAACCCTAATATTATATAGGACTCTGTGATAGCACGTTTGGATCTTGCGACGTGGAGTAAGCTATCAAACAAGCGTCAGGTAAGGGAATCGAACCTAAACCCTAATAATTAATGGATAGCAAAACGTTGTTAATGACCCTGAATACATGATGTGATGTTTGTGCATATTCACATGTCATCTTTTATTTTCAGTTATTATTATTGTTCATGCATATTCCATATGATAGGATGTGATTGTTAGGCATGTGATTGTTTTCATTGGTGTGTGGAATGGGAAGGGCCTGGGGCCTGGGATCATTCCTCACACTGACACCTTTTGTAGTATTCTATTTTAGCATGCTTGGTACAGGTGGGGTATCAGGGGAATGTCGTGGCACTGTGGTCTATGTCATGTTGACGCTGGCCTGGCCATGATGATGTGGCACTGTGGTCTCTGACATATGGGCGTTGGCCTGGCCATGATGCTTTAGCTCTATCTCTATGCCTTAGGGAGTTATGTTGGGATAGGGTCTACCTGCGTATTGTTCTGTCTTAGTATGCTTGATGCGGATAGGGTATCAGGGAGAGGTGAGGTATTGTGGTCTCCAGCCCGGCCTACATGCACTAGCTCTATCTCTATGTCGTAGTCAACAGTACTAAGATGGAGCCTACATTGATGACATATAGGATTGGTTAGTTCGAGCCTAGTTTACAAGCCCTAGCCAGTAGGGGCTTAGGTACTGGTATGGGTAGAGTATCAGGGGAGGTGCAGATATACCTTAGCTCTATCTCTATTCCATGATGGGTGCATGTGGGTCGGTGGTGGTGTGATCTACTGTGCGATGCCACACATTCGTGTATAGAGGTGAGGCGGCCTCCGAACCTTCTATAGTACATTGCAAACTTAAACCAGACCACAGCATAAAATGATTGTTACTCATGCATAATATTGTGAAACTGTCTAATTGTCTTACTGAGCTAAGTTGTGAGCTCACCCCTTGTATATATACATGTTTTTAAATGTTGATGCAAGTTACACGGTGGATGATGATGTGAACGCTCCAGCGTATGGAAGTGTTGCTGCCCTAGATGTACAGGCAGGGGAGGACGAGCATGACGCTTCATGCGAGTATTCTTTCTGCGTGTACCTTTGATTTTATTAGTTCAGTTTAGTTATTTTTCAGTTGGATTAAAGTGATGTAAAGATATTTATTTTATATTTGAAATTTTTTTGGATAATTGGTTATGTTATTTAAATTTATCAATAGATACTCAGTTCATTTATTTAAAGACTTCCATTGTATTTATTATATTCTGATTGTGGTTATGTGCAATGGTTTGTATGAGTGGACACGATCTATTTGAGATCCTGGTGTGAACCGTTGGTTTAGTGATGATTCACTCACACCATTCCGGTTGGTTCAGAATTGGGGTGTGATAATATCTTTATACAATTTATGAATCCAATTGAAATAAAATAAAATAAAATAATACCATCCTAGAGGTACACGCAGAAAGGGCACTCGCATGAGGCATCATGCTCGTCCTCCCCTACTTGCACAGCAACACCTCCATATACTGGAGCATCCACTTAGTCCTCCACAGTATAACCTGCATCAACATCTAAAAATATGTATATATACAAGGATGAGCTCACAACTTAGCTCAGTAAGAAAATCAGACAATGCAACAAACAACATGCATGAGTAACATTTACATTATGGTCTGGTTTTAAGTTTGCAATGTGCTATAGAAAGGATTGGCAGCCACCGCACCTCTATACATGAGTGTGTAAATCCACCAATGGATCAAACACCACTGTCGTCCTACATACATCCACCATGGAATAGGGATAGAGCTAAAGTGTATGGATTACACACAGCCAACACTTCCCCTGATGCCCTACCCATGCCAACACGTAAGCCCCAATTGGCGAGGGCTTGTAAACTGGGCTCACAACTAACCAATCCTATATGTCATCATAGTAGGTCATATCCTAGCACAGCTTCCTACGGCATAGAGATAGGGTTAGAGTCTGGTGGTCAGGTCAGAGACTACAGTGCCATGTCCTCCTCCTGATACCCTACTCGCACCACGCATGCTAAGATAGAAGCGATATGAAAAGGTGCTAGTGTGAGGAATGGTCCCAGACCCCAGCCCTTCCCATTCCACACATCAATGAAAATAGTTACATGCCTAACAATCACAACCTAGCATAGCGAGTATGCAAGAATAATATAATAACTGAAAGTAAAGATGAAATGTGAATATGCACAAGCAATACTCCATAAAACAATAGTTATTAACAACGTTTTACTTTTATTAGTTAATTAGGTTTTGGGTCCGATTCTCTTACCTGATGCTTGATTGCTAGCTTGCTCCGCGTCCCAGTGTCCAATCTTGCTATCACAGGGTCCTATACAATGTTAGGGTTTAATTAGAATTAGTTCCTTAGGGTTTTACGTTGGTCGAAAACCAACTGGGTCAAAATATACCCAAAACAGTGCGTACCGATCGCAGGTACCGGTTGCTGCACTGGGGGAAAATGGTGCGTCCGGTATGGTCGACCGGTCCCTCCTTGACCAGCTCCCAAGAGGTACCGGTCACATACAGTGCAGCCGGTATAGTCGACCGGTATGCTTCCGAAAAACCACCAACTTGGTTTTCATCTTTCATCGGTCACCCACTATGACTCATAGGGTTCCTCCTATGCATTCTAGGCCTGAGCAATGAGTTAGGGTTGTTTTTATCTCCCATATAAGGCCTACACTCTAAGAAACTTTATTTTAGCATTAAACTCTAGGGTTTATCGACTGAATTAGGGTTTAACGGGAATTTAGGGATTTTGATGAATACCTAGCCTTGCATGGTATTGATCAGTCATGATCAGTCATCCATAATGCTTAACTTAGAGAGAAGTTCAAGCACTTACCGTTGGTTTTCAACTATGGTGTTCTTCGTCCGACGGTGGCTCCTCTTTCACCTTTCTTAGCTCTTTCTCCTCTTCAAATCTCTTTCTTCTCTCTAGGATTTGTGAGGATCAATCAAAGAGGTTTAAAGAGGTTTATAGGTCCTTAAATAGGCTAGATTAGGTTTTAGGAAGTTTCCCTACGTTAGGAAAGTCTTTAGGATTGAGATTTGGCAAGAGAAACCCACAGAGATCCATTTCTGGATCTAACTAATCTTCCCGTGCAGACATACCGGTCGACCGGTATATAAACCGGAATCATAAGACCGGTATGATAATATTTCTCTGTTTTGGTCTGTTTTCATACCTGATTATCATTCGCTCATCCCGTCTGGTCCGATTATGATTGGAAAACCTGTTACGACATGAAATAGTGGTTTAGATCGGGTTCATGGAGTGCGGGTCTTACATTGTCACAGAGTTTCAGGTATACACAGAGCAGGTTCACTGGATGGTGCATGCGTTTGATCAGATTTTTGATGTCCATGACCCAATGCCACCTATGCCCCCACCCCCATGATGGTTTATTTACTTTTCTTTGTTAACACTACATTCTCTTTTGATAACAGGGTAACTATCTAGTTTGTGGACTGTGGTACAGTTAACTTTTCACTCTTTGGATGTTTGACACTTTATGGTAGTTTGAATCTTTCCTATTTGATAACATGGTTCTCTACCTAGAACATGCTATTTATAACTTCCACCTTTAGTATAGTATATTATGCTCTTAATTAATTGATCACATGCATCAAACAGGTGCTTATGATGTGTTTTTATTAAAGTTTTTAATTTTTCCTATCTCAGTTCATTGACTCAGTTAAGTGCATGTATGGTCTATTGGACAAAGCCTAAGAGCTCTGATACCAAGTTGTCATACCCCAATTCTGGCTGAACTAGAAGTGTGAGTGAACAACCATTAAACCAACGATTCATACCAGGATTTCGATAAGACCGTATCCACTTATACAAACCATTGCACATAACCATGATCAAAATATAATAAACATAGCAAAAGTCTTTAATTAAATGAACTGAGTTCTACATTGTAAATATAGTAACCAATTATTCTCCACATCAAAACATAAATAAAATATCTATTACATCGTTTATAAAATCCAACTGAAATAAATAACCAAATCAAAACATCCGAAAGGTACATGCAGTAACGGTACTCGCATGATGAGTCATGCTCGTCCTCCCCTGCTTGTCCTTCTGAAGCAGCAACAGTCTCATATGATGGAGCATCCATGTAGTCCTCTACAGTATAGCCTGCATCAACATCTAAAAACATGTATATATACAAGGGTGAGCTCACAACTTAGCTTAGTAAGAAAATCAGACAATGCAACAAGCAATATACATGAGTAACATTCACATTTGGTCTAGCATACTTGCACAGTGCTATGGTAAGGTTTGGTGGCCACCACACCTCAATGCAAGAGAGTGCAAGCACGCTCAATATATTACACACCGTTGTCGCCCCACATCACTCACTCCGATATAGAGATAGAGCTAGAGTCTGGTGGGCAGGCTGCGCCTCCATCCCACGTCCTTCCCCTGATACCCTCTACTGTACCAATACCTATACCCCTATTGGCAAGGGCTTGCAAGTGGGTTCATCACTAACCAATCCTATATGTCATTACAATAGACACTATCCGAGCACAACTCCCTACGACATAGAGATAAGGCTCGAGTCTAGTGGTCAGGTCAGAGACCATAATGCCACGTCCTCCCCCTGATACCCTACCCGCACCAAGCATGATAAGATAGTAACGATACGAAAAGGTACCAGTGTGAGGAATGATCCAAGATCCCAGGCCCTTACCATTCCACATACCAACGAAAACATTCACATGCCTAACAATCACATCCTAGCATAACGAGTATGCATGAACATAATATAATAACTGAAAGTAAAGATGACATATGAATATGCATAAGCAATACTCCATAAAACAAGGTAATTATTAGCAACATTTTACTTGTAAGACCTGTATCAAACTAATCCGGTCTTACCACCTTGAACCAGGTCTACCCATCATGGTCGAACCAAACGGATCTAGTGCGTGAAGGAGATCACGATCCCAAGTATTAAACTGACCCAAAAACACCAAAAATAGGGGGAGGGTCGCATACCCAGCAAGGGAGGGTCGGAACCCCCCAGTATAGAAGTCAGACCCCCAGTTTTATACCGGGGGTCGGACATTTTAAGAACCAGGGGTTGACGGGATCTCCGACCCCCCCATCGACTCCCGGTAATCGATAAAAACAGCACGAACCGAAAATTAGGAAACTTTCCTAATTTCAATGGGATTCCTTCCTAATCTCAATGGGACTTATTTTGGGAGTTTCTACTCTATAAATAGGACGTCCCTAGGCCTCTTTCACTCCTTTTAGAAACCTAATTGGAGTGAGAAAAGAGAAGAGAAGGAGAAGAGAAAGAGAAGAGAAGGAAAGTGGAGAAGAAGAATAAGGAGAAGGCTTCAGAGAAACAAGCCTAATTCTCAGGTATGAATACTATCCCCATGAAATTCTACAGACCTCAGGATAGATAGAGAAGAGGGAATGATCTAGGAGAAACCCAAATCATCCACCCATGGTTAGGTTTTCATGGAAAACCATGGGGAAAATCATGAAAGCCATCTAGGTGAATGAACCACGATTCTAGGCCCTAGAACATATGTGGAATGGATTGTAGAAGCAAGCCATAGGACCCCAAACATAAAGAATGGACTGTAGGATAAAAAATTGACTAAACCCACAGGGGGTCGCACGGGAGGTCGATGGCCAATCGACCCTACCAGACCCTGATCATCGATCCCCAGTGTTCGGGAAGTCCAGAATAGGGGTGGTCGGACCCAGGGTCGATGAAACCTCCGACCCTAGCATCGACCCCCAGTTAACAGCATGCTTTTAAAGTCTGAATTAATTCTAATTAAATTCTATCGACTTGGTTAGGTCTTCTAGTGATATAATATCGATATATAGTTGATTCTTAAAGCTTGAAAGAGGATATACGATCAAGTAAAGGTGAGGGAACAAGACCTAAACTAATTGGTTAATAATAAACTGTATTTATTCTTGAGTCCAATGCCATGAATGATTTATGTGTGTATGATTGTTATGTGCATACAACATGTCATCCAATATTTCTATTATTACTGTTCATGCATATTTATTTATTGTTTATGATAATGATGATGATGATGATGATAGGAATAGGCATGTGGATGTATGTGTGTGGTTGGTGTGCTTGATGCGAGCGAGTATCAGGGGGAGGTGTCATAGGCGGGGCCTCAGCACTCTAGCTCTATCTCTAACTCAAGTCTTGTCCACTGACATCTTCGTATCGCCATTACCTTAGCAGAACAATTACGTCATAGGGTATGAGGGGAGGTGGTCTCGGACCGTGTAGTTACTGACTCTGTCGGGAGTCTTATCCCTATCTCTAGGGACGTATTGAGGGATGCTGGGGTGAGGCCTTGGATACACTGATTGGCATTAGGATTGGTTAGTTGCGAGCCCAGTTTGTGAGCCCTCGCCAGTAGGGGCTTACGTGTTGGTATGGGCAACGGGTACAACAATAAACGTGATCTTTGTGTGTACATTGTCCATGATTGGGTGCATGTGAGTCGACAATAAACATTACCTTTGGACGGATTCACACACTTGTGTATAGAGGTGTAGCGTCAATAAACGTGATCTTTGGCCACCTATCCTTTCTATAGCACATTACAAACTTATTTACCAGACCAAAGATATGAATTGAATGCATGCATATGTTTGTTGCAATGTTTTGTTTGTTCACTGAGCCATGATGTGTGCTCACCCTCTCGACGTCGAATATTTTTAGTTGATGATGCAGGTACCACAGTTGCAGATTATATAAATGATTCGGTGTATTCGCGTGTTGCTGCAATGGAGGCTGAAGACTTAGAAGATACGCATGACCCCTCATGCGAGTGCAACTCATGCGTGTTCTATTAGGATTTTATTTGGATTTATAAAAAATATAATTGATATTTTATTTATTTATGTCTCAGTTGATACAACAATAATTTGATATTTTTAAGGATGATTATTACATTTAGAATGCTCAGTTCATTTACTATAAGACTTTCGCTATTGTGTATTTATTCTGACTATGGTTGTGGATGCGCATGGTTTTATTTTTAATGAATACCGCCTATTAGAGATCCTGGTTGAACCGTTGGTTTATAGCGATTCATCACACCGTTCTGAATGGTGCAGAATTGGGGTGTGACAACTTGGTATCAGAGCTTCTCAGGCTTTATCTATGAAACCATATACTTCCACAAAAAGGGTGTGAACTGAGATAGGATAAAAATATAAAAGACATAATAATAACACACAATAAGCATCTGTGCTGTTTGAGACTAAACTGAAAGAGAATAATGCATCTATTAAATGAGAAACAAATATATATACAACCAAAAAGGAAGAACAAACGTTTATATATATATTTAAAGCAGAGTACACTCCACAGTCCGAACAGTTACTCTGAAGTACAAAAAGAAAAATAAAAGGAGTACAACAAGAAGCTGGAGGTGATGGGGGAGGCGGTGCCTCACGGTCTCTATCATAGTCCTCAGCGTAGATTCTGGTCAACCAAGCTATCTGAGTCTGGGTCATCTGGAGACTAGCTGTGAGATCAGCCACCCACGGGTCAGTCACACGCTGATCATCCCTCAGCTCTTCCATCTGCTGATCCGATACACGCTGAGCAACCAGAAGCTCTCCCACCCGCTGATCAGACTAGCGTTGAGCCTCTAGAAGCTCTCCCATCCTCAGGTCAGACATACGCTGAGCCTCTCGTGTCTCGTGTAATATCCTCATCTTGTCATCAGATGGAGTATACGAAGGACCAGCTGCATGCGAAGGACCAGCTGAAGAAGACGGACCAGCTCCAGTAGCATGGGTAGGTGATGGAGGAGGTATGGAATCTACATCCATGTACAGTCGATCATCATCATCCCCAGGAACCCCTACTCCAGCGGCTGCTGCTACGGCCTCAGTGCATCAGCCATCTCCACTCGAGTGCGAGGGTGCACCATCGCGTTCCTCTCCTCATCACTGACCTGGGCATCCCGCATGCCCATCTTGAGAAGGATTTCTCCTGAATCTTCTCATTCACTAAGTCAACTCCAGGCGGGTAAGCAAGGTAGTGATCATGCGTCCGTAAGAAAGGTTGCCAGTGTGACTGGGCAACGTGGCACTGATCATGGTACGCATGATGATGTATGGAAGGCAGACGGGCTGCCTAGTGCATATACAATATAATAGATACTGGGTCAACTGGGAGATCCTCTCGTAATGACCACTCTGCGGTATTAGGTTATGTTGAATGATCTTGCAATATACCCGTGGATCTGAGTGCAGACAACTCGCTTTCATCAGTCAGCGATCAGGTCGGATGAGCTGGCTATCGATCTCAGTCCTCATCTGTAGAGAAAAGAACTGGGGCTCTCCAGGAGCACAGAACACCATGGGGCCAGTATAGGAAATGCCCAACAAGTCGGTCAGCTGTCGATAATCAAATGAAACGTCAACCCCCTTGACGTAGCTCGTGATGCGAAGCTCCTCACCCCTCTCCACATCATTGTAATCTCCCACCACCTGGAGATTACAGTAAAACTGGCGTACCAAGTCAGGACGGGTACACTCGTCATAAGTGATGACAGGGAGCCATCCCATATCACCAAAGGCTATCTCCACATTAAACAAGGCTAAGTCAGCCAAGTCCACTTTGTGACCTCCCTCTACCTTCTTGCGAGTGTAGTGGGCATACTGTGCCTCGGCTTCGTTGGTATGAAAGCGAAGACGATCGTGAACTCTGGGTACCTTGGTACGAGCCATAGTATCTGCAAATAAGAAAGAAAAACAAATAATGGGTTAGTAGAGAGGAAAAACCCAAGATTTTGACGTAATAACGAGGTAAATGGGCCAAAAACCACATTTTTCACCCATACACGTGGGCAGGAGGACTTACATAGATCCTAAATTATCTTGTGAGACTCAAATAGTTGGCAATTTCAACTAATTGGATTGAATTGCAAGAAATTTCAAGAAATTCATAATTTCGACAAAATTAGGGTAAAAAGTAAAAATTTTGAGTTTCTCGATAGCCAACCAATGAAACTCAAATATTTTTGAGGGCTTTCATTCCTCAAGTCACCAACAACAAAAGCCCCCAATAAAAATCAAATTTTTACGCTTGGAAAAAGTTTAATTTTAAAAATACAAGATAAACGAGCAAAAATCTAGGTTAACAAACCTAAAAACATGAAAAGGTAGAAGAATTACCTGTAGCGGAGGTGTAGACGACGAAACGAGAAGTGCAAACCACCAACGGATCGGAATGGGCACTGTAGCAACTCAGAGGGACGAGCTGAGTCGAAGCGGAGAAGAAAGAATGAGAAATGGACTTTGAATCGGACTTAAAAATCAGATTTTTTGTCCAGGGGTCGAAAAATTCGATTAAAACAATCGACCCCCACATCGACCCTCGGCTCTCGGGAACCTGACAGAGAACCAAGGGTCGCACCCTGGGTCGGACATACTCCGACCCCCCCATCGACCCCCGGCTCTCGGGAAGAATGGGTGATTTCCCAGGGTCGAATACTGAGGGTCGGATACCCATCGACCCTACAGTGAAAACACAGCATTTTCAACAGAATGATCTAAAAAATTTGAAATTTGCATTTGTTAGTGGATTTTAAATATGAGAATGAAGTATTTAATGATTGTCTCTCGTGTTCAATAGATTTCAGGCAATCCTACTAGCAAATTAATTAATGGCATTCCCGCCAGAGTACTCTTTGATTCAGGAGCTACTCATTCCTTTATATCTGTGACGTTTGGAAAGAAGTTAAATCTACCCCTTAAATCCTTAGACTACAAACTACTTGTACGATCACCTATGGGATTAGAACTGGAGTTAGAAAAAGGTTATGGACCATGTCCATTTCTTATTGATGAAAGGACCTTGGATGCAACCTTGATCCAACTTGAGATGGAAGACTTTGACGTCATCTTGGGAATGGACTGGTTAGTTCGGAATTCTGCAAACCTATTGTGTGCGAAAAAGAAGCTGACATTTAAAGACAAGGAAGGAGCCGAGTTCAGTTTTACAGGAACGAAACTTTCCCGAAAACGAAAGCTCATTCTATCGGCGCTAAAGGCTAAGAAGTGCCTTGAGAAAGGAGCAGTCGATTATTTAGTATCTGTGGTTGACATTACTAAGGAAGCACCATGAATGGAAGATATTGATGTCGTGCGTGACTATCCAGACGTATTTCTTAAAGAATTACTAGGATTACCACCCGACCGAGCTACAGAGTTCGTTATAGATCTTATACCTGGAGCCGCACCAGTATCGAATGGCTCCTACTGAACTGAAGGAATTGAAAGTACAACTACAGGAACTGCTGGACAAGGGTTACATTCGCCCTAGCATATCACCATGGGGAGCGCCAGTATTATTCATAAAGAAAAAGGATGGTAGCGTTCGCTTGTGTATAGACTACCGAGAATTGAATAAACTGACAATCAAGAATCGGCATCCATTGCCTCGGATCAATGATCTGTTCGATCAGTTGCAAGGTGCCAAAGTGTTCTTAAAGATTGATCTTCGGTCAGGCTACCATCAGCTAAAGATTAAGGATGGTGATATCCCCAAGATTGCATTCAGGACCAGATATGGACATTATAAATTTTTGGTCATATCTTTTGGATTGACAAACGCACCAGCAACCTTTATGGAACTTATGAACCGGGTTTTCCACGACATGTTGGATACGTCGGTTGTTGTATTCATTGATGATATATTAGTCTACTCCAAAGACGAGGAAACTCATGTCAAGAATCTAAATGCCGCTCTGCAGTGACTACGAAGGGAAAAGCTCTACGCCAAATTTACAAAGTGTGAGTTCTGGCTAAAGGAAGTCGCATTTCTAGGCCATGTAGTATCCGCGGAAGGAATTAAAGTGGATCCCAGCAAGATCGAGGCTATTGTAAAGTGGGAAGCACCGAAGAGCATTGCGGAAATTAGAAGTTTTCTGGGTCTAGCTGGGTATTATCGACGATTTGTGGAAGACTATTCCCGAATTACCGTACCTCTTACCAGTTTGACTAAGAAGGGCGAGAAGTTTGTCTGGACGGACAAATGCCAGAAGAGTTTCCAAACTTTGAAAGCTAGATTGATATCAGCTCCAATCTTGACCATCCCGATTCCAGGACAACCATTCATCTTGTACACCGATGCGTCAGGACTGGGATTAGGATGTGTACTTATGCAAGGAGAACAAGTAATTGCATATTCCTCAAGACAACTGAAGAAACATGAAAAGAAATACCCTACTCATGATTTGGAACTAGCGGCAGTAGTATATGCTGTCAAAATATGGAGACATTATCTGTACGGGGAGAAGTTTCAGATTAAATCAAACCATAAAAGTCTTACTTATCTATTTAATCAGAAGGAGCTGAATATGAGACAAAGAAGATGGCTGGAACTATTGAAAGACTACGATTGTGATATCCAGTATCATCCAGGGAAAGCTAATGTAGTAGCCGATGCGTTGAGCAGAAAGGCAATGATAAAATCTCAGGGAGAGGTTAACACAACTGCCGTAATGTGTACTACCAGAAAGGTATCCAAGCACGGTAACGAGCAGTTTGTGATAGATGCACCAGATGGATCAGCCAACCAAGGGCTTATTCATCGATTTTCAAATATGTTCGCCGCTTTGAAAATTATACCAGATATAATTGATGAAGTGCAGACAGCTATCAAATCAGACCCTTACCTGAGAACGGTGCAAGAAGACATCGAAAAAGGTGGAACTAACCCTGAGTTCACCTTGGACGAAGAAAAGGTATTGAAGTACAAAGGAAGAATATGTGTACCCAAAACAGAAAGTGTGGACATTAGACACCGATTGATGAAGGAAGCCCATACCACCATCTATTCGATACATCCTGGAAGCACTAAGATGTATCATGATCTAAAGAAACTATATTGGTAGAGAGGAATGAAAGTAGATGTAGCTAAGTTCGTGTCTCAATGCCTAAATTGTCAGAAAGTAAAGACTGAACGACAAAGACCGGCAGGACTGTTACAGTTGTTACCGGAACCAGCATGGAAATGGGACTGCATCACTATGGACTTCGTCACAGGATTACCACTGACTCCTTGAGTAGTTGACGCAGTTTGGGTGATTGTAGACCGCCTGACTAAAACAGCTCGCTTTATACCTATATGACCCCAGTATACACTGGAGAGGTTAGCTAAGCTGTATGTGGATAACATTGTGCGATTACACGGTGTACCTAAAAGTATTGTGTCCGATAGAGATCCACGATTTACTTCAAAGTTTTGGGAAGGATTGCAAAAGGCTATGGGTACAACATTGAAGTTTAGTACTGCATTCCATCCACAGACAGATGGACAGTCGGAGCGTACAATTCAGATTCTAGAAGATATGCTTCGAACATGTGTAATTGACTTCAAAGGATCATGGGATGAAAAGTTACCACTGATTGAGTTTGCTTATAATAATAGCTATCAGGCTACTATACAGATGTCACCCTATGAAGCACTGTATGGCAGAAAGTGTCAAACTCCTTTGTTTTGGAATGAAGTCGGGGAACGTAGTATTGTTGGACCAGAATTTTTTGAAGAGACTTGTCGAGTGGTCGACATTATCAAAGAAAGAGTGAGAACAGCTCAGAATCGTCAGAAGCAGTATGCCGATACCTGACGCCGAGACCTAGAGTTCGTCGTGGGTGATAAAGTATTCTTAAAAGTATCGCCTATGCGAGGATTGAAACGGTTCGGACAGAAAGGGAAATTAAGTCCAAGATATGTCGGGCCATATGAGATTCTAGCTAAGCGTGGAAAAGTGGCTTACCAGTTAGCACTACCACCATCTATGTCAAGTGTGCATGACGTATTTCACATTTCCTTATTGAAGAAGTATGTCAAGGATCCAACACACATTTTGACAATAGACTTACTTGATTTGACTAATGGTTTGACATTTGAAGTAACACCATCTGAAATCACCAGCCGAAAGGTTCAACGACTACGCAACCGAGAAATCTATTATGTTAAGGTCACCTGGAGAAGTAGAGACATGGAAGAAATTACATGGGAAGAAGAGAATGCTATGCCAAAGCAATATCCTCACTTATTCAACTCAAAAGGTATGTACAATTTCGAGGATGAAATTTTTATAAGTAGGGGGAGTTGTAAGACCCGTATCGAACTAACCCGATCTTACCACCTTGAACCAGGTCTACCCATCATGGTCGAACCAAACGGTTCAAGTACGTGAAGGAGATCACAATCCCAGGTATTAAACTGACCTAAAAACACCAAAAATAGGGGGAGGGTCGCATACCCAGCAAGGGAGGGTCAGAACCCCCAATATAAAAGTTAGACCCCCAGTTTTATACCGGGGGTCGAACATTTTAAGAACTAGGGGTCGACGGGATCTCCGACCCCCCATCGACCCTTGGTAATCGGTAAAAATAGCACGAACCGAAAATTAGGAAACTTTCCTAATTTCAATGGGATTCCTTCCTAATCTCAATGGGACTTATTTTGGGAGTTTCTACTCTATAAATAGGACGTCCCTAAGCCTCTTTCACTCCTTTTAGAAACCTAATTGGATTGAGAAAAGAGAAGACAAGGAGAAGAGAAAGAGAAGAGAAGGAAAGTGGAGAAGAAGATTAAGGAGAAGGCTTCAGAGAAACAAGCCTAATTCTCAGGTATGAATAATATCCCCATGAAATTCTACAGACCTTAGGATAGATAGAGAAGAGGGAATGATCTCGGAGAAACCCAAATCAACTACCCATGGTTAGGTTTTCATGGAAAACCATGGAAAAAATCATGAAAGCCATCTAAGTGAATGAACCACGGTTCTAGGCCATAGAACATGTGTGGAATGGATTGTAGAAGCAAGCCATAGGACCCCAAACACGAAGAATGGACTATAGGATGAAAAATTGACTAAACCCACAGGGGGTCGCACGGGGGGTCGATGGCCAATCGACCCTACCAGACCCTGATCATCGACCCCCAGTGTTCGGGAAGTCCAGAATAGGGGTGGTCACTCCCAGGGTCGATGAAACCTCTGACCCTAGCATCGACCCCCAGTTAACAGCATGCTTTTAAAGTCTGAATTAATTCTAATTAAATTCTATCGACTTGGTTAGGTCTTCTAGTGATATAATATCGATATATAGTTGATTCTTAAAGCTTGAAAGAGGATCTACGATCAAGTAAAGGTGAGGGAACAAGACCTAAACTAATTGGTTAATAATAAACTGTATTTATTCTTGAGTCCAATGCCATGAATGATTTATGTGTGTATGATTGTTATGTGCATACAACATGTCATCCATTATTTCTATTATTAGTGTTCATGCATATTTTTTTATTATTTATGATAATGATGATGATGATGATGATGATAGAAATAGGCATGTGGATGTATGTGTGTGGTTGGTGTGCTTGATGCGAGCGAGTATCAGGGGGAGGTGTCATAGGCGGGGCCTCCGCACTCTAGCTCTATCTCTAACTTAAGTCTTGTCCACTGACATCGTCGTATCGTCATTACCTTAGCAGAACTATTACGTCATAGGGTATGAGGGGAGGTGGTCTCGAACCGTGTAGTCTTTGACTCTGTCGGGGGGCTTTAGCCCTATCTCTAGGGACGTATTGAGGGATGCTGGGGTGAGGCCTTGGATACACTGATTGGCATTAGGAATGGTTAGTTGTGAGCCCAGTTTGTGAGCCCTCGCCAGGGCTTACGTGTTGGTATGGACAACGGGTATAGCAATAAACGTGACCTTTGTGTGTACATTGTCCATGGTTGGGTGCATGTGAGTCGGCAATAAACGTTACCTTTGGGCGGCTTCACATACTTGTGTATAGAGGTGCGACATCAATAAACGTGATCTTTGGCCACCTATCCTTTCTATAGCACATTACAAACTTATTTACCAGACCAAAGATATGAATTGAATGCATGCATATGTTTGTTGCATTGTTTTGTTTGCTCACTGAGCCATGATGTGTGCTCACCCTCTCGACGTCGAATATTTTTAGTCGATGATGCAGGTACCACAGTTGTAGATTATATAAATGATTCGGTGTATGCGCGTGTTGCTGCAATGGAGGCTGAAGACTTAGAGGATACGCATGACCCCTCATGCGAGTGCAACTCATGCGTGTTCTATTAGGATTTTATTTGGATTTATAAAAGTTGTAATTGATATTTTATTTATTTATGTCTCAGTTGATACAATAATAATTTCATATTTTTCATTATGATTATTACATTTAGAATGCTCAGTTCATTTACTATAAGACTTCCGCTATTGTGTATTTATTCTGATTATGGTTGTGGATGTGCATGATTTTATTTTTAATGGATACCGCCTATTAGAGATCCTAGTTGAACCATTGGTTTATAGAGGTTCATCACACCGTTCTGAATGGTGCAGAATTGGGGTGTGACATTACTATTATTAGTTAATTAGAGTTTGGGTCCGATTCCCTTACCTGACACTTGATTGGTAGCTTGCTCCACGTCACAAAGTCCAATCTCACTATCACAAGGTCCTACATGACGTTAGAGTTTAGTTAGAATTAGTTCCATAGGTTTTACGTTGGTCGAAAACCAACTGGGGTTGAAAACACCCCATACAGTGCATACAGGTTACAAGTATTGGTCGCGGCACTGTGGAAAATGGTATGACCGGTATAGTCGATTGGATACCCCTGAAAGCCTTCCTGAGAGATATCGATCGCACATACCGGTCTATGGTACCGGTCTCATACAGGTGCCACCAATATGTCGATCGGAAGACTCTGTAAGTCCACCAATCTGACATTATTTTTCCGTTAGCTTCCAAGTTGACTTCCTAGGGTTCTTCCTAACCATACTAGGTCTGAGCAACATAATAGGGTTTGTCTTATCTTCTATTCAAGTCCTACATTCTAATGAACCTTGATTTAGAATTTAAATCTAGGGTTTATTGAACAATTAGGGTTTAAGGGCGAATTAGGGTTTAATGGTGAATTTAAGGGTTTTAGACAATACCTAGCCTTGCATGGTATTGATCAATCATCAACAACAACCTAACCAGGGAGAGGTACAAGCACTTATCGTTGGCTTGCAAACTATGATGTTCTTCTTCCAACGGAATATCCTTTGTAACCTTTATCGGCTCCTTTCTCCTCTTCAAATCTCCTTCTCCACTTTAGGGTTTGTGAGAATCAACAAAGAGGGTCTAAGGAGGTTTAGGAGTCATTAAATAAACAAGGTGAGATTTTAGAAAGATTTCCTACGTTAGGAAAGTCTCTAGGATTGAGATTTGGCAAGCGAGACCCGTAAAAGTCTGTTTCCAAATCTAACTAGTCTGCCCATGCAAACATACCAATCGACCGGTATATAAGACCGAGATAAAGATTATTGCCTTTGTTTATCCATTTTCGTACCTGATTGTCATCAGCTAATCCCATCTGGTCCAGTTATGATTAAAAGACCTATTACGACACAAAATAAAGGCTTAGATTGGGTTGATAGAGTGCGGGTCTTACAGTTTTACTTTTCTTGTATATTGTAAAGTGTTTGGAATGAATTAAAGGATGGGTGTACAAATCTAATAGACTTGGCCACTGAGTGGTAGCGAGGTAGATTTACATACGCTTGTGTGTGGCATTGTGGTTCTCCAGTAGCTCTGGGCAGTAGTAAAAATTACAGGAAATGAATTTTACACTGATTCACACCCACTCTTAGTGTCAACTGAGGTTTATCAATTGGTATCAGAGCATCAGGCTCAGTGATAGCTTGATTAGCAACTAAGTGATCAAAGAGCAGTCATAGCGCTAGGGTAAGATTCTCACAAACCTTTACTTTTTTTATGGAACAGACTCAGTGTTTTGGAAGAGGAGAATGGACATTTATGTGGGATCTCTCGGTTTTGATTTTTGGGTAGCAGTTGTAAATGGCTACACTCCATTAGAAACGAATGCACCCAGTGCCATTAAAAAGAAAAATTTTAAAAACAATCTCAAAGCACTTAATGTCATTCAAGGAGGATTGACTAATAGTAAGCTGGCTAAGGTCATGGACTGTAAGAGTGCAAACGAAGTCAAGGACAGGTTGATAAGCATCTATGAAGGGGATAAGAAAATATAAAAAAAGGAAAAAGTTTTAAATCTTCAGGGCTCAATTTTGGGAACCTGAAAATGACAGAGGATGACACTATTGATAAATATATGAATAGAGTTAATGAAGTAAACTCTATTAGAGGACTTGGTGAAGATATAAAAGGACCTATTGTCTATTAGAAGATTTTAAGATCTCTCACCCTCAAGTTTGAATCAAAAGTCTCAGCCATTGAAGAAACCAAGGATTTGGATGTCATTACTACTGATGAAGTGTATGGCACATTGACAGCCTTTGAGATGAGAGTCGACAAGGGAAACTTTGTTGATAAGCAAGCAGCTTTCAAGACTATAAAAAAACTAAAGAAGAAAGTGAAGATGTGGCCACAGTTCACTTCACTAAAAAATAAAAAATGGTACAAGAAGATACATGGACAAACTCCCATTCAAGTACTTCACCTGTAGTGAGGTTGGACACTTTGCTGCAAAATATCTAAAAAAGAGTAAGATTGAAAGTAATAATAAAGATGACAGCAAGGAGAAGTCCAAGGCCAAAAAATATTACAACTTCAAGAAGAACAAGTCTAAAAGAAAATGTTGCATTTCCAAAAAAAGTAGTGATACTTCAGATGATGGCTCAGATGATGTTTCAAGAGATGAGCCTAGTGAGGCGTTGTTTATGGTTTTCATCAAGGAACATTTAGAGGAGAACAAAGATGAAGAATTAACCTTAAGAGGCAATAAAGAAGGTGAGAATGAAGAATCAACCTCAAGTACTGATGAAAAAGGTGAGAATGAAGAATCAACCTCAAACTGTGATGAAGAAGGTGAGATAAATTTTGAGGGAGAGTTAGTAACAGCTATCAAGGAACTCGATAAAGAAAGAAAAATAACAAGTTTGTCTCAAAAGAAGTTAAAAATCAAAAACAGTTGATTTAAGAGCTGAAAATACAAAATGAAGAGTCCAAGAAAGTCATTGATAATCTCAAGACTCAATTCACACAGGATCTATACATCATTTTATGTCAGAGACTGAGAATGTAGCTTTGAAAACTCAACTGGAAGAACAATCTACTATGTTTGATCACTTTGAAGAGATTGATAAGGAGTTTGCAATTCTAAAGGCCCAAGTTGTTGAGTTTGAAGAACTTGAGAGACAACAAAAACTGACTCAACATGACGAGACAGTAACACTACTACAGTGCATCCCAATAGCCGTAAGCTTGATGGCAACATCAATTCTCAAAGACCTTTCCACATCAAATTTGGTCTTGATTTTGACAGAGAAGAGACATCCAAGAGCGCCAACTTAAAGGGGAAAGATTTAATCTCCTTTGTAAAGAAAAATGCAACTTTTGAAGATGTTGTGAGGACTCAAGAGAAAAGGAATCTACCTACTCAAAGAAAGGTTGGAAAGGCCAAGGAGCCTATTGTTCAAGAGCTATTGTCCATTCACTAAATGTTCAAGAGGCCTCGGCTTCTCCCGTTATTTCTTCTCAATAAATTTTCCTTTACAAAAAAAAATAAAAAATAAAAAGAGAGATTTAGCCTTTAGATTCCAAGGTGCATTTTTTTTATGCTATCTTTTAAGATGAATGGATTCCATGGTTTTATCTAATCCTACAAACATGGGATAGGGCATACTACGACTAACCCACCTAACGTAAAACCCAAGCTACCATTCTATGGCATAGTGTTATTTGTCCTCACTAAGGTAGCTAAAGTTCAAGCTGTGAAAAACTATCGAAACAATCCCAACAATGGACAATTGCATTTGGAGGTAGCCCAGTAGAGACAATATCAGCACATGAAATAGTCGCCAACTTAATTTCATTCTAGGTGATCATTTTTGGGATTTGAGCAATTCCTCATAGACCAGAACTAAAGTAAATGCTGCAAACTCTACAAACGAAACAAGGAAGGTAAACAATCTAATAACAGAACTGAAAACAAGCACCACCTGAGGCCTTACTAGAGGCAAGTTAGAATTACAAGAAACTTTTCAAGAGCCATCCCTCAAAAGGTATCAAGCCTTGAAAAACCTTTACAGTAGGAATCATCATGTTTTATCATCCAACATAATTTACAAAGCAAAGGCACATTAATCTAACAGAAATGGCGGTTGCCCTCCCCCCTCCTTTTTAGGCTTGCATACAGAATCTCATTTAACCATGGTAGCTTTAGAGACCTTAAGATCCCTTGACCAAAGAAAGTTCCTCCCCCACCTCTCCATGAGAACCATTTGTGACAAGAGCCAATAATAAATTTTGAAATTGTGAACCAGCAGACTTGTCAAGACTGACTAAATCAATTGAATCCTACCAACAAAGGACAAACATCTCTCCTTCGAGGACACATGCATATATGCCAGATCCTACGAATAGGTAATCAAAAGGCATAATAAGACCTATCTTTATCTAGATACCAAGGCATTTTTCCACCCAATGAAGAATATAGTTATTTTCTTTTGAAGCATTTATATTGCTGGCCCCGTTTTCCATTATTTCTTTCTCTAATAAAAATCTACTTCAACTGGGATTGGACCTCAGTTCCTCTTCAAATAGGAGATGCCTCATCAACTCAAAGCTTCTAGTAAGTTTCCTTGAATAGACAGAAGAAGCTCTGAACAGGTTTACCATTATAGTCACACAATATAATTGGAGACCAAGTGCATGGTACGTAAGCCATGTACCTTATGTGAGCGTAGGTTCTGAACTAGTATACCCATCCCATAGATTTTTTTTAGGCTGTCAATTGTAGGGATTCAAATGCTACTATTCCACCCCTCCGGGGAGAGGGAGGTTGCCCCTTAAAGGAATTGAAATCTTAAGTGATCTTAAGTTTGGAGAAGCCATCTAAAGTAGGAGATGGTTAAAAATGCACTTCTAGGAAGGTAGTTTTCTTATGAAATCATTACATGCATCACGTAGTCTTTTTTTTTTTCTTTTTTTTTTTTTTGGTGGTCTATTGGGTACTAGGAACAATTGATTTGAATCTCACGAACATGGGTGCATGTTATGTAAAGCAAAGCCATATATCTTGAAAAGTTCATGGATGTGCTAATTTTGGGTTTTGCAAAGTCATGGATTCTCCACATTTGTACCTTGGAAGGAAGGTCTTATGGAAAATCACGAAGATCTTGCAGAGTCCCTTTGTAGTTGTTTGATTTATTCATTATAAAATGCAATCATCATTCTTTGCATGGTACTTTTTTTATTTGGGGTGGGTGATGGGGGTGGAGGATGGGATGGCGTAAATGTTCTTTGAAGACCTCCAAGTTTCGAGACATTTGGGCATCAAAGCGATGGTCAGTTTTGTTAACCGATTAGCAATGTTAGTTGACCTAATAGTTCTGGCATCCGGAACACATAGATATAGTTCATCAGCGTTGTATTGCAATAAGAGTTTTTTTTCCCTCTGTTTTCTGTATTTTACATCATTTTATTGAGTATAAAATTCACCTATTGCCCTTTATTTGCTACATTTTGCACAAACCATCAGTAACATGGGTAAATAACCGCATTAATAGGACTCTAGAAATTGTGCTAGCAATGGCAGCTCCAAATCCATAGCCAGAAGAATAAAAGCTACTGCACTGAAATCAACAATCTTCTGATATCAACTGCAATAGAGACCTTATCCGGTCACATAAGCGATCATGAACTCCAAAATGAATGCAAAAGTTTATTTGATTGTGTCAAATTCTCATGAAGTTAAACATAATAATATACATAACAAGGAAAGACAAAATACATAAGGTTTCATCAATTTCAAGTTAAAACAATATTGAAAACAACAGCCACGAGGGAAAGTTAGAGAAAGACGTAGAGAGAGAGAGAGAGAGAGAGAGAGAGAAGACAGAGAGAGAACCATACTGGAGAGTAGACTATATTAGGAGGAGCTCGAAACTAGAATGAAAAACAAAACTTCTACTAGTAATGCCTTCAATCCACAACAGCAAGCCCTGAAAAGTGCATTTAGGATTTTGATGAGGAAAAAAAAAGTAGATTCTTCATGAATTTGCAGAGGGAGAAAGAGAGGAAGAGGGAGAGAGGAAGAAGAATAGAGATTCAACTCACCTAGTGTTCACGGCAAGAGATACACAAATGAGTTGAAGAGGAAGAAAAGACCAGTGCTAATGAGATTTTATCAGGGCTTGGTTTATTAATGCTCAAATAACTAGAAATGAACTATCCCAACATCCGATTAACATCTTCTAACCTATTTGTAGATTTTAGTTTATATTAATTTATTAGAAATTATAAATTAATGCTACAAATATACCAACAAGTCCATATGTAAGAATGTATTATATAATTAATTCTATAATACATACCAAAGATAACCTAAGTTAAATGAATCACTTACAGACCTATTGTCTAGCAAATTATAGTTTAAAATCAAATTTCTCAATCACAATCTCTTGCACTTCCAAAAACATAGGATCTAATGAACTTAAATGTATTAAACATTTTCTTTTCAGTGTAGTTACTCTTAGAAGTACTTGGGTTGGCTCCATATTGGGTCTGTGATCTTAAGATTAGTGTATAAATGTTGTATGGGCTGGTTGGATGATTCCTTCTAGGCATCTAGATGTTGGCACTCATAAAACGCAGTTATTTTCCAGTGCCATATAGTTTGAGTGAAGAAGTTGCCTTTTCTATTTTAGAGCACAATCCTTTGATATTAAAGCCAGAACAAAGAACGCTAATGTTTCCATGGCAGTTCCCTTGGACTTTGATGGACATGTCCATGCCTAAATATAGCTTTAGACTAATTTTATCAAATCTGAGATGTCCATGTGTTCGTATCGTACAAGGGAACTTCAAACTCAGTTTAACAGGGCTTATTTGAAAACTTTTAGTAAAGATCGATACAAGGTAGCATCTTAAGACAAACCGACCAAGACAAGTGAAACGACATAATCACTTTACATGGTTGAAATGTGCTCGTGATGGGGGTTGATAGGGAAAGGTCTGGATTTTGTCACAGATGGAGACATTGTCCATTTTTCATATTACCGCCTTCAACATAGTTTTTTAATTCTTAGAAATGATCTAGATACATGAGGCTTATTATTGTAACATCATATGGATGTTCAGCACTGCTAGTTTTCAGTGTAAGAGTAGTAAAGGTCTTGTTCATTATATTCAGATTGAGACTCTCTCTTTGCCTCTGTTTGGGAGTGAAAGTGACTTATAATTAATTAAATTTCTTTTTCACTTCTAACCAAACAGCACATTTGAAAATTTTCTTTTTCTTTTAGACTTACCCTTCATTTTACACGTCAAGACTTTATTTACTTTTCTATTCTATTCTAACCGAAAAAGCCCAAAAAGATTGCCAAGATGTTCTTACAGGTTTTGTTAAGGTTCTTCTATTTTTGTTAGAGAAAAGTATAGCAAACTTGGATTAATAATGCCCCAAAAGAGCAACTTGTAATGATCAATCCCGCTGGGACCATACGACTCTTTTGATGGGGCGTTGCTATGCATCCTTAAATCCATTGCAGGCATAAATTAAAGTTCTGATTCTTGTGGGATTTGACTTTCTAATGCATCAAACATTGATCCGTATATGGCAAGTGGGTCATTCTAATGCATTTGGTGTTTGTTGCCCTTAACAAAATGAACTTCGACTCAAAGCAGTTTATTTATTAGAATATCAAATGAAGGAAAATACAATAGCTTCTTCCCTTGAGGAAGAAAATTGCCTAGCTTATCCCTAGATGTCCTTCAAGGTTCACTTCTAGTACAATAGATCATATTAAGAACTAGTAATTCATCGGAAACAGATCAGCAGTCCTGAATAGGATGTGATGCTCGGAAATTTGTTAAACCCATTTGACTTGTCAAAGTAGAGATCAAAGAGGTCCTTTTCCAGAATCAGCTTCAAAGTATAGAATGAGAAGTACTGCATCAGAGAGGATTTAATGGCTGCATATGGGCATGAGAACAAAATGGCATGTGGAGTTGTTAAGTCTATTGATTTCGGGCTAACAGTTTGTTGGGGGAAAGAAATACATCGATTTGGAATGCTGGTATCTTGCAAGTTCATGTAGTAAGGCCCTTCAGCAAGTTCTTTAACAATTGAGGTAGTTTGCACTACTATTTGTTGAGCACTTATGTTGGTATCTGCTTTGAACTATAAATATGTATCAATCTCTTGATGAACATTCATCGGCTGCAAGAAGAACAAGAAGCATTGTTGATAATCACAATCACCTAATTGGGACACAAAGGATTGAGGTGAAGACCCAATCCATTGAATGCTAGATATGTCAATTTGGGTTTTTAGGGCCGCCACTAGGGATTGGGCATTTGATGGACACCATGCGGCCATCTTGTTTTCAACAATATCAAGTTTTACTAAACATTTGTCGACCTTGATGGACCTTGAATGACACTGAGAGGGGGGGTGAATCAGTGTGAATACTTTTTTCCCTGATATTTCTTTGCTGCCCAGTGCTTATAATGAACCAGACTGCCCCACACACAATCGTATGCAAATCTACCTCACAACCACTCAGTGGCCAGGTCTACCGGATTTGCACACCCATCCTGCAATTCATTCCACGCACTTCACAAAGTACATAATTAAAACAAACCACAACACAGAAGAATTACGTGGTTCACCATCACAGTGAGTGATGGCTAATCTACGGAGTAATGCCCAATGGGCTCCGTATTTACTCAATACTCAACTTTTAGCCCTTTACAGGACAAGGATGCTCACCCTAAATTTTCCCAGCATAAAACTGAGAGGGCGTAACAACGCCAGAATTCAGGCATAAAGCCAGTGTCCAGCACCCACTGAACACACCACAACTAAGATAATTTTTTGGGCTTATAATGATGCCCTACAATTTAATCCCAACCTAGCAAGGCATTCAATATTTTCTTCTTTTTTTTTCTTTGCCTAATGCTAACATACAATACATTAATTCAATAGACAATAAGGGAGTTGAGAAAATCTCACAACCAATTTTTTTTTTGACAACTGACGACGTTTCTCTTCTTCTGATAATCAATCAATTCTTTGTCAAATGCAGAGAAGCTTCACCATCCTTAAAAAAAACACAGCGGTGCATCGACATGGGTACGAACAAAGAGAATGATTGATTGTTTTCAATTCCCCAAATCAGAGATCATCAAAAATAAAGAAATAAAGCTTTGCTCTTCAAAATTGCCTCTCTCCCTCTGTTTCATGCGGCCAGCAGCTTCTCAAACCATTCTCAATAGAAAGAGCATGAAAAACCTAGCTCGGTGCAATTTGGATCGTCGGATTTGGCCTCTGGATGATCAAGTTATGAGGAAAACAAGTTCGGCCAATAAGAAAATTTAAAAAGGAATCTTTAAGTCTCATTTGATGCACATGCGAAACACCGTAGCCGCGCCCTGCCGCTTGGGTGTCGCGCTCTGATAGGCCGAAGAAAGAATCTATATAATCGGCCATCGGATCTCACTCAAAAAGGCGGGATCGGACCTGATCCCTCGGATCTGGATAATCCGCGTCTCCGAAAATCGGCTTGAACGACAGCCGTTAGATCTGGATCTGACCCGCTTCCGTATTGCGCGTGCGTCACACCTAATCACGGCTCTGCTCCCATGTGACGCGGTGCATGATTATGCGCAGCGTCTGGCCAATCAGCTCATGCGTGGGAGTATCTGACGACTCCGCCTGAGAAACACCATAGTCCGCACTTTTTCTGGCCATCAGATTGGAATAGAGACAACGTGGCTTCATCTGGGCCGTTGATATGGGATTTTGACTTTTGCAAACTGCCCAAAATACCCCTGAGAATTAAGAAAATGGCCTCTGTAACTTTTTACACTTTTGTTAAAAGTCTACAGAGATGATTTTCCAGAGAGGTTTTCTCTCTCCTGGAAATTCGTCGAACACATGTTGCGCCATGCGCCATGCGCCATGCTGCTTGCGACGCCAGGCCTGCAGGCCTTTCTGTGCGGCCACTTCCCTCGGCTACTACCCTCGGCCTTGCTGCTTGCATGGCCCTCGGCCAGGCTGGCTGCCTTTCCGCTCGGCCTCGGCCACATTTCCCTCGGCCTCGGCCCATGCCCTCGGCCTTTGCTGCTTGTCCATGGCCCTCGGCCTTGCTGCTTGCATGACCCTCGGTCAGGCTGACTTCCTTGCCACTCGGCCTCGACCACATTGCCCTCAGCTCGGCCCATGGTCCTCGGCCACATTGCACTCGGCCTCGGATTCTCTCTCTTCCTTCTCTTTCTTTCATTGAATAACCAGTATTTCTCCCTCATCAAACTTGGTCCGAGTTGGTCCGAGTTGCCGACAATTACAATCCAAAGTGCAACAGACCTTCCCATTGGTCGATACCCACAATCATCATGAAGAAGTAACCATGGAAATCCGCTGGTGTAATAGAGTTGATGGTGTACTATGAATGATATCAATTTTTAAGTCGATAATCATCAAATGCAATCAATGGGGATGATGCATTAATACACGAGAATTAAAATAAGGCAAACAAGGTGTCATCTATAAGGAGAAGCTAGTAAAAGATCTCAAAGTAGATTTCATCTATAAATTTAGCACCGTCTTTATTATGGTGGACATGTCTGATTAGGGATGTACTAATTCAATCTTGTTAGACCAATGGTGAGCAGGGTTTTCTTTGCACAACCTATAGTAAATATCTCAAAAGGGTTATATGGTCCTAGTGGGATTGACCATTACAAGTTGCTCTTTTGGGGCATTATTAATCCAAGTTTGCTCTACTCTTTTTTTTTTCTAAAAAGAATTGAATAACCCTAACAAAAACATGTAAGAACATCTTGTGCAGTTTTTTGGGCTCCTTCAATCAAAATAAAAAAGTAATTAAAGTATTCAAGTGTAAAATGAAGGGTAAGTCTAAATGAAAAAAGAAAAGAAATTTTTTTTAAATGTGCTGTTTGGTTAATAGTGAAAAAGAAACTTAATTATAATTCGCTTTCACTCCCAAGCAGAGACAAGGAGAGAGACTCAATCTGAATATAATGAACAAGACCTTTACTAAAAATAGCGGCCCAGAACATCCATATGATGTTATAATAATAAGCCTTGTGTATCTAGATCATTTCTAAGAATTAGAAAACTATATCCAAGGAGGTGCTATGAAAAATGGACAATGTCTCCATCATGCCAAAATTCAAGACCCTTCCCCATCAGCCCCCATTACAAGCACATCTCAGCCATGCAGTGTGATTATGTGGTTTCACTTTTCTAGGTTGGTGTTACGGTTGGAAATCGTCCGTCGATCTGCGCTCTGAATGACCTGCAATCACAGAGATGAGACAAAGGAGGGGGCGCCTAAGCCCCGGGTACCCTCCGATGCCTAAGTTAGATTCCCAAGGTAAACAGTCAAGAGATAGCAGAAAGCTATCTCCAGTTTAGAGAGAGTGGGACGATGAGTGTGTTTGAGCGTATGGGATGAACAATAATAGCATGCAGCTTGTGCGTGTGTAAGTGCGTTAGGGTTTACCTTGAGGGATGACCTCTACTTATAGATTGTGAAGAAGCATGGAGGTACAAGGACTCAGGGGAGTAGACTGCCAATAGGATTGTCACGTGTCGCTCTGTGGGACACTCATGTGGTAGACTCCGAGTAGGAGTCGGAGACCTTAGCCAAGGAAGCTAGGTCGATCAGTTCTGGGACTGACACGTGTCAACGTATAAGTAATGACCGACCAGAATAGTCGGTGTCGTATCAGACTGAGAAAAGGACTCTCCGGAGGTAGCAGACTCTCAGTAGGACTCTGGCTCCCCCCATTGGGTAGGATCTTAACTCCAAACGCTACCCGGGAGGCCAGGCACAAGGGAGGCCGAACGCAAGGGAAGCCGAGGTCATGAGAAGCCGAGCGCGAGACACTCCGAGCGCTCAGGCTCCAAAGGTGCACTTGACACGTGTAAGATTTTAAGTGGAGGGATCATTTCCCTCCGAACAGATGCCCCTTGCGCTGTCAGATGCAGCGGATCCGGCAGTGCAATAAGTTTAAACTGTTTGAGAAAACTCACGTCGTACGAGGCCGAATGCCAGACTGATAGATGCATTGAATGACAGGTTGTTCCCAAGAAGAGGCGGTTGCACTCTGTCTGTACGATTGATTGAGGCACGGGGCTCGAGGCATCAGTCTCAGTTTATGCAAGAGTGCTCAACCGTCGATCTTCCAATTTGACACGGATCGATCCACAATCCGATGGACACCGAGTGGCGGTGCACCTTGAGAACGAGTGCCATTAAATGCTACTCGTCTTCGAATCGACCGAGTGCATCGGACGGTTGAAACCGAAGTTCACACAGATCGTCACACTAATCCGACGGTCCACAGGAGGCAGAGTGCCTCGAGAAGGAGCGCCATCATCGCGCACGTCAATCAGTCATGTCGCGTCTGGCACGGCAGACGACAGCCAATGGAACTGAAACGCATGTCCGGAACCCGAAGAGGCAGTTCTCGATCGCTTGCCCTATAAATACCTTCCCACTTCATTCATTCGACCATTTGCTTCAACTACGATCGGAGTTCTACCAGAGCACTCGGAGTCCAGTCGATCTTTATTTTCGAGCTTCCATTCGTGCACTCGATCACCTTTTCTGAAACCAGTAAGTCTTCTAATCGTTTCCCCTTTCAGTTCATGCTCAGTAGTTTCTCTTCTAACAATGTCACGTCTTTCGGTATGGTGAGAGTGACCAAAAGAATGACCTGATCCCAAACTTCGTCTTCTGGTGAATCTTCTTCCTCTTCGGGAGGATGGTCTGATGAATCTAGGGCCTCTGGCTCGGAGGAATTCGAGAAGAGTTCCTCGGAGGCGGAAGAGCGGGGTCATCCCGCGGGCCCTCCGCCCCAACAGACTTGCCAGAGGGGCGGCCGACCGCCAGTTGCTTCATTCAGTACTGTCCCAGCCTGGAAGGTGCCGAGTAAAATCAAAACCGAGGCGGCTTTGTCATCGATCTGTCGGGCGTACCAGCTCGAGGAGCCCATGACAAACGTCCGCGCTCGGCTCCCAACCTCCGACGAACGGGCCTGTACCATGATTACGTCGGAGATCTATGTGTACGAGCACACTCTGAAATCAGGGTTCAGGTTCCCCCTCCACCCTTTAGTTATAGAGATCCTCCAGACATACCGCATCGCCCCCTCCCAACTTGCTCCGAATGGGTGGCGATGCATCTTTGCTTTCATAGTGTTTGTCCGCCGACTGGGTGAGACTCTGACCGCGAACCTGTTCCGGTCGGTCTTCCAGTTGGCTAGTCTGAACGAAGCCCGAGCTATGACCGGGTGGTACTTCTTTAGCCAAAGGGGCGGGAAGAAGCTCCCGGCTATCTCCCAGAAGCCTTCCTCCATTCATGGGTGGAAGGATAAGTTCTTCTTCGTGGGCCCTCCCGCGGGCGGTCCGCCTTTCCCTCTGTCGAACGTCTGGCTGGTGGTCGACGCCACAGGGTTCAACAAAGTTCCCTTTCTATCGACGGAGGAGAGGAAGATCCAACGCAAGATGATGACCAGGGAGACGGTCCGCCTGTCCAACCTTGCGGATCCCGCGCAATTGGCCGAGCACAGCGTACTGGGTGAGTGACAGTTTTAGGGCTTGACTTTGCTCTGCCATTTTGTTTACGCTACTGACCATTTTCTCATTGCAATGAACTTCAGGGACGAAAAGATCGTCGCCCGGATAATGGCCAAGCGGAAGGCCGAGGCCGAGAAGGGTGTTCAACCCGCTAGCAGCCAGGCGACATCGAAGGTTCCACCTGCAAGCGGCCAGGCAGGTTCTCACCCGCGGAAGGGGCCAGTGGCCACGGCGGAGGCTAAGGGAAAGGGGCCCATGCCCAAGGAGCCGCCAAAGAAAAAGATAAGGTCGGCCGCCGAGCTCCCGGCCGACATATACAAAAGGAGGCCGACCCCTCGGCTCGGCGGTACAGAGGAGAGAACGGCGGAGGCTGCGACGAAGGAAGTCCAGCCCGCCCAAAGGGGGGCGATGGAAGTCCAGCCACTGCAGACAGTCGCCCCTTCGGCAGCCGAGACCGAGGGCGCTGCAACGACTTCGGCCAAGGGTGCTACTGGCAGCCCCAAGGTCATTGATTTGACCGGGGCCTCCGAGGCCACGAGGGAGGAAGCCGAGGGTACAGCTCGCCATCAGGACGAGAGGCGAGTGGTCGCGACAACGGCCTTCAACCCCGCGCTCCAACTGAGGCCTTCGGACTCGATCTTTAAGAGTCAGAGGGCGGCCAGAATCATCATGAAGGAGGGGCGCCTACCGGAGGACATCAAGTTCACGTCCAACCTGGCGAACGCGGATGTCTACTCCCGGGGATTCACGGCCTGCGCCCAGGTAATGGTCGGTGCTTGTTTGTCATTTTTTTTTTTTAGTGTTTCCATATATACAGATCAGCTGCTTTGTTGTCTTTGGTGCAGGCTGCCAACCTTTTCGCCGAGCTCAATGAACGAGCGTGCCGCGCGTTCATTGACTTGGACGAGAATGAGGTTCTCGAGATCTCTTTGCGCGAGGCTTTGTAGGCCACCGAGGAGAACCTGGCAAACAAATCCTCGGAGGTTGAGGGCCTCGTTAAAGAGAAGGCCACCCTTCAGATGTAACTGACCAAGGCCGAGGCCGATCTTGATGGGGAGCGCAAGAAGGTGCTCGCCACTGAAGAGAAGCTCCGGTCTTCCGAGGACAGACGGAAGAAGGCCGAGGAGGACATGCAGGCCGAGGTTGAAGCTGGAGGAGCGTCTGAAGAATCCAAGGACAAGGCTCGGGCTGCCAGGGAGGCGCTCGTCAAGGCCAAGGAGGATCACCAAGCGGGGTTGGCTCGAGCTGTCGAAGAGTACAAGTCATCGGCCCAGTTCGATGAAGACGTTGATGAGGCAGCTTGCGGCTACTTCGAGAGGGGGGTGATGTACCTGAGGGAGCAGTTGAGGGATAAGGAGGCCTTAAAGATAAACTGGTCGACAATTTCGATTGTCGCCCAGATCGACGGGATAGGGGCCTCGGCATCCGGAGAAACTCAACCTGCCACTGAAGAGAGAACGGCGGAGGCTACTATGGCTGTGGCAGTTGCCCCTGCGCCCGAGGATGACCTTCCCCCCTACGAGGTGTCGCAGACCCCACTGGTAGAGCTCCCTAAGCTTGCGTTGCCCGCTGAGGATCTGGCAGGCCCGGCAGCTGAGACCGCAGGGGAGAAGACGCTTCCCTCGTAAACTTGTATATTTTTTGTATATATTTTTTTTTGTATATCTGTAATGTCGCCCTTCTAGGGCTCTCATTAATGAAAATTGGAATTGTCAACCTTTTTCTTCCATTGTGTCTTCCATTTATCTATCTTTTTCTTCAAGTAGCTAAGGCCGAGTAGCTTATAATAATTAGAAAACTTTCCGACTCCGATTCCGGCTGCATAGTAATTAGGAACCAAAGTAACTAAGGCCTTCCTGCCCCGGAACTTCAAGTAGCTAAGGCCGAGTAGCTTATAATAGTTAGGAAACTTCCCGAATCCGATTTCGACTGCATAGTAATTAGGAACCAAAGTAGCTAAGGCCTTCCTACCCCGGAAGTGTCATCGGCTTGGCCCGAAGGCTAGCCGAGGACACTTGGTATGAATGATCCCCATATTACCTTGGTCTTCTCATGGACCTTGGTAAGAAGTTATCGGCGTATCCTTCATGCGAGCCTGGTCTGCTTGTGGACCGGGGTCGGAAGGTACTAGTGATCTTCATGCTACCTTGATCTGCTCGTGGACCTTGGTAGGAAGATGAGTGTGGCCTTCATGCGATCGTGGTCTACTTGTGAACCTCGATCGGAAGGTATTAGTATGGTCTTCATGCTACCTTGGTCTGCTCGTGGACCTTGGTAGGAAGATAAGTGTGACCTTCATGCGACCATGGTCTGCTTGTGGACCATGGTCGAAAGGTACGAGTATGGTCTTCATACTACCTTGTCTGTTCATGGACCTTGGTAGAAAGATAAGTGTGACCTTCATGCAACCATGGTCTGCTTGTGGACCATGGTCAGAAGGTACGAGTATGGTCTTTATGCTATCTTGGTCTGTTCGTGGACCTTAGTAGGAAGATAAGTGTGACCTTCATGCGACCGTGGTCTACTTGTGGACCGTGGTCGGAAGGTATGGGTGAGATATATCTATATTTGCAATCGGATGGGCCGGCAGGATGCACTGGGAAAGTTGTGATGACTGAATGATGTTGCCTTGTATTTAAAGAAAGATGAGCGGATGCCCTCAGGGGGTCCGGAATTACAATTGAAATTAAAAAATTGAAATTTATAAAAGACTTCGGACTACTGGTAATATTTCCGAAGGTTGGTGGCATGCCATGTCCTCGAAATTTCGTCACTGTCCATGGTGACCAGCTTGTAAGAGCCTGGCCGTCATGTCCTTAGTACGCGGTATGGCCCTTCCCAATTTTTGGCCATCTTCCCTTGATTGGTGGGGTCGGAGACCGCCGTCTTTCAGAGGACAAGATCTCCGACCTTGAATTGTTTAAGTCGGACTGTCTTGTCGTAATGACGGTCTGTAGTCTGCTGGTAGTCCGCCATTCGAAATGTTGCCGATTCGCGCACGTCCTCGAGGTTGTCAAGGTTTGTCCGTAGGTCTTCGGAGTTGGTGTGCTCGTTGAAGTTCAGCATTCGGAAAGTGGGGTGGAACACTTCAACGGGGATGACTGCCTCCGTGCCAAAGGCAAGCATGAAGGGCGTCTCCCCAGTGGGTGTTCGACTGGTCGTCCTATACGACCAGACGATACTGGGTAACATGTCCACCCATTTCTCTTTCTGGTCTTCCACCATCTTTTTCAGACCGACCAATATTGTTTTGTTGGTGGCCTCGGTCTGGCCACTTGTCTGCGGATGTCCGACTGACCCGAACCTGTGGTCTATTCGGAATTCTTCACAAAAGTTTACAAAGGATGCATTGGCGACTGAGTGCCGTTATCCGTCACAAGGACCCTCGGCACACCGAACCTGTACATGACTGAGTGCCGGAAGAACTGCTCCACTTTGGAGGTGTCGATCCTGGCCACGGCTTCGACTTCGATCCATTTGGTGAAGTAATCAATGGCCACTATGACGTACTTCCGTTGATAAGTGGCCTGGGGGAAGGGCCCCATGATGTCCATGCCCCATATGGCAAAGGGGAGGGGGCTTGTGATCGGCTGTAGTGGCGCGGCCGGAGCATGCTGTACAGGTGCGTAGAACTGGCACTTGTCGCATCTGCGCAACAGCTCGATGCAATCATCATGCATTTTCGGCCAATGGTAGCCTTGGCGGAGAATCTTTTGGAAGAGCAATCGTCCGCCCTGGTGTCGTCCGCATATGCCTTCATGTACCTCTTTCATAACGCTCTCGGCCTCGTCTGACCGCAGGCATTTAAGCAGCGGTAGGGTGTAGGATCTCCTGTACAGTACATCATTGTGTATGGTGTATTGCCGGGACTTGGCTTGGATGCAGCGAGCATCTTTCCTGTCAGTCGGAAGGGCGCCCGTCCGGAGGTATTGATATACATCGTCGTACCAGCTGGATGCGACTCCGACGGGAGCGATGACTTCAACAGAGGTGCTGGCGTGGTCCAAGAATTCCACGTACACGGCCGAGTCCATCGCAAGGATGTCGTCTAAGGATAACCTTGATAGTTCATCTGCTTCGGAGTTTTCTTCGCGACCGACGTACTGCAGCTCGGCCCTTAGGAAGGCTGCGATGGACGAGTTGACCTTCTCGAGGTATTTTTACATTTCGGGCTGTCTGGCCTCGTAGTCCCCTTGTACTTGGCGGATGACCAACTGAGAGTCACCTTGAATCACTAGCCGACGGACGGCTAGGCTTTTGGCCAATCTGAGTCCGGCTAGTAAAGCCTCGTACTCGGCCTCATTGTTGGTTGCCCTGAATCCGAACCTGATGGCAGATTGTATTTTAAATCCTTCCGGATTTTTCAAGATTACTCCTGCCCCTGCTTTGTCTTCCATGGAGGAACCGTCAAAGTTCAGGATCCAGGCGGCCTCGGCTTGCTCCGAAGGCTATACCATCTGGGGTTCTACAAAATCCTGATCAGGTAAGGTACTTTCGACGATAAAGTCCACCAAGGCTTGTGCTTTTATGGTCGTTCTAGGGACGTACTTGATGTCGAACTCACCAAGTTCCACTGCCCAATTAATGAGTCTTCCGGATACATCGGGCTTCGACAACACCTTCTTCAGTGGTGTGTTTGTGAGCACCGATATCGGATAGGCCTAGAAGTACGGCCGAAGCTTCTGTGCGGATGTGACCAGGGCAAGCGCTAGTTTCTCAATTGGCTTGTATCTGGTCTCAGCGTCAAGCAGTACTTTGCTGACGTAATAGATCGGCCGCTGGACCTTGTCTTCTTCCTTTAAAAGGACGGCGCTGATAGCGCGGTCGGATACCCCGAGGTACAGCTGCAACTCATCCCCCGGGTTCGGCTTCACCAGCAGGGGAGGCGAGGACAAATATGCCTTCAAGTCTTCAAAAGCTTTCTGGCATTCTTTAGTCCACTCGAACTTCTCGGCTCCCTTCAGAGTTTTGAAGAAAGGGAGGCAGTGCTCGGCTGATTTGGACATGAAGCGGCCGAGTGCGGCTATTCGGCCATTCAGCTCCTGTACCTGTTTGCCTCTGGTCGGTGCGGCCATGTCTAGGATTGCCTTGATCTTCGAGGGATTTGCCTCGATGCCCCTCTGTGAGACCATGAATCCCAAGAATTTTCCTGATCCGACTCCGAAGGCGCACTTTGTAGGGTTGAGCTTCATACTGTGCCTTCGGAGGACCTGGAATGCTTCACCGAGGTCGGCCAGGAGTCGACCGGAGTGTCGATTCTTGACGAGGAAATCGTCGACATACACCTCCATGTTCCGGCCAATCTGTCGTCTGAAGACTTTGTTGACCAGCCTCTGATATGTGGCTCCTGCATTTTTGAGGCCAAAAGGCATGACCGTATAGCAGAAGATCCCCTGATTTGTGACGAAGGATGTGCATTCTTCGTCAACCTTCCGCATCTTTATCTGATTGTAGCCGGAGTACGCGTCTAGAAAGCTGAGTAACTCGTGTCCGGCTGTAGCATCAATCAGCTGGTCGATGCGCGACAGCGGATAGCTGTCCATTGGACAAGCTTTGTTGAGATCGGTAAAGTCTATGCAAATCCGCCACTTGCCGTTAGACTTTGGCACCATGACCACGTTAGTCAACCAGTCCGGGTAATCGACCTCCCAAATAAAGTCTACCGCCAGCAGCTTCTGCACCTCCTCATCTATGGCAGACTGCCGGGCGGGTGCAAAGCTTCTCTTCTTTTGTCGCACCGACCGATGCTGCGGGTCAACTGCTAGGTGGTGTTCAATTACTTCCCTAGGTATGCCCGGCATCTCAGAGGCCGACCATGGGAAGACATCGAGATTCTGCCTTAGAAATTCTATCAGCTCTTCCCTTTGTTCCTCAGGCAGCAAGGAGCCGACCTGGAACGTCTTCTCGGGTTGATTGTCCGCAATCGGAATTTGTAGAAGTTCCTCCGCGAGTTCTGATCGGTTGGGAGAGGGGTCCTTGGGAACATCTACCATGTTCACCTGTGCTGACTTCAAGGCCCGCTGACTATTCTTCAACTCGGTGGCGTACCACCTCCGTAAAGTGTCTTGGTCTGTTCGGCACTCTCCGACTCCATCCTCGATCGGGAATTTCATCACCAGGTAGTAGGTGGACATACATGCCTTTAATTTGTTCAGCGAAGGCCGGCCGAGGATGACATTATGGGCCGATGGCCGATCAACCACCATGAATTCGACCATTACTTGTCGCTGCCTGGGCTTCTGGCCGAGGATGACAGGAAACTGGATGCCCCCTTTTACTGTAACTGGGTCCCCGGAGAAGCTGATAAGGTCGAAAGTGACGGGACGGAGCTGGTCATCCGTCAGCTGCATCCTCTGGTAAACATGGTAAAATATGATGTCCGCCGAGCTCCCGGTGTCTACTAGGCACTTCGCAACATCACAGTGCTCGATCCCGACCATGAAGACAACGGCATCTTCATGGGGGACCACGACGTTGACTAGATCTTCGTCGCTGAAGGTGATGACTTCTCTAGTTCGGGCTTTCTTTGACGGCCACTCAGTCTTGGCCACCAAACGGGAGTAGGCCTTTGCCGACCTGTTGGAGGTGTTCCCGGCGGTGGGTCCTCCTATGATTGTGAAGACTGATTTGCCCTCGTCTTGAGGTCCCTTGGTGATGGCATAGACCCCACTGTCACCAGGGATGCGCAAACTCATTGCTGTACGCGGTCGGTCCTCCGGGGGCGGACTGCCGACAAACCTGCGTTCGGCCTTTCTTCTCTTTGAGGCCGGGTGGGACTTCTTTCTCCTCTTTCGTCGGCCTTCCGGCTCCGGACAAGCCGAGATGGACTTGGACTGGGTATGCTGTCGGCCTCCGAGTCATTCTTTTACCAACACTCTTTCTTTCTGTGCTCCAGATGAGCTTTCCACTGTCCCAAATTGGATGGCGCCGACCCACTGTCTGGGGGAGCCGGTCCTCCATCAGGGTCTCTGTAGTCCCTCCGAGCAGCGTTCTGATTATTGCTTGCGTTCGCTCGGCAATTGTTGGGTTGCGGATTCCTCGGAGGTGAAGGCGGTAAACCACGATCCCTCCGAGTAGGGGCTGGACCCCTATCTACATTCCTGACAAAGTTGCCATAATATCCTCGCCTTATGAGGTCCTCAATTTCCCCTTTGAGGTACTTGCATTCTTCCGTTTCATGGCCATAGTCGTGATGGAAGCGACAGAAACGGGAGTGGTCTTTGTTCCTCCCGTTGTCGAGTGCTTTCGGCGGCGCTCGGAGGTTCCAATCGTTTTTTATTACTTCGAGGATCTCTGTCATCGAAGAGTTCAGTGGAGTGTAATACTCAAATGTCTTGTAAGGGTGCCGGTAGGTCTGATCCCTACCGGACTTCTGTTTCTTTGAATCTCCCGGGCTTGGTGCCGGGTCGGCCGCTTCAGACCTTTTCTTGTCTGTCGGCTTTGGTGCGGCCTGTAGATTGTTCACGGTATTGTTTTTCTGGGCTCGAGTCGTCTCGTCCGCGGAGGCGTACTTCTCGCACCTGGCGAGCAAGTCGTCTAGGCTCTTTAGTGGCTTTTTGGCAAGGAACCAACAAAGCTGACGATCGGTGACGCCGGCCTGCAGGCTAGACATATGCACCGCGGGCTCGATGTCCTTGATTTCAAGCACCTCGTTATTGAAGCGCTTGATGAATTCCCTTAGGGACTCGTTCTTCTGCTACTTCACTGTCGACAGATGGTACGATGTTTTCTTACGCACTCGGCTTGCTTAGAAGTGCGTCAAGAACTTGTTCGATAGCTGTTCGAACGAGATAATGTTCTTGGCAGGGAGATTATTGAACCACGTGCGGGCAGCTCCCCTGAGCGTTGAAGGAAACATCCTGCAGATGAGGCCGTCGCTCAGGGGGTAGAATAGTGTTGTGGAGACGAAGGCGTCCAGGTGCTGCTCGGGGTCGGTACTCCCATGGTAGGAGTCCAAGACCGACATCTTGAAGTTGTCAGGGGGTGGTGCACTCATGATCTCGTCCGAGAGTGCCGTAATTGCAGTATAGGCCGTTCTCGGCGGGGCTACCTTGTTTTGCTCCACCTGCTGAAGCTGAGTAGTTATCTCGAGTAGACGCCGCTCGACCTCGGACTGAGGAGTGTTCGGAGGCTGAGGGCCAGAACCGGGTGTTTCGTCGTTAACTCTTTCCCTCCGGAGGCCATCGAGGAAGGACCTCGGGCCTCCCATTGGAGGTGGTGCAATCGGTGCCTGGTGCTGATTTAGCGGTTGATTCCAACCAACGGGCCGGGCCACGCTTCGTCCAGGAGCCTGATCACCCGCCGGGAGAATATTTGGCAAAGCATTTGCTGGATCTGCCCTCCCCTTGGCGGATGGGCCGCTTGCAGGACTTTTGGTGGCGGATTCGGCGCCGGATTTGGATTCTCTCCTCCCCCTACCGAGTTACTTGCTCGAGCTCCTCTCAAGACTTTCGCAAGCTGCTCAATTTGCTGCTTCAGCTCATCGAACTACCGACGAGTGACGTATTCGGGAGGGGGTTGCAGTAGTGCTACCGACGGCATGTGGCTCGGAGCTGGCGTCGGCGCCTGCAGTGGTACTGGTTCTGGTATCGGTGCGGGTTCTGGCACTGGGGGTGCAGGCTCACGGTCCGCCCTCGTCGTGCTTTCGGTACTGCCCATATGCACCGATGTCTCAGAAGGGGCGCGCGACGCCCGTGCTCGAGTTCTTCTGTGAGCCATTGAAATAGGAATATGGACGCGCTAAACTCAGTCAAAAGAGGCCCCACGGTGGGCGCCAAACTGTTACGGTTGGAAATCGTCTGTCGATCCGCGCTCTGAATGACCTGCAATCACAGAGATGAGACAAAGGAGGGGGCGCCTAAGCCTCGGGTACCCTCTGATGCCTAAGTTAGATTCCCAAGGTAAACAGTCAAGAGATAACAGAAAGCTATCTCTAGTTTAGAGAGAGTGGGACGATGAGTGAGTTTGAGCGTGTGGGATGAACAATAATAGCATGCAGCTTGTGCGTGTGTAAGTGCATTAGGGTTTACCTTGAGGGATGACCTCTACTTATAGATTGTGAAGAAGCATGGAGGTACCAGGACTCAGGGGAATAGACTGCCAATAGGATTGCCACGTGTCGCTCTGTGGGACACTCATGTGGTAGACTCCGAGTAGGAGTCGGAGACCTTAGCCAAGGAAGCTAGGTCGGTCAGTTCTGGGATTGACACGTGTCAACGTGTAAGTAATGACCGACCAGAATAGTCGGTGTCGTATCAGACTGAGAGAAGGACTCTCCGGAGGTAGCAGACTCTCAGTAGGACTCTGGCTCCCCCCACTGGGTAGGATCTTAACTCCGAACGCTACCCGGGAGGCCGGGCACAAGGGAGGCCGAGCGCAAGGGAAGCCGGGCACGTGTAAGATTTTAAGTGGAGGGATCATTTCCCTCCTAACAGTTGGTTTGTCTTAAGATGCTACCTTGTATTGATTTTCATTAAAAGTTTTCAAACAAGCCCTGTTGAACTGAGTTTGAAGTTCCCTTGTATGATATAAACACATGGATACATCAAATTTGTTAAAATTAGTCTAAAGCTATATTTAGGCATGGACATATCCATCAAGTCCAAGGGAACTGCCATGGAGACATTAACATTCTTGGTTCTGGCTTTAATATCAAAGGATTGTTCTCCAAAATAGAAAAGGCAATATCTTCACTCAAACCATCAGGCACTAGAAAATAACAGATTTTTATGAGTGCCAACATCCAGATGCCTAAAAGGAATTGTCCAACTAACCCACACGACATTTCGACACCAATCTTAAGTTCACAGACCCAATATGGAGCTAACTCAAGTACTTCTAAGAGTAACTACACCAAAAAGAATATGTTTAATACATTTGAATTCATTAAATACAATGTTTTTTTTTTTTTTGGAGCATAAGAGATTATGCCTGAGAAATTAGATTTTTTTTTTTGCAGTGTTATGCCAGACATAGGTCTGTATGTGGTTCATTTACTTAGGCTCTCTTTGGTATGTATTATAGAATTAATTCTATAATACATTCTTACATATGGAGTTGCTGGTATGATTTGTAGCATTTATTATATTTTATAGTAAATCAATATAAACTAAAATCCACATATAGGTTAGAAGATGTTTATCGGTTATTGGGATAATTCATTTTTAGTTGTTTGAGCCTTAATAACCCAAGCCCTGATAAAATCACGCAAGCACTAGTCTTTCTTCTTCCTCTTCAACTTACTTATGTATTTTTTGCCATGAATGTTAGGTGAGTCGAATCTCTATTCTTCTTCCTCTCTTTCTCCCCTTGTGAAATCATGATGAATCCACTTTTTTTTTCCTAATCAAAATCCTAAATGCACTTTTCAGGGCTTGGTGCAGTGGATTGTGTTGGCCATGAGTTGTCATTGTTGGCAATTTGGCTGATGTAGCAGTGTTGGTGAGCTTACAATCAGAGAAATGAGAAGAGAGTACGTCAGTGCAGGAGAGAATCTGTACAAGTGGCAGTGATGAACAAACTTTGGATATGTGTTCTACAACTTCTAGAGAGTGATTGAGAACACATGCAGTGAGTTGATTAGGTTTCAGTCCGAGTTGATTAAATGGGAGCAATTTTGATTATCAATCACGTTGTACATGACTTCAGTGATGTTCTAAGCTGAGCTACGGTGATATACAATGTGTGGGAGTCTGGGTAAACATGCATGAAAACTTTGGGGTCTAGATTCCAAGGTTTGTTTTGAAGTTTTGACTTTAAGGCTATTTTTGGTGGGTCTTGTAGCATTATCATGGAAATCAGGCATTGGAAAGACATAGGGCATCGAGTAAGCTTCGTAACGCAACTCGAATTTCTCAATTCCAATGTCGAATGAGGGAAATATTATGATTCCCATCAGATCGCTCAAAAAATTCCAAAAATATGAAGCTCTCGGTAAATTGTTTCATGACAGGAAAATCCATAGAGATATGATATTGTCTAAGGTTTTTTTTTATAATTATTAAAAGTTAAAGGATTTTGCTACAATTATCATAAATGGCTTTAAAGGCCAATCCGACGACGGCACCAGAGCCATGCATGTTAGATTCAGATCTGATGGATCACAAAGATGTAGGCTACTGTGCATCTAGGCAGATGGACCGAGATACTCCTGCGTGATCTATTATTTGCTGGATGCAACTTATTATGCGCCGCAAAGCACGATGTTGACTCCTGATTCAATGTGACGCGCACTAGGAAGAGCATCTAAAGAGATTGAAATTCGATGGTCTCTGTCAATGTCGATCACGTCAGACATGATTAGGCAGATCTGATGATCAAATATAAATCCCATCATTTTTCAGAAATTTATGGCCTGGATTGAAGATTCCTTAATCAGCCAATGCAAACTCGACATCGAGACTAACATGTCAGCGGCGGCTCAGCCCAGGTGCGTCGCGGGTGCATGGAAATAATAAAAAGAGCCCTTTTTAAATATCCTAACTGGTCAATCTTCATTTGATCATATCTCGGCCATCCGATGTCCAAATCGGATGGTTCAAGTTGCAAAATTCATCATTTTGAATTCTCTACCTAATGAGAATGAAAAAAATAGAGTAGTTGTTCAGAAGAATTCGGGGTGAAGAGAAAAGAACTGGGGAGAAGTGATTATGGGGGTTTCTTACTTGTTAGGTGAGCATTCAATCACCTATCAACCTCATTCATGCTTGTAAATGGTGTATTTTTCGTTAAGGATTTATGGTGGTTGTTGCTTGTAAGAGAGAAAAGAGATGGTTGTGAGTACAGGTTTTTTAACGAGTTGAGTTTTCCCAACATTGGGAGTTATGGGAGATTCCAGTAAGCTGTTGGAAGTGCTACAATCATCTCCGAACATCTGGAAGCATTGGTTGTGAGATTTTCTCAACTCTGTGTTTCTTTTATTGCTTTTATATGATATGCTAGCTTAGGTGAAATTATTGAATACCTAGCTACCTTGGGATTTTATTGTAGCTCATTGTTATAAACCCCAAAACCTTTTTGTTGTATTGTGTTCAGTGGGTACTAGACACTAGAAATTACAGCTGCCTGAATCCTAGCATCGTTATGCCCTCTCAGTTATATGCTGGGAAAACACAAGGTAAGTATCATTGTCTTTTAAAAGACTAAAAATAGTGTATTGAGTATATACAAAGCCCTTTGGGCTTTACTGTGTGGACTAGCCATCACACACTGTGGTGGTAAACCATATAATATTCCTGTATTGTGGGCTGTTTTACTTTTCTTGTATATTGTGAAGTGCGTGGAATAAATTGCAAGATGGGTGTGCAAATCTAGTCAATCTAGCCACTGAGTAGTAGCAAAGTAAATTTGCATATGTTTGTGTGTGACATTGTGGTTCTTCGGTAGCTCTGGGCAGCAGTAAAAATTACAGGGAAATGAATTTTACACTGATTCACCCCCTTAGTGTCAACTGAGGTTCGTCAATTGGTATCAGAGCACCAGGCTCAGTGATAGCTTAATTAGCAACTGAGTGATCAGAGAACAGTCATTGTCAGGGTAAGGTTCTTACAAACCCTTACTTTTTTATGGAACAGACTTTGTGTTTTGGAAGAGGAGAATCAAGATTTATGTGGGATCTCTCGGTTTTGGTGTTTGGGCAGCAGTTGTAAATGGCTACACTCCATTAGAAACGAATGCACCCAGTGCCACAGAAAAGAAGAATTTTAAGAACAATATCAAGGCACTTAATGCCATTAAAAGAGGATTGACTAACAGTGAGCTAGCTAAGGTCATGGACTGTTAGAATGCAAAGGAAGTCAGGGACAAGATGATAAGCATCTTTGAAGGGGATAAGAAAAAAAAAGTTTCAAATCTTTAGGTCTTAATTTTGAGAACCTGAAAATGATAGAGGATGACACTATTAATAAGTATATGAACAGAGTTAATGAAGTAGTCAACTCCATTTGAGGACCTGGTGAAGATCTAAAAGGATCTATTTTTTTTAGAAGAATTTGAGGTCTCTCACCCCCAAATTTGACTCAAAAGTCTCAGCCATTGAAGAGATCAAGGATTTGGATGTCATTACTATTAATGAAGTGCATGGCATATTGACAGCCTTTGAGATGAGAGTCAATAAGGGAAACTCTATTGATAAGCAAGCAGCTTTCAAGGCTATAAAAAACTGAAGATTTCTGAAGACCCAAATGAAGAAGAAAGTGAAGATGAATCCATAGCTCACTTTACTAAAAAAAACTAAAGAAGGGAACAGGAAGATACAAGGACAAATTCTCATTCAAATACTTCAACTGTGGTAAGGTTGGACACTTTCCTACAAAATGCCCAAATAAGAGTAAGATTGAAAGTGATGATGAAGATGACAGCAAGGACAAGTCCAAGGCCAAGAAAAATTACAGCTTCAAGAACAAGTCTAAAAGAAAATATTTCATTTCCAAAAGAAGTAGTAATACTTCAGATGATGACTCAAGTGACATTTCAAGAGATGAGCATAGAGAGGCATTGTTTATGGTTTTTTATTGAGGAACATTTAGAGGAGAACAAAGATGAAGAATTAACCTTAAGCGATAATAAAAGGTGAGAATGAAGAATCAACCTCAAGTATTGATGAAGAAGGTGAGAATAAAGAATCAACCTCAAGCTATGATGAAGAAGGTGAGATAAATTTTGAGGAGTAGCTATCAAGGAACTCAATAAAGGAAGAAAAAAATGAAAACTTGTCTCAAAACAAGTTAAAAAGCAAAAATAGTTGATTCAAGAGTTGAAAGTACAAAATGAAGACTCTAAGAAAGTCATTGATAATCTCAAGACTTAGCTCAAATGGGCATCTGTAGATCATTCTAGGTTAGAAACTAAGTATGCAGCTTTAAAAGCTCAATTGGAAGAACAATCTACTATGTTTGATTACTTTGAAGAGATTGATAAGGAGTTTGCAATTCTGAAAGCAAAAGTGGTTGTGTTTGAAGAAGAAGAGCTTGAGAGACAATAAAAACTGACTCAACATGACGAGCCATGTAACACTACTCCAATGCATCCAAGTAGCCGTAAGCTTAATGGCATCATCAATGCTTAAAGACCTTCCCACATCAAAGTTGGTCTTAGTTTTAAAAGAGGAGAGACATCCAAGAATGCCAACTTAAAAAGGAAAGGTCCAATCTCCTTCTTTGTACAGGAAAATGTAACTTTTGAAGATGTTGTGAGGACTCAAGAGAAAAGCAATCCACCTACTCAAGAAAGGTTGGAAAGGGCAAGGAGCCTATTATTCATGCTCAAGGAGGAAACCAAGTCCCTTTCTTAAGACTAATCATGCATAGACAAGACAAAATGCATGGCAAGGTAAGAGAGTAGAGCATGGTAAATTCAATGGAGGAATTATCCCAGTGCACCACAGAGACAGATAAGGTATATGACACCTTCAAGGCCAAGACCTCACTTTCAGGGCTATTGCTATAATGCAATACTTTTAGACACAAGATAGCAACCTGCAAGTTCAATATGAGAGAAGTCAGATTTGAAAGTAGAAATCAGTTTGCTCCCCTTGAAGAGAATTTTGTAGCGTGCTACAACTGTTACAACTTTGGGCATGTAGCAAAGAATTACAAGACCATTTTCCCCCTATGCCACCTCCACAGAGGCAACATGACAGATTAAGCATAAATACTCTAAAGCAAAAGCAAGTTGAAAAACCAGAGTCACAAAAGAGAGTCTAGGTTCAGAGGGATGGAACAGAAAGGAATAAAAATAGCTCTTTGGTTGTACAGATAGCTTTCAAGGCACAAAATTATTCTACACGATGGATTCTTGACAGTTGGTGTTTAAGCCACAAGACCAAAGACAATAAGAGGTTTGAGAAACTTCAGCACTATAAATGAGGCTTAGTGAAGCTTGGCAACAATGATGGTGCCAAGATTGTTGGAAAGGGAAGCATCAATCTCAACAATGAGAAGGTAAAATCCCATGATGATCTCTATATTTCAGGTTTGAAACATAACTTGCTCAGTATCAGTCAGATTTGTGATAGGGGTCACAAAGTTACTTTCAGTGACCAAGGATGTGAGATTCGAAGGAGTGTTAATAGAAAGTTGATGACATCAGGAAAGAGGACTTTTGGCAATCTCTATACATTGTTAGAAAATTTTGAAGCAAATTGTATGATGAGTCATAAAAATGAAACATGGTTATGGCACAGAAGATTAAGACATATTGGCTTTGAGAACCTAGAAAAAATATCCAATAAGAAGGCTGTGAGAGACATTTCTTCTTTGAAAAATCCCTCTAATGACATATGCATCTTGTCAGAAGGGGAAGCAGACAAGAGCATCATTCAAACCGAAGGAGTACCATACTACTCAATCATTTGAGATTGTACACACAGATCTATGTGGTCCAATGAGGACATAGAGTATCATAGGGGAGAAGTACTTCATTCAGTTTATTGATGACTACTCCAAGAGGACCCGAGTGATGTTTTTAAAACACAAATCAGATGCTCTTGAGAGGTTTAAGATGTCACATCCCAATTCTGGTTGAACTAGAAGTGAATGAACCATTACTAAACCAATGGCTCAAGCCAGGATCACTAAAAAATCATCCCAATAATCAAACCATACATTGAACCATAATCAGAATATATAAATAATTAGTGAAAGTCTTTATTAATGAACTGAGAACTAATGTGATAATTAAATAATTAATTCAGTTATCTTAATGTTGACCAAAACATAAATATTAATAATCCTTACAAGCCTTATAGTTCCAAACATAAAATAAAACCTAACGATAAACACAATAGAGATACTCGCACGATGAGTCATGCTCGTTCTCCATCATTTGCACATCCATAGCTACTACTCTTCCAATAGGAGGTGCATTGATGTAATCATCCACAGTATAATTTGTATCATCAAAAACTAAAAAGAAAATGTATACATCGGGTGAGCTCACAAGTTAGCTCAGTGAGAAATAAAACATGCAGCAAGCAATATGCATGGTATAGCATTTAACCATTAGGTCTAGTTAAGTTTGCAATGTGCTATTAAAAGAATAGGCTATAATCACTCCTCCATACATGAGAATGTAAGCAAACCCAATGGTTAGGCTCCAACCAAAACTGTCGTCGCCCTAGAATACTTAGTACAAGATAAAGATAGAGCTAGAGCCTAACGACAGGCTACAACCAAACCATCAGCACCCCCCCTGATACTCTACCCCATACCAGTACGTATGCCCCTACTAGTGAGAGCTTGCAAACTAGGTTCATCACTAACCAATCTTAGATATCATCAAATTGTATCAAAGGCCTTACCCCAATACTCTTTAATATGAAACAAAGATAGAGCTAGAGTCTAACGATAAGGTTATGGCCAACACCGTCAGCACTCCCCCTAATACCCTGCAACGCACTAAGCATGCTAAGGTAATTGCGATACGACGATGTCAGTGTAAATAATGGTTCAAGGTTCCAACCTCTCTCCACTCAACATACCAACCACATACAAACACATGTCTATCCTCAATCACATCATAATAGGAATAAAATAATATGCATGAGCAACAATAATAGATATTGGATGACATGTTATATGCATATTAGAAACAAATCAACAACACACAAGGTAATTTGTTATTACCCAATTAGTTTGTGTCTTGTCCCTCACCTGTTGAGTGATGTTGACTCTTCTCAAGACCTTGGAAACTAGCTTTTCTTGATTATGGATCCTAAACAAACAGTAGGATCAATTACGGTTTATTCTGAAAAAGTTTGCATCATCGGATTTATTATTTGGACTGGTAACAGTCACTCTGGACATTGTCTAGTCGAATGTCCGATGTGGCATATTGTCTGACCGGACATCATACTAGACAACCTTGAGAAACTTCCTGAGAGTGTCCGGAGCTATGACCGGTCTCACTCTTGGTGCCACTGGTTAACCAGACCGGACAACCTATAGGTTATTCTCCTATATGGTTTTCCTCAGAGTTGGTCCTTCGACTCTTTTTAGTGATCGTTCCTACTCCATCTTGATGGTCGAAAACAATTAGGGTTGAGTCTTCTATTGTAACCCTAGTTCATCACATCATATCTTATAACCTATTCAGTATAACCCTTCATGTGTAGGATCAGTTATTGACAACTGTAAGATCCAAGTCTCCTTACATTCTAATATATGTACAGAGGTCAAGAACTTACCATTGGCTTCTTAACGATGATTGTCAAAAACTGACGGTGAGTTCTTCTTCTCCAAAACCCCTTTTCTCCATAGCTTCCCTCTCAGTTCTTCTTCTTAATTCTAGGGTTTGTGATAGATCAAAGAATGAGAGAGAGTAGGAGAATACGTTTATATATATAGAGAAACCTCTTAATTAGAGTCCTCTCCCGATTAGGAGAGTAGTCGCACCAAACTATGAAACTTTCCTTAACTCGGACTCTAATTATAGCTTGTTTGGTCTCTTATTCAGCCGCATAATATGTAGGACTGGACAACCTCAACCAGTCAGACCGGACAAGGTTAAAGTTGTCCATTTTCATACCTTGAGCGCATGGTCTATCATTCGATTGTCTCTTCTAGCCCAATTATGATGGGAAGATCTATCACGACACATTAACCCATGTTAAACCTGATTGGTGGAGTGCAGGTCTTACAACTCCCCCTAAAAGAAATTTTGTCCTCAAAATTTGAATGTATCTTTCAAGTCGAATAGATGAGGGTATTGTTTTCATTTCGTAGCTTCTTCTTCCCAGATGATCTCTTCCATGTCTTGGCTTCTCCAAGTTACTTTGACATAAAAGATATCCTAGTTTTAGAGTTTTTGTACCTTTCGACTTGTGATCTCAGCTGGCACAACTTTGAATGTCAGTTCCTCTATTAGGTCTGGAGGATTTTACAGTCAATATGTGGGTGGATCTCTGATATACTTCTAAGGAAACGTGGAATACAACATGCATGCTCGACATCGATGGTGGCAATGTGAGCTAGTATTCCACTTTGCCATGTCTTGCTAGAACTTCATATGGTCCCACATATCTAGGGCACAACTTTCCCTTCTTACCGAACCTTTTCAAGCTCCGCATAGGTGATATCTTCAGGAATACTTTGTCACCTATAGCGAACTCAAGGTTTTGGATTATCTGCATAATTCTTCTGTCGAACTTGAGCCGTATTCACTCTCTCCTTGATCTTATTTATTACTTAACAAGTCTCTTCAACAAATTCTGACCCAACAATTCTTTGTTTACCAACCTCGTTCTAAAATAGAGGGGTCTGACATTTCCTACCGTACAATGCCTCATAGGGTGACATCTGTATGATAGCTTGATAACTATTGTTGTAAGCAAACTCAATTAATGGTAACTTTTCATCCCAAGCTCCCTTGAAATCTATCACATAGGCTCAAAGCATATCTTCTAAGATCTGAATAGTCCTTTTCGACTGACCATCCATCTGAAGATGAAAGGTTATGCTAAACTTCAGCTTTGTTCCCATAGCTGTCTGCAGTCCTTGCCAAAACTTGGAGGTAAAGCGAGAATCTCCATCTGACACTATGCTTTTGTGTACACCATAGAGTCTGACAATATTGTCCACTTACAGTTTCTCCATTCTATCCAAGGTATACTAAGGTCTTATTACGATGAAACGAGCCGTCTTGGTAAGGAAATCTACAATCACCCAAACTATGTTGACGGATCTGGGAGTCAATGGTAGCCTAGTGACGAAATCCATAGTGATGCAATCCCATTTCTATACTGGTTTACGCAATGGTTGCAATAGCCCTACAGGTTTCTATCTTTTAGCCTTCACTTGCTAACAATTTCAACATTGGAATACGTGTCTAGCCATGTCTACTTTCATTCCCCTACACCAGTACAGTCTCTTTAGATCATGATACATCTTGGTACTTCTAGGATGTATTAAATAAGGAGTAGAATGGTATTCTCTCATTATTCTATCTCTGAGGTCTAAATCTTCACTTTCAAGTATACACAACCTTCCTCTGTATCTATGTACCTTCTCTGTATCTAGGGTAAAGTCAAGATTTGGTTTACCTTTCCTCAAGGCCTCTTACACAGTCCTTAAATACAGGTCTTGTAAAATTACTGCTTTCACTTCGTTGGTCAGATCTGGTAAAATCTTTAGTACAACAAACATAAGTAAAAACTTGTAGATTAACCTTTGCTCAATCAGGTCATCTGGAGATTCCAGTATATGTTGCATTTCATTCCTATCAGAAGCTGATACCGCGTCGCATAGAGCAGCATTCATTCTAGGTCCTCCTTTTGGCTTCTGTATTCCTTTTCTGCTCAACGCATTCGCTACTACGTTGGCCTTGCCTAGATGATATTAAATATCACAATCATAATCCTTCAGAAGTTCTAACCACCTTCTCTATCTCATGTTCAGCTCCTTTTGAGTAAAGAGATGGGTGAGGCTTTGGTGATCTAACTTGATCTGAAATTTCTCACCGTACAAGTAGTGTATTCAAATCTTGATTGCTTGAATCACCGCTATTAACTCCAACTCATGTATGGTGTAATTCTTCTCATGCTCCTTCAATTGCCTTGATGCGTAGGTAATCAATTGTTCACCTTGCATTGAGACACATCCCGAACCCAATCCCAAGGCATCTGTATATAGAGATAATGGTTATCCTGGTGCTAGAATGGTTAAGATGGGAGCCGATATCAGCTTCGACTTTAAAGTCTGAAAATACTCTTCATACTTGTCGGTCCAAATGAACTTCTCCCCTTTCTTGGTCAGCCTGGTAAGAGGAACTACGATACTGGAGTAGTCCTCTACGAATCGTCTGTAGTAGTCAGCTAATCCCAAGAAACTTCTTATCTCTGCAACGTTCTTAGGTGCTTTCCACCCTACAATTGCTTCGATCTTACTGGGATCTACCTTTATTCCTTCTGATAAAACTACGTGGCCCAATAAAGTCACTTTGTTCTGTCAAAACTCACACTTCTTGAATTTGGCATTGAGCTTATCCCTTCTCAGCCGTTGTAAGGCTGTTCTAAGATCCGTTGCATCAATCTCATTGTCCTTGGAATAGACCAAAATGTCATCTATGAAGACTATGACCAAAGTGTCCAACATGTCATGAAACATTCGGTTCATGAGCTCCATAAATGATGCGGGGGCATTAGTTAATCCAAACGACATAACCTGGAACTCATAGTATCTGTAACTGGTTTTAAATGTTGTCTTAAAGATGCCACCATCATTAATCTTCTACTACTGATGACCTGACCGAAGGTCGATCTTAGAGAACACCTTTGTTCCTTGTAATTGATCGAATAAGTCATTGATACGAGGCAATGGATATTGGTTCTTGATAGTGAGTTTGTTCAATTCTCGATAATCAATGCACAAGCGAACGCTGCCGTCCTTCTTTTTCACGAATAGCACTACTGCTCCCCATGGCAATATATACGGTTATCTAAAACCTTATCCAACAACTCTTGTAGTTGAGTCTTTAGTTCTTTCAGTTCTATAAGAGCCATTCGATAGGGTGCCTTAGACACTGGTGCTGGCCCTGGTAGGAGATCTATCACGAACTCGGTTGTTCCATCTGGTGGCAATCCAGTAAGTCCTCTAGAAACACATCAGGAAACTCTCGCACTACTTCGATGTCTTCCATCTGCGGTGCTTCCATGGAAACATCCACCACAGACACAAGATAGTTGATTCCGCCCTTCTCAAAACGCCCCTTTGCCTTGAGAGCAAAAAGGATGAGCTTGCGCTTCCTAAGCAGTTTGCTTCTGGTGAAACCAAATTTTGTGTTGTCTTTGCCCTTGAATGACAACTTCTTCTCGGCACATAGTAGCTTCACTGAGTATTGAGCTAACCAAGATAATGTCGAAGTCTGCCATCTCGAGTCAAATTAGGTTCCCTTCCAAATCTCGTCCATCATTACGAATCGAACACGGTCTGTGGCATTCATCTAACACTATTTTTAGTCCCAAAAGAGATCATACTAGTAGGACTTTGATCTAAAGGTCTAATGGGTACGTCCAATCTCTTCCCAAATAAGACGGACACAAAAGAATGGGTAGCCCCAGAGTCGAAGAGAACTCTAGCGGGTACACCAGCAATACTTATAGTACCTGTAGTTTTACCTATATTTAGTCTATATGCTCACACAAGTATACTGTAAGTAAAAGTTAGGTCATACCTGTAACCACATCAGGCGATGCGGCTGCATCTTCAGAGGTCACAGCATACACCTTTCCTTGTTGCAACTGCTTCTTAGGCTATGGGCATATCATTGCATAGTCCCCCATTTGGTTGTAGTTGTAGCACTTGATATTTTCACCTTGACCACCCTCTTGTTGTGCATTACTTGAGGTAGCTTTGGCTGGTTCGACAGTTGTTTGTGGCCTGAATAGTCTAAATGGCTTTGAGTTTCTCTAGTTGACATATCGTTGTTAAGCCTTTTCAGTCTACAGTTCTGAGAAAAAAATATCTCCTTCTGGCTGGACTCTAGAATTATGCAATCTGTACTACCTCATTGTAGATGCTCTTCTCTAAACCCAGCACATGCTCATGGATACTATAAGACCCGCACACCATGAACCTGGTCCAACCTTACATTCTCGTGTCGTGACCGGTCTTCCTATCATAATCGGCTTAAGTGAACCAATTGTATGAAGAAACCACAAGATGAGGTAAGCCATAAGTCAAATTTAGTTGTTGTGGTTGACTGTTTAAGTTTGTGTGGAAGCAACAGTCAAAAATTAAAAATCAATAAATTTTGGATGAGTGGTGGCAGTTTTGAGGGCTACAGTCACATCTATGGTCGACCGTATTAAGACCGTATAAGCTATGGTCGCATGTTTTGGTTGTATGGTCGACGGTTTATGTAACTGTATGATCGATCGTACGAACCCAGAACTGACTCCGTGTTTAAGAAACTTTCCTAATAAGAGGAGGAATCTTTCTAAATTAAAAGAGGACTCTATATGGAGGTTTTCCTCTATATAAGGGACGTTCCTTAGTCTCTCTCACTCTTTTAGAACTAAAATTAGAACTCTAAACCTAAGAGAGAAAGAGACAGAAAAAGAGAAGGAAAAGGAGATTTAGAGAAGAAGGCTGAGAGAAGGAGTTCTGTAGACTCTCTGCAATAAGTAAGGTATGAACCTTGTCTTTGTGACCTTAGAACACTAAGAGTAAAAGTTTTAATGTAAAATTGAGATACCAAACCCAAAGTAAGGATTTAACTATGTCTTTTCTGAGTAGATCTAAAACAGGGATCCTAGAGAATGGGTTAGAGTATTAATGTAGTAAACTAAGAATATTGGCCTTAGAATGATCATTAGGGAGGACCCATTGATGATCCAAGAGGAGGAATCCGCATTGAAAGTAAGAAATTATATTAAACTTGTATGGTCGCAGCTATGGTCGACCATATGAAGAGAAGAGAGTCGACCACAGCTATTCGGGAAGAATCAGGAAACATAAGGTCGCAGGTACGGTCGCATGTAATGCAACCATAGGGTATCGACTGTACATCCAACGGTGGCATATATTGCGACCATAGGATCGACCATAGGATTACAACAAGCATATTTTGAGACCAAACAAGGTTTTTGACTACTGTAACTTGATAAACTTGAACCCTGACTTAAATACATTCATTGTTTAGGTTCCCAATAGATTCAAAGTGACTTCCAAAGCTTGGGAGAGGAACAAACAACAATCAAAGGTAAGGGAACAAGACCTAAACAAAATGGATAATAACAAACTATTTTATTTTATCCAATGCAATGAATGCTTTTATGCTTATATGCTTGTAATGTGCATCTCACATGTCATCCAATATTTCTGTTATTACTGTTCATGCATATTTATTTATATTTATTATAACATAATGATGATGATAATGCTAGGAATAGGCATGTGACTCTGTGTGTGTGGTTAGTGTGTTTGATGCGAGTAGGGCATCAGGGGAAGGACGTGGCATGGTGGTCTCTGACCTGGTCACCAGACTTTAGCTCTATCTCTACTCAATTCTTGCCTACTAACATCGTCGTATCACTATTACCTTAGCAAAACTATGACGTTATAGGACATCAGGGGAGGTGGTCTCAGACCCTGACTCTGTCGGGGGGCCTTAGCTCTATCTCTATGGATGTATTGAGGGATGATGGGGTAAGGCCTTGGAAACACTGAATGACATTTAGGATTGGTTAGTTGCAAGCCCAGTTTGCAAGCCCTCGCCAATAAGGGCTTAAGTATTGGTATGGATAGGGCATCAAGAAAAGTATTGGCGGTGTTTGATCCGGATACTTTAGCTCTATCTCTATTCCATGGTGGGTGCATGTGGGACGGTAATGATGTTTAATCCATTGGGCGGATTCACACACTCATGTAGAGGTGCGGTGACCACTAATCATTTCTATAACATATTACAAACTTAAAAACTAGACCAAAGATATGAATTGAATGCATGCATATGTTTGTTGCATTGTTTTGTTCACTCACTGAGCTCAAGTTTAAGAGCTGACCCTCGTGTGCGTAATTCTTTTTAGTTTCTGATGTTGCAGGTATTATTGTTGAAGACTACATGGATACGCCAACGTATGGACATGTAGCGGCTATGGATGTGCAAGTTGTGAAGGAAGAGCAAGAATCGTTAAGCGAGTGTTTCCACCGTGGTTGCGCTTAGTGTTTAACTTCCATATTTTGATACATGTAATATGTATTAATTATGTTTTGGTTAATTGGAGATAACTGGATTATTTAATTATTTATCATGTAGACCTCAGTTCATTATTAATAAGACTTCTGCTATTTACTCAAATATCTCTGATTATTATTGTGGAATGTATTTTGGTTTAACATGGTTGGCATAGCCTATACAAGATCCTGATTTGAACCGTTGGTTTTCAAGACGGTTCATCACACCATTAGTTAGTCTAGAATTGGGGTGTGGCAGCCCAACCCCACCACCAACTGAGATTGGAACTGGAATTGATAACCAGACTGGGTAGGTACCAACCAATGAGAACCAGACAGAAGCAAATCAAGGGGCAAGCGTCCAGGCCACACAGAACCATTTACCTGGACCACCAGGGGATTTGGCCATGGTCATGACCAATTTGGCCCGACAAATGCAAGAACAGCATCAAGTATTGATGGAGTTGCGAGCTGTACTGGGTACAACTATGCCACCCACTGTCAACAACACACCAGCACCTTTGGATAGAGATAATACAGAGGCAGTATTACCATCCCTACAGCCCAACAACAAAACCAATAGATTCTGGTACTGAACACACTAGGATAGTATCTGGGCAGATATCAAGGAGGCTACCAGGGCAGATACCCATATCAACCACAGATGTATGGGATGGCTGCTCCATGGCAGAATGATCTGACAAGGGTAGTAGAGTGTTTTTTAAAGATGAAACCCCAGACATTTTTAGGAAAATGATCAAATCCATTGTGGCCAACACAGTGGATAAACAAACTGGAGAAGATTCTCCGTATGATGGTGTGCACTGAAGATGAGAAGGTGTTGTGCACTACCTATATGCTGAGGGAAAGTGCAAACCACTAGTAGAACTCCACCCGTACCTATCTAATGACCAAGCATGCTCAGGTGACTTGGGGGGTGATATTCAAGGAAGTGTTTTCGACAAGCACTTCCCTAGAAGCTTCTGAGATCAAATTGAAAGGGAATTTTTGAATCTACACCAGGGCCAGATGACTGTAGATGCCTATCAACAAAGATATGAAGAACTATTATTCATCGCCCCTGTTAGCATGCAAGAAAAGGCTAAAAGACTCGATGGTTCACCATGGGACTTAGAGGCCGTATCTGTCACACCCCAATTTTGGACTAACCAATGGTGTGATGAACAGTCATGAAAACCAACAGTTTAAACCAGGATCTCATATAGGCTACGCCAACCATGTTAAACCAAAACACATTCCATAGTAACAATCAGAGATATTTGAGTAAATAGTAGAAGTCTTATTAATAATGAAGTGAGGTCTACATGATAAATAATTAAATGATCCAGTTATCTTTAATTAACCAAAACATAATTAATACATATTACAACTATCAAATTACGAAAGTTAAACACTAAGCGTAACCACGGTGGAAATACTCGCTTGACAAGTCATGCTCGTCCTCTACAGCTTGCACATCCATAGCCGCTATATGTCCATACGTTGGTGTATCCATGTAGGCTTCAACAGTAACACCTGCAACATCATAAACTAAAAAGAATTATGCGCGCGAGGGTCAGCTCTCCAACTTGAGCTTAGTGAGTGAACAAAACAATGCAACAAACATATGCATGCATTCAATTCATATCTTTGGTCTGGTTTTTAAGTTTTTAATATGCTATAGAAAGGATTGGCGGCCACCGCACCTCTATACATGAGTGTGTGAATCCATCCAATGGATCAAACACTATTTTCGTCCTACATGCACCCACCATGGAATAGAGATAAAGCTAAATTGTTCAGATCAAACACCGCCAACACTTCCCCTGATGCCTTACCCATACCAACACGTAAGCCCCTATTGGCGAGGGTTTGCAAACTGGGCTCGCAACTAACCAATCCTAAATGTCATCTAGTGTATCCAAGGCCTCACATCAGCATCCCTCAATACGTCCATAGAGATAGAACTAAGGCCCCCTGATAGAGTCAGAGACCACACTGTTCGATACCACCTCCCCTGATGTCCTACGATGTAATAGTTTTGCTAAGGTAATGGTGATACGATGATGTCAGTGGGTAAGACTTGAGTAGAGATAGAGTTAAAGTCTGGTGACCAGGTCATAGACCACCATGCCATGTCTTCCCCCTGATGCCCCACTCGCATCAAGCATACTAACCACACACACATAGTCACATGCTTATTCCTAGCATCATCATCATCATCATCATGTTATAATATACAGAAATAAATATGCATGAGCAATAATAACAAAAATATTGGATGACATGTGAGATGCACATTACAAGCATACAATCATAGAATCATTCATTGCATTGGATAAAATAAAACAGTTTGTTATTATCCAATTTGTTTAGGTCTTGTTTTCTCACCTTTAATTAATTTTTGTTCCTCTCCCAAGCTTTGGAAGTCACTTTGAATCTCTTAGGAACCTAAACAATTAATGTATTTAAGTTAGGGTTCAAGTTTATCAAGTTACAGTAGTCGAAAACCTTATTTCAACTCAAAATATACTTTCTGTTATCCTATGGTCGATCCTATGGTCTCAATATATGCCACTGTAGGACGTACGGTCGTACCTGCGATCGTATGTTTCCTGAATTCTTCCCGAATGGCTGTCATTGACTCTTTTCTCATCCCCTGGTCGACCATAGCTGCGACCATACAAGTTTAATATAATTTCTTACTTCCAATGTGGATTCCTACTCTTGGATCATCAATTGGGTCCTCCCTAATGATTATTCTAAGACCAATATTCTTAGTTTACTACATTAATACTCTAACCCATTCTCCAGGATCCCTATTTGAGATCTACTTAGAAAATCCCATAGTTGAATCCTTACTTTGGGTTTGATATCTCAATTTTACATTAGAACTCTTACTCTTAGTGTTCTAAGGTTACAGAGACAAGGTGCATACCTTTCTGTAGAACTCCTTCTCTCAGCTTTCTTCTCCAAATCTCCTTCTCCTTCTCTTCCTCTCTCTCTTTCTCTCTTAGATTTAGAGTTTCAATTTGGGTTCTAAAAGAGTGAGAGAGGCTAAGGAACGTCGCTTATATAGAGGAAAACCTCCATATAGAGTCCTCTTTCAATTAGGAAAGAGTCTTCAAATTAGGAAAGTTTTCTAAATATGGAGTCGGTTCTGGGTTCGTACGGTCGATCATACAGTCGCATAAACTGTCGACCATACAACCAAAACATGCAACCTTAGGTTATACGGTCTCAATACGATCGACCATAGGTACGACCGTAGCCCTCAAAACTGCCACCATACATCCAAAATTTACTGGATTTTAATTTTTGACTGTTGCTTCCACACAAACTTAAACAGTCAACCACAATAACTAAATTTTACTTGTGGCTTATCGCATCTTATGGTTTCTTCATACAATTGGTTCACTTGAGCCGATTATGATGGGAAGACCAGTCATCACATGAGAACATAAGGTTGGACCAGGTTCATGGCGTGTGGGTCTTACAACTCCACCACCCTTAAAAGAAATTTTATCCTCGAAATTTACACCCACGGATCTTACATGGGCTTGAGCCCTTCGACTGCCTCTATGGTTATGGCCTGCCATTTCAGTCTAGTAGTACCTAAAGGATTAATAAAAAACACCACCAATATGTATGAGACAATTGTATAAATAAGTGAGTAATATACAGTGTTAGTCCCATACAGTGCACGTAAAATGAAAAATCCCAACTAGAACAAAGCAGCAAAGTTTTTTTTTCGGGACAAACACTAATATAAGAAAATTTGTCCAGTTATGCTTAATCGGTTGTAGGTTTAAGATGACTTGTCCCACCGGTCATCCCACCGGATATATTCGGTAAGTTTAAAAAATTTGTCCAGTCGACTGTTCGGTCTGGCAAAGAACCACGCCAAAATCAATCTGGACAATCTTTGAAACACTTCCCGAGAGTATCAGGTTGCATGTCTAGCCGCTTGTCCTGTCACACTTGGAAATCAAAAAGTCCGATTGGTCAATCAAAATTGGCTTTAAAACCCGTAATTTTGAGTCATTTTCTCACTTCTCTCTCTTTGGTTTCTCTGAGTCTGTGACTCCACTCAGCTCCAGTGAGTTGCTACAATTCTTTCGATCAATTTTAAAGGCATTTCACTCCCGTCCAAGTGTACGGTATCATCCCAGAGGTAAGTTTCTCCCTTCCTATCCTCTCTTTTGGAAATTTTTCTAGGGTTTATATGCTCTTTTCTTGTTTTTCTTCGATTAAAATTTTTCCAATCGTAGAAAACTTTATTTTCTAGTTTAGAATGGATATTGGGGCCCCAATGAACGAAAGCCCTTAATAAATTTGGGGTTTCATCGGTGGGTTCATTGAAAACCCCAAATATTTCAAATTTTACCCTAGGTTTTTGGGAAATTTTCAATTTAATATGCTTTATTTGAATTTGGTCACAATTGCCTGCTAGTTTTCCATTGCAGGGTGGTTTGTAACCCATGTAAGTCCTCCTGTCCATGAATTGGGTGAGTTCGAGGCTTTTGCCCCATTTTACGCTTTATGCTGCTGAAATTTTCATAAATTTGACTAATTTATACTTCTTTGGTTTGATTTTTGTAGGTCTACACTATGTCTAGACACAGAGCGACTACTAAGTATGTGGCACCTCCTAGCTCTCGAGGTCCATCACCACCCACTCGACTATTCAACACCCAGCTATTTCTTTTGGTTGAGGCATAGGCTCAGTACCGTTGGTACCAGGATAAAAGCATGGAGGTGGGACGGTTTGTGAACCTGCAGCAACTAAACAAGTTCAATGTGGAAGCAGCATTTGGTGCTTTGTGTTGGCTGACAGGCACTCAGTATGAGGTAGCCACCCATCCAGACTTGGTACGACAGTTCTATTACAACTTATAGTTGAAGGGCTACCCCAACGATTTTGATAGAGGCAGAGAGCTCAGTATCACCAGTAGGGTGAAGGGTGTGGACATCTCCATCGAAACCTAGGAGTTGGCAGATCTGTTGGCCATTTCCAATGCCAATGAGCTGGTTTGTTATGCACCAAAGGAAAGCAAATATTTGGCTGAGGATTTATGCTAAATCGTTTGGAGACAGATCATGCAGCCTAGCCACCTGGTGATAAACGCAGTCAACCTGTGACCTCTCTCTAGCATCTACTATCGGATCATCCAGCACAACATACTCCCCTAGGGTGGCCACTACAACGAGGTCTCAAAGCTGGCTCAGTATCTGACCTTCTACGTGGCTACTAGGCAGGAGGTATGTCTCCCATACATCATTATCAAGACCATGCATCATGCGATGAGGCCCAGACTGAAGGGAAACTTGCCCTATGGTCGTCTGATCACCACCATCCTGGACCATCTTGGTGTGAGCATAGAGGGCTAGCAGATTTACAAGGAGACAGGGATGGCTGATCTAGACTGGAAGGCCATCTACAAGATGGCATGCACGACATCGTCCTTAGTGATGAGGAACTAGAGGCCCGTCAGCGTCAGTTTAGAGGGGCAGCAGCAACAGCAATAGCAACACCCGCAGAGGGCATGGGGGCAGACGTGCATATGGATGTGGACGATATCCCAGCCCCTATACCCCCGCCCATTCCTATGGCTAGACCTTCTCAGTCAGTCAGATTTTGTCCCATCTCCTGGCCATTCGGGCGGACCAACAGACTCTTCTTGATGCTCAGCGAGCAACGGACCAGCATGTAGAGGGTCTCGCTGAGAGTCTTTGAGTCACCTAGGAGCAGGTGCATTGGCTTTGGGTGGCTTATGAGCAAGACTATGATCTTGACGAGCCGATACCTAAACCACCTCCCCCACCAGCCCAGTGATAGGATTTTTCTTTACTTTTATTACTTGTCGTTATCTGTTCTCTTTTATTCTAGGGTAACTGTCCTACCTGTAGACTGTACCCTATTATTTTGTTTGGAACTCACTATTCATTTAATGTTTACGCGTGGTTCCTTCCATTATATTGTGCATTACGCTCTTTTTGACTGTCTTAGTCTCATCCAACATACGTGCTTATATTGAGTGTTTGTATTAAAACTTTTAACTTTAACCTATCTTAGTTCATAGACACAGGTTAATATATACATGTTTGACTGGTAGTGTCACACCCTAATTTCGCACTATTCAGAATTGTATGATGAACCGCTAATAAACCAATGGTTCGATCCAGGATCTCAAATAGGCTGTGTCCATTAGCTTAAACCATACACATCCACAACCATAATCAGAATAAATACACAATAGCGGAAGTCTTAATATTAAATGAACTGAGAATCTAACTGTGATAATCATAATTAAAATATCCAATTATGTTGTATCAATCGAGACATAAATAAAATATTAAATTATATTTCCTTAATAGTTCAAATAAAAATCTAATCGAAAACGCATGAGTTTCACTCGCATGAGGAGTCATGCGTCTCCACTATATCTTCAGCCTCCATTGCAGCCACGTGCCCGTACACAGAAGCATTCATATAATCTTCCACAGTGGTACCTGCACCATCAACTAAAAATATTCAAATTCAAAAAGGGTGAGCACACATCACGGCTCAGTGAGCAAACAAAACAGCAACAAACATATGCATGTATTCAATTCATATCTGTGATCTGATATATAAGTTTGCAATGTGCTATAGAAAGGTTCGGTTGTCACCTCACCTCTGTACATGAGTGTGTGGAACCGCTCAATGGATCAAACACCATCACTGCCCTCACATGCACCCACCATGGAATAGAGATAGAGCTAAAGTGCTTAGGACCGCACCGCATCACACTTCCCCTGATGCTCTACCCATACCAACACGTAAGCCCCTATTGGCGAGGGCTTGCAAACTGGGCTCGCAACTAACCAATCCTAATATCAAACAGTGTATCCAAGGCCTCACCCCAGCATCCCTCAATACGTCCATAGAGATAATAGAGCTAAGGCCCCCCGACAGAGTCGAAGACTACACGGTCCGAGACCACCTCCCCTGATGCCCTACGACGTAATAGTTCTGCTAAGGTAATGGCGATATGACGATGTCAGTGGACAAGACTTGAGTAGAGATAGGGCTCAAGTGCTTAGGACTGCACCGCATCACACTTCCCCTGATGCCCTACTCGCATCAAGTACACTAACCACACACATACATTCACATGCCTATTCCTAGCATCATCATCAACATCATGTTGTAAATAAACAGAATTAAATATGCATGAACAGTAATAACAGGAATAGTAGATGACATGTGATATGCACATTACAATCATACAATCATAGAATCCTACATGGCATTGGACTCAATAAACGAAAACAGTTTATTATTAGCCAATTAGTTTAGGTCTTGTTCCCTCACCTTTGCTTGAGTGTAAATCCTCTTTCAAGCTTTAAGAATCACATTTATATCAATAGAAAAACCTAACAAGTCGATAGATTTTAATTAGAATTCATTCCGACAGTTTTAAGCTTGTTGTAAAGCTAGGGTCGCAAGATGGGTCGCAGGTTGGGTCGCAGGTTGGGTCCCAGGTTTATGCGACCCCAGGGTTTAGGGTCGATGCTAGGGTCGGTTGTCCCATCGATCCTAGGTGCGACCGTAGCTTCCCTGGACTTCCCGAGAGCTAGGGGTCGATCCTGTGGTCTGGTATGATCGATTCTCAATCGACCCTATGTGCGACTGCACGTGGTTTGAGTTGACCTTTTCATTCTACAGTCTAATCTTTCATGTTTGGGTCCTTTGGCTTACTTCCACAGTCCATTCTATGCATGTTCTATGGCTTAAAACTCCAGGTTACTTCCTTACTTTGTCTACCATGATTGCTCCATGGACTATTCTAATATCTTAAACAATTCATAGAAAGCATATCCATACCTGAGGTTTGCTGAGATTCAGAGGTTTCTCTGAATTTCTTCTCTTTAGTCTTCTTCTCCAACTTTCCTTCTCTTCTCTTTCCTTTAGGGTTTCAAAAGGAGTGAAAGAGGCTAAGGGACGTCCTATTTATAGAGGAAAACCTCCCAAAATAAGTCCCATAGAGATTAGGAAAGAATCCCCTTGAATTTAGAAAAGTTTTCTATTTATGGTTTCTGTCGGTGATCCTAGGGTCGATGCTAGAGTCGCATATCCCGTCGACCCTAGGGTTTCAGTTGTCCGACCCTAGGACTAAAAGTCATGGGTCTAAGTTCCTGATGAGGTGGGGTCGACCCTACCTGTTTAGGTATGCGACCCTACCCTCTATTTTACTGTTTTTGGGTCAATTTCTTACCTGGTCTTGCGATTTCCTTCATGCACTTGGTCCATTTTCCTCGACCATGATAGGTAGACCTGGTACAAGGTGGTAAGACCGGTTAATTCGATACGGGTCTTACAACTCCCCCCTGCTTATAAAAATTTCATCCTTGAAATTTGTACATACCTTCCGAGTCAAATAGATGAGGGTATTGCTTTCGCATAGAATTCTCTTCTTCCCATGTGATTTCTTCTATATCTCTGCTTCTCCAGGTGACCATAACATAATAGATATCACGGTTGCGTAGTCGTTGAACCTTTCGGCTGGTGATTTCAGTTAGTGCTACTTCAAATGTCAAATCATCAATCAAATCAGGTAGATCTACTGTCAAAACGTGCTTTGGATCTCTGACACACTTCTTTAATAAGGAGATATGAAATACATCATGCAAACTTGACATAGATGGTGGTAGTGCTAACTGGTAAGCCACTTTTCCATGTTTGGCTAGAATTTCATATGGCCCGACATATCTCAGACTTCGTTTCCCTTTCTGTCCGAACCGTTTCAAACATCGCATAGGTGACACTTTGAGGAATTCCTTATCACCTATGGCAAATTCAAGGTCTCGGCGTTGAGTATCTGCATATTGCTTCTGACGATTCTGAGCCATTCTTACTCTTTTCTTGATAATGTCGACTACTCACACGTCTCTTCAACAAATTCTGGTCCAACAATACTACGTTCTCCAACTTCATTAAAAAACAAAGGAGTTCGACACTTCCTGCCATACAGTGCTTCATAGGGTGACATTTGTATAGTAGCCTGATAGCTATTGTTATAAGCGAACTCAATCAGGGGTAACTTCTCATCCCATGATCCTTTAAAATCCATTACACAGGCTCGGAGCATGTCTTCTAGAATCTGAATGGTACGCTCCGATTATCCGTCTATCTGAGGATGGAATGCAGTACTGAACTTCAATGTTGTACCCATAGCCTTTTGCAATCCTTCCCAAAACTTTGAAGTAAATCGTGGATCTCTGTCGGACACAATGCTTTCAGGTACACCGTGTAATCTGACAATATTATCCACATACAACTTAGCTAACCTCTCCAGTATATACTGAGGTCGTATAGCTATAAATCGAGCCATTTTAGTCAGGCGGTCTACAATCACCCAAACTGCATCAACTACTCGGGGAGTCAATGGTATCCCGATGACGAAGTCCATAGTGATGCAGTCCCATTTCCATGCTGGTTCCGGTAACAGCTGTAATAGTCTTGCAGGTCTTTGTCGTTCAGCCTTCACTCTCTGATAATTTAGGCATTGAGACACGAACTTGGCTACATCTGCTTTCATTCCTCTCCACCAATATAACTTCTTTAAATCATGATACATTTTTGTACTTTCAGGATGTATCGAATAGGCGGTGGTATGGGCTTCCTTCATTAGTCGGTGTCTTATGTCCAAACTTTCTATTTCAGGTACACATACTCTTCCTTTGTACTTCAGTACCTTTTCATCGTCCAAGGCGAACTCAGGGATAGTCCTACCTTTTTCGATGTCCTCTTGTACCGTTCTTAGATAAGGGTCTGATTTAATAGCTGTTTTCACTTCATCAATTATATCAGGTACAATTTTCAATGTGGCAAACATACATGCAAACCGATGAATAAACCCTTGAATGGTTGATTCGCCCGGTGCATCTATCACAAACTGCTCATTACCGTAATTGAACACTTTTTCGATAGTACACATTGTGGCAGTTGTGTTAACCTCTCCTTGAGATTTTATCATTGCCTTTCTACTCAGCGCGTCAGCAACCACATTAGCTTTTCCCGGATGATACTGGATATCACAATCATAATCTTTCAATAGTTCCAGCCATCTTCTTTGTCTCATATTCAACTCCTTCTGATTAAAGAGATAAGTAAGACTCTTATGATCTGATTTAATCTGAAATTTCTCTCCGTACAAGTAATGTCTCCATATCTTGACAGCATGTACTACTGCCGCTAATTCCAAATCATGAGTGGGATAGTTCTTCTCATGTGTCTTCAATTGTCTTGAGGCATAAGCAATTACTTGTTCTCCTTGCATAAGTACACATCCTAATCCCAATCTTGACGCATCAGTGTACAAAATAAACTAGAATCGGAATGGTCAAGATTGGACCAGATATCAATCTAGCCTTCAATGTTTGGAAACACTTCTCACATTTCTCAGTCCAACCAAACTTTTTACCCTTCTTAGTCAAACTAGTGAGAGGTACGGCAATTCGGGTGTAGTCTTCCACAAATCGTCGATAATATCCAGCTAGACCTAGGAAACTTCTAATTTCTGCAATGCTCTTCGGTGCTTCCCACTTCACAATAGCTTCAATCTTGCTAGGATCCACTTTAATTCCTTCAGCGGATACAACATGGCCTAGAAAAGCGACTTTATTTAGCCAAAACTCACACTTTGTAAATTTAGCGTAAAGCTTCTCTTTCCGTAATCGCTGCAGAGCGGCGTTTAGATTCTTAATATGAGTTTCTTTGTCCTTGGAGTAGACCAATATATCATCGATGAATACAATAACCGACGTATCCAACATATCGTGGAATACCCGATTCAAAGTTCCATAAAAGTTACTGGTGCGTTTGTCAATCCAAAAGACATGACCAAAAATTCATAATGTCCATATCTGGTTTTGAATGTTGTATTGGGAATATCACCATCTTTGATCTTCAACTGATGGTAGCCTGACCGAAGATTAATTTTGGAGAACACTTTGGCATCTTGCAACTGATCGAACAAGTCATTGATCCGAGGCAATGGATATCGATTTTTGATTGTCAGTTTATTCAGTCCCTGATAATCTATACACAGTCGAACACTACCGTCCTTCTTTTTTATGAATAATACTGGCACTCCCCATGGTGATATGCTAGGTCTGATGCAACCCTTGTCCAGTAGTTCTTGTCTTGTACCTTTAATTCCTTTAGTTCAGTAGGATCCATGCGATAAGGTGCTTTAGATACTGGTGCAGCTCCAAGTATAAGATTTATAACGAACTCTGTAGCTCGGTCGGGTGGTAATCCTGGTAGTTCTTCAGGAAATACATCTGGAAAGTCACGTACGACATCAATATCCTCCATTCGTAGTGCTTCCTTGGTAAGATCGACCACAGATACTAGATACCCAACGGCTCCTTTCTCAAGGAACTTCCTAGCCTTTAATGCAGAGAGTATGAGCTTTCGTTTACGGGGAAGTTTGGTTCCCGTAAAACTGAACTCTGGTCCTTCCTTGTCTTTAAATGTCATCTTCTTTTTGGCACATAATAGGTTTGCAGAATACTGAGCTAACCAGTCCATTCCCAAGATGACGTTAAAGTCTGCCATCTCAAGTTGAATCAGGGTTGCATCTAGAGTTTTCTCGTCAATAATGACTGGACATGGTCCATAACCTGTTTCTAATTCCACTTCTAATCCCATCGGTGACCGTACAAGCAGTTTATAGTCTAGATATTTGAGGGGTAGGTTCAGCTTCTTTCCAAATGACACAGATATGAAAGAATGAGTAGCCCTTGAATCAAAGAGTACTCTGGCGGGAATGCCATTAATAGGTACGATACCTGCGATTTGTTTTAATTTATTCTACATGCTCACACAATGTAACACAAAATAAAAATTCAGGTCAAACCTGTGACCACATCAGGCGATGCGGAAACATCCTCAGAGGTAACAGCGTAAACTCTTCCTTGTTGTGTTTGTTTTCTGGGCTTGGGACACTCCTTTGAATAATGTCCCATTTGATTGCAGTTAAAGCATTTTACTCCTTCATTATTTGACTTTTGTTGCTGTTGAGCTGCTGGAGTAGTCTTGGCTGCAGCATTAAAACCTTGAGTACTGAAGGGTTTGAATACCTTGGTGTTCCCTCCGTTGTAAGAATTTCCATTTGGTCTTTTAATATCCCTGTTTTGAGCAAAATAGCTCTCTTTCTGGCTTGACTCTATCACGCGAGCAATTTGTATAGCTTCATTGTAGACTTTCTTCTCAAGTCCCAAAACATGTTCACGGATGCTTCCCCTGAGTCCCATGATGAACCTTCGGGTCTTTGTGTTTTCTTCTTGCATGCTGGAGGGTGCAAAGAAGAACAGCTCCTCATAACGCTATTGATAAGCATCCACAGTCATTTGCCCCTGATACAAACTCTGGAACTCTTTCTCCATAGAATCTCTGAAACTTCTAGGGAAGTACTTCTCAAAGAATGCCTCCTTATATATATCCCAGGTCAGTAGGGCGTGCTTTGTCAACAGATACGTCCATATGGACTTTCACCAGTGGTGTGCATCTCCTTTCAGCATGAACGTTGCACACAATACTTTCTCCTCTTCATTCACCGTCATCATCGTAAAATTCCTCTCCATCTCATCGATCTAGTGTGCTGGCCACAACGGATCCGCTGGCCTACCACTATACTCCTTGGGCTTCATCTTCAGAAAACACTCAACTAGTCTGGAGTGGTCTAGTTGATGAGGAACATAAGCCCCATACATAGGTGGTTGGTATTGATATCCACCTGGAGCTACTTCAGGGTTTTGTACTTGAGCCTGCATGATGGGAGTTTGAGGTGCATGGGGTACAATGTTACTTCCCCCTGGTACTGTGCTTGCCTGTCCTGCTGGCATCGGTGTTGTCTGTGCAGCTGAAAAAACCATGCCTATGGCAGCTTGCATAGTAGCTTGTACCTGTTGTATTTGCGGCAGTTATTGTGCCAAATTCATTACGGCTGTAGCTAGGTCTGTAGGCGGAGCTGGCAGATTTGTAGGATTTGCCTGGCCGTGAGTTACTGGCTGTGCCACACTTGGATTACCCTGTACTTCTGGATTTTCATGGCCGCCTTCCTCCACAGGTGGTGGTGGTGGAATAGAGTTACGGCTTTGTCTGGTCACTCTGCGTCCAGCCATTATCTGCTTTGGTAGTGGTAATGCCTAAAAACCATAGAATACGTGAGGCAATCATCATATACTTCAATCTCATATTTAAATCCACTAGTCAATGATATTTTCAAATTTTTCAGATCATTCTGTCAAAAATATTGTATTTTCCACCGTAGGGTCGATGGTAGGGTCGACGGATGTCCGACCCTAGGGTATGCGATCCTGAGAATCACTATTACTTACTGAGAGCCTAGGGTCGATGGTAGGGTCGATGGATGTCCGACCCTAGGATCGACCCCTAGTTTCTGTCAGATCACCGAGAGGCTAGGGTCGATGAATGGGTCGGAGGTAGGGTCGCATGTCTGGGTCAAATTATGCGACCCTAGGACTGAAACAAGGTTTTTAATCCCGATTTTTGGATCCATTTCTCATTCTTTCTCCTCCTTTCCGACTCGGCTCATTCCTCTGAGTTGCTACAGTGACAACTCTGACCCATTGGTGATTTTTACTTCTCTTTTCGACTTCTACTCCTTCTCTACAGGTATGTTCTCTACGGTTTCATGTTTTTAGGGTTTCTTAACTAGGTTTTTGCTCGTTTATATGGTTTTCTTCAAATTAAACTTTTTCCAATCATAAAAATTCAATTTTTATTGGGGGATTTTGTTGTTGGTGACTCAATAAACGAAAGCCCACAAAAATATTTGAGTTTCATCGGTTGGTTATCGAGAAACTTGAAATTTCCCATTTTTGCCCTAATTTGTCGAGATTTTTGAATTTCTTGAAATTTCTTCAAATTCAATCTTCTTAGATAAAATTTCCAACTGTATGAGTCTTACAGGATAGTTTAGAATCTATATAAGTCCTCCTGCCCATGTGTATGGGTGAAAAGTGAGGCTTTTGACCAATTTATGTCGTTATAATGCCGAAATTTTTGGGTTTTTCATCTTTACTAAGCTATTATCTGTTTTTCTTTGTTTTTGCAGATAATATGGCTCGTACCAAAGTACCTAGGGTTCACGACCCAGTTCATTTCCGTTCTAACGAGGCCGAGGCGCAGTATGCCCGCTACGCTCGTAAGAAGGTGGAGGGAGGTCGTCGTGTGGACTTGGCTAGCCTAGCCTTGTTCGATGTAGAGAGAGCCTTTGGTGACATGGGCTGGCTTCCCGTGATCACCTACGACGCCTGTACCCGTCCAAATTTGGTGAGACAGTTTTATTGTAATCTCCAGGTGGTAGGAGATCACAATGACACTGAGAGGGATAGGGAGCTCAAGATCACGAGCTACGTCAAGGGAGTAGAGGTTTCCTTTGACTATCGGCAGTTAGCGGACCTCTTGGGCATTTCATACGACGGCCCCTTGGTGTACTGTGCCCCCAGAGAGCCCCAGTTCTTTTCCTTGGAGATGAGGACTAAGATAGACCGTCAGCTTATCAGAGAGGATCACTGGGAGATGAAAACGATCTACCTACGTCCAGAGCCTCAGGTGTACTGTAAGATCATTCAGCACAACCTGATACCTCAAAGTGGACACTACAAGAGGATCTCCCAGTTGACCCAGTATTTACTCTACTGTATTTACACTAGGCAGCCTGTCTGCCTCCCTTATATTATTATGCGGACGATGATCAGTGCCACACTGCCTGGTCAGGTAGGAAACCTGCCTTATGGACGCCTGGTCACTACATTGCTTACCTGCCTGGGTATTGATTTGGTTGATGAGAGGATTCAGGGGAAATCCTTCTCATCACCTCTGGATTGGGAGGCCATCTGTAAGATGGGCATGCGGGATGCTCAGGTCAGCGACGATGAGAGGAACGCTCTGGTGTGTCCTCGTACTCGGTGGAGATGGCAGACGCTGAGGTAGCAGTGGCAGCCGCTGGAGCAGGGGTTCATGGGGGTGATACTGGGGATGAGGATTGTATGTACATGGATGTGGACTCCATACCTCCTCCATCGCCTACACATACTACGGGAGCTGGTCCTTCACATGCAGCTGGTCCTTTACACCCACCTTCTGATGACATGATGGGGTTACTACGTGAGATTAGAGAGGCTCAGCGCATGTCTAATCTGAGGGTGGGAGAGATTCTAGATGCTCAACGCGTGACTGATCAGTGGGTTGCTGATCTCATAGCTAGTCTTCAGACTACCCAAACTCAGGTAGCTTGGTTGACTAGAGTCTATGCTGAGGACTACGACAGAGACTGCGAGGCACCGCCTCCCCCATCACCTCCAGCTTTATGATGTATTTTCTTTTCTTTTCTTTTGTACTACAGAGTAACTGTCCGGATTGTGGACTGTACTCCGCTTTAGATATGTGTATATACGTTTGTTTTTTTTTCACTCGAGTGTATATAAACTTGTTTCTCATTTAATAGATGCATTATTCTCTTTCCAATTTTGTCTTAAACAATACAGGTGCTTATAGTGTGTTATTATTACAGCTTTTAAATTTTTATCCTATCTCAGTTCACAACTTTTATGGTAGTATACTGGTTTAAAAGACAGGGCCTGAGAGCTCTGATACCAAGTTATCACACCCCAATTATGCACTATTCAGAACGGTGAGATGAACCGCTAATAAACCAACGGTTCAATCCAGGATCTCAAATAGGTTGTATCCATTAGCTTAAACCATACACATCCACAATCATAATCATAATAAATACACAATAACGGAAGTCTTAATATTAAATGAACTGAGAATCTAACTGTGATAATCATAATTAAAATATCCAATTATGTTGTATCAACCGAGATATAAATAAAATATCAAATTACATTTCCTTAATAGTTCAAATAAAAATCTAATCGAAAATGCATGAGTTGCACTCGCATGAGGAGTCATGCGTCTCCACTATATCTTCAGCCTCCATTGCAGCCACGTGCACAGAAGCATTCATATAATCTTCCACAGTGGTACCTGCACCATCAACTAAAAATATTCGAATTCAAAAAGGGTGAGCACACATCACGGCTCAGTGAGCAAACAAAACAATGCAACAAACATATGCATCCATTCAATTCATATCTGTGGTCTGGTATATAAGTTTGCAATGTGCTATAGAAAGGTTCAGTGGCCGCCTCACCTCTATACACGAGTGTGTGGAACCGCTCAACGGATCAAACACCATTTCCGCCCCCACATGCACACACCATGGAATAGAGATAGAGCTAAAGTGCTTAGGACCGCACCGCATCACACTTCCCCTGATGCCCTACTCATACCAACACGTAAGCCCCTATTGGCGAGGGCTTACAAACTGGGCTCGCAACTAACCAATCCTAATGTCAAATAGTGTATCTAAGGCCTTACCCCAGCATCCCTCAATACGTCCATAGAGATAGAGCTAAGGCCCCCCGACAGAGTCAGAGACTACACGGTCACAGACCACCTCCCCTGATGCCTTACGACGTAATAGTTCTGCTAAGGTAATGGCGATACGATGATGTTAGTAGACAAGACTTGAATAGAGATAGAGCTAGAGTCTGGTGACCAGGATGAACCACAGTGTCACGTCCTCCCCCTGATGCTCCACTCGCATCAAGCACACTAACCACACATATACATTCACATGCCTATTCCTAGCATCATAATCATCATCATGTTATAAATAAACTGAATTAAATATGCATGAATAGTAATAACAGAAATAGTGGATGACATATGATATGCACATTACAATCATACAATCATAAAATCATACATGGTATTAGACTCAATAAACGAAAACAGTTTATTATTAGCCAATTAGTTTAGGTTTTGTTCCTTCACCTTTGATTGAGCGTAGATTCTCGTTCAAGCTTTATGAATCACTTTTAAAATCACTAGAAAGACCAAACAAGTCGATATATTTTAATTAGTAATTCCAATAGATTTAGACTAACTTCAAATCGTAGGGTCGCAGGTAGGGTAGCACCTAGGGTAGCAGTTTCTACGACCCTAGGGTGTAGGGCCACACGTGGGGTCAGATACCATTCGACCCCACGTGCGACCACACCCTCCCTAAAACTTCACGAGGGCATGTGGTCGATCCTGTGGTCTTGTAGGGTCGGATATCATTCGACCCTACGTGCGACCACACGTATTCTGAGTCGACCTTTCATTCTAAAGTCCATTCTTTCATGTTTGGTTCCTTTGGCTTACTTTCATGGTCCATTCTATGATTGTTTTATGGCTCAAAACTATAAGTTATACACTATTCATAGTCCATAATGATTTCCTCCATGGAATCTCTTGAAACTTGTCCATGGATGGATGATTTGGGTTTCTCCTAACCCTATGTTCTTCATAACTATTCTATGATCTCTTATTTAGGTAAGGAATTAGGTTCATACCTTTATTCAGAGGTTTCTCTAAACTTCCTCATCTCCCTTAGTCTTTTCTTCAAGTTCCTTCTCTTCTTCTCTTCCTTCTCTTTCTCTTTCTTTCACTTTCAATTAGGGTTGTAAAGGATTGAAAGAAGCTAAGGGACGTCCTATTTATAGAGGAAAACCCTCCATAATAAGTCCCAATGAGTTTAGGAAAGATCCCCTTTGAATTAGGAAAGTTTCCTAATTTCCAATTTTTGTCTGTCATCGTAGGGTCGAACGTAGGGTCGCAGGATCCCTCGACCCTACACCTTCTTAATCATCCGACCCTACGACCAAAAAGTCATGGGTTGGACTTCTGTTGAAGTGGGGTCGACCCTACCTGTTTAGGCATGCAACCCTACCTTCACATTTACTATTTTTGGGTTAGACTCATACCTGGTCTTATGATTTCTTCACGCACTTGGTCTACTTGGCTCGACCATGATAGGTAGACCTGGTACAAGGTGGTAAGACCGGTTAGTTCGATACGGGTCTTACAACTCCCCCCTCTTATTAAAAATTGTGTCCTCAAAATTTGCACATACCTTCTGAGTCAAAAATGTGAGGATATTGCTTTCGCATAGCATTCTCTTCTTCCCAGGTAACCTTTTCTATGTCTCGGCTCCTCCAAGTGACCTTAACATAGTATATGTCACGGTTGCGTAGTCGTTGAATCTTTCGGCTTGTGATCTCAATTGGTGCTACTTCGAATGTCAAATCATCGATTAAATCTGGTGGATCTGCTGTCAAAACATGCGTTGGATCTCTGACATACTTCTTTAATAATGAGATATGAAATACATCATGCACACTTGACATAGATGGTGGTATTGCTAACTGATAAACTACTTTTCCACCTTTGGCTAAAATCTCATATGGCCCGACGTATCTCGGACTTAGTTTCCCTTTCTGTCTGAATCGTTTTAAACCTCACATAAGTGATACTTTCAAGAATACCTTATCACCTATGGCAAATTCAAGGTCTCGGCGTTGAGTATCTGCATACTGTTTCTGACAATTCTGAGCCGTTCTAACTCTTTCTTTGATAATATCGACTACTCGACAAGTTTCTTTAAGAAACTCTGGTCCAACGATGCTACGTTCTCCAGCTTCATTCCAAAACAAAGGAGTTCAGCACTTCCTTCCATACAGTGCTTCATAGGGTGACATTTGTATAGTAGCCTGATAGCTGTTGTTATAGGCGAACTCGATCAATGATAGTTTCTGATCCCATGATCCTTTAAAATCAATTACACAGGCTCGAAGCATGTCTTCTAAGATTTGAATGGTACGCTCCGACTATCCGTCTGTCTGAGGATGGAATGCAATACTGAACTTCAACATTGTACCCATAGCCTTTTGCAATCCTTCCCAAAACTTTGAAGTAAAGTGTGGGTCTCTATCGGACACAATGCTTTCAGGTACACCATGTAATCTGATAATGTTATCCACCTATAGCTTGGCTAACCTCTCCAGGGTATACTGTGGTCTTATAGCTATAAAATGAGCTATCTTAGTCAGACAATCTACAATCACCCAGACCGCGTCAACTACTCAAGGAGTCAATGGTAACTCAGTGACGAAGTCCATAGTGATGCAGTCCCATTTCCGTGCTGGTTCTGGCAGCGGCTGCAACAGTCCTGCAGGTCTTTGCCATTCATCCTTCACCCTCTGACAATTTAGGCATTGAGACATGAATTTAGCTACATCTGCTTTCATTCCTCTCCACCAATATAATTTCTTCAAATCATGATACATCTTTGTACTTCCAGGATGTACCAAATAGGCGGTGGTGTGAGCTTCCTTCATTAGTCGGTGTCTAATGTCCAAATTCAAGAGCACATACTCTTCCTTTGTACTTCAGCACCTTTTCATCATCTAAGTAAACTCAAGAATAGTCCTACCTTTTTCGATATCTTCTTGTACCGTCCTCAGATAAGGGTCTGATTTAATAGCGGCTTTCACTTCATCAATTATATCAGGTACAATCTTCAATGTTGCAAACATATTTGAAAATCGATGAATAAACCCTTGGTTGTTTGATTCACCCGGTACATCTATCACGAACTTCTCATTACCGTAATTGAACATTTTTCCTGTAGTACACATTGCTGCAGTCATGTTAACCTCTCCTTAAGACTTTATCATTGTTTTTCTGCTTAACGCATCAGCAACTACATTAGCCTTTCCTGGATGATACTGGATATCACAATCATAATCCTTCAATAATTCCAGTCATCTTCTTTGTCTCATGTTCAACTCCTTCTGATTAAATAGATAAGGAAGACTCTTATGATCTGATTTAATCTGAAATTTCTCTCCATACAAATAATGTCTCCATATCTTGACAGCATGTACTACTGCTGCTAGTTCCAAGTCATGAGTGGGAAAGTTCTTCTCATGTGTCTTCAGTTGTCTTGAGGCAAACGCAATTACTTGTTCTCCTTGCATAAGTACACATCCTAAATCCAACCCTGACGCATCAGTGTACAAGATAAATGGCTGTCTTAGAATAGGAATAGTCAAGATCGGAGCAGATATCAATCTAGCCTTCAATGTTTGGAAACTTTTCTCACATTTATCAGTCAAAACAAACTTTTCTCCTTTCTTAGTCAAACTGGTGAGAGGTACGACAATTCTGGAATAGTCTTCCACGAATCGTCAATAATATCCAGCTAGACCTAGGAAACTTCTAATTTCTGCAACGCTCTTCGGTTCTTCCCACTTCACAATGGCTTCAATCTTGCTAGGATCCACTTTAATTCCTTCAGCGGATACAACATGGCCTAAGAAAGAAACCTCATTTAGCCAAAACTTACACTTTGTAAATTTGGCGTAAAGCTTCTCTTTCCTTAATCGCTGCAGAGCGGCTCTTAGATTCATGACATGAGTTTCCTTATCCTTGGAGTAAACCAATATATCATCAATAAACACAATGACCGACGTATCCAACATATCATGGAATACCCGATTCATGAGTTCCATAAAAGTTGCGGGTGCATTAGTAAATCCAAAAGACATGACTAAGAATTCATAATGTCGGCATCTTGTTCTAAATGTTGTCTTTGGAATATCACCGTCCTTAATCTTTAACTGATGGTATCCTGATCGAAGATCGATCTTGGAGAATACCTTGGCACCTTGCAACTGATCGAACAAGTCATCAATCCGAGGCAATGGATATCGATTCTTGATTGTCAGCTTATTTAATTCCTGGTAGTCTATACACAGTCGAACGCTACCATCCTTCTTCTTTACAAATAATATTGGCGCTCCCCATGGTGATATGCTGGGTCTGATGTAACCCTTGTCCAATAATTCTTGTAACTGTACATTCAATTCCGTCAGTTCAGTAGGAGCCATTCGATAGGGTGCTTTAGATACTGGTGCGGCTCCGGGTATTAAATCTATAACGAACTCTGTCGCTCGGTCGGGTGGTAGTCCTAGTAGTTCTTCAGGAAATACATTTGGAAAGTCACGCACAACATCAATATTCTCCACTCGTGGTGCTTCCTTGGTGAGGTCGACCACTGATACCAGATACCCAACTCCTCCTTTCTCGAGGCATTTTCTAGCCTTTAATGCAGAGATGATGAGTTTTTGTTTATGGGGAAGTTTGGTTCCCGCAAAACTAAACTCTGCTCCTTTCTTGTCTTTAAATGTCAGTTTCTTTTCTGCACATAATAGGTTTACAAAATGTCGAGCTAACCAGTCCATTCCCAAGATGACGTCAAAGTCTGTCATCTCAAGTTGAATCAAGGTTGCATCCAAAGTCTTCTCGTCAATAAGAACTGGACATGGCCCATAACCCTTTTCTAATTCCACTTCTAATCCCATCGGTGATCGTACAAGCAGTTTGTAGTCTAACGATCTGAGGGGTAGATTCAGCTTCTTTCCAAATGACACAGATATAGAAGAATGAGTAGCTCCAGAATCAAAGAGTACTCTAGCGGGTATGCCATTAATAGGTACAATACCTGTGATTTGTTTTAGTTTTAGTCTACATGATCACACAATGTAACACAAATGAAAGGTTTAGGTCATACATGTGACCACATCAGGCGATGCGGCAGCATCCTCAGATGTAACAGCATAAACCTTTCCTTGCTGTAGCTGCTTTCTGGGTTTAGGACACTCACTTGAATAATGTCCTACTTGGTTGCAGTTATAGCATTTTACTCATTCGATGGTTTGCTTTTGTTGCGGTTGAGCTACTGGAGTAGTCTTGGCTGCAGCATTGAAGCCTTGTGTACAGAAGGGTTTAAATGTCCTTGTATTCCCTCCGTTGTATGAATTTTCGTTTGGCCTTTTTATACCTCTATTTTGAGCAAAGTAGCTCTCCTTCTGGCTTGACTCTATTACTCGCAATTTGTACTGCTTCATTGTAGACTTTCTTCTCCAGTCCCAGAATATGCTCACGGATGCTTCCCCTAAGTCCCATGATGAACCTTTGGGTCTTGGTATTTTCCTCCTGCATGCTGGCGGGTGCAAAGAAAAACAACTCCTCATAACACTGTTGGTATGCATCCACCGTCATTTTCCCCTGATATAAACTCAGGAACTCTCTCTCTATAGAATCTCTGAAACTTCTGGGGAAGTACTTCTCAAAGAATGCCTCTTTATATATAGCCCAGGTCAATTGGGCATGCTTTGTTAATAAGTAAGTCCGTGTGGACTTCCACCAGTGGTGTGCATCGTCTTTCAGCATGAAGGTTGCACACAACACTTTCTCCTCCTCATTCACTGTCATCATCATACAAATTCTTTCCATTTCATCAATCCAGTGTGCTGCCCACAAAGGATCTGCTAGCTTACCATTATATTCTTTGGGCTTCATCTTTAGAAAACGCTCGATCAGTCAGGAGTGGTCCAGCTGATACGGAGCATAAGCCCCATACATAGGTGGTTGGTACTAGTAACTGCCTTGAGCTACCTCAGGATTCTGTACTTGAGCCGGCATAAGTGGTGTTTGAGGTGCGTGGGGTACTGTGTTGCTTCCCCCTGGTACTGTGCTAGCTTGTCCTGCTGGCATAGGTTTCGTATGTGCAATTGGAAAGGTCATTTCCATAGCAGCTTGCATATTAGCTTGCACCTGCTGTATTTGCTGCAGCTATTGTGCCAAATTCATTACCGTTGTAGCCAGATCTGTAAGTGGGGCTGGGAAGTTTGTAGGATTTTCCTGGCCACTAGCCACTGGCGGTGCCATATTCCGATTCTCTTGTGCTCCATGATTTACATGGCTGTCTTCCTCCACAGGTAGTGATGGTGGAATTGGGTTATGGCCTCGTCAAGTCACCCTTCGCCCAACCATTTCCTATTCTGGTGGTGGTAGTATCTGAAAACATTCATAGCACATGTGAGGCAATCAATATAAATTTCTAATTTTTCAAATTATTATGACAAAATACTGTATTTTCCATCGTAGGGTCGATGATAGGGTCGGTCCTTATGCGACCCTAGGGTATGCGACCCTAATAAACCCTATCAGCTTACCGAGAGCCTAGGGTCGATAGTAGGGTCGGTATATGTCCGACCCTAGGTTCAACCCATGGTTCTCTATCAGATCACCGAGAGCCTAGGGTCGATGGAAGGGTCTGACGTAGGGTCGCACATTATGGTCGAATTCTGCGACCCTACGATCCAAAATTAGGTTTTTAAACCCGATTTTGGATTCATTTCCCATTCTTTCTCCTTTCTTCCAACTCAACTCGTTTCCTTGAGTTGCTACAGTATCGACCCCTAGTGTTTGGTGATCATTCCTTCTGTTCGCAACTTCCGCTCCTTCTCTTCAGGTATGCTCTTTACTATTTCTCATTTTTAAGCTTTCCAAACTAGGTTTTTCACCCATTACATCGTTTTCTTCAAATTAAATTTTTTCCAACCGTAAAAATTTAATTTTTATTGGGGGCTTTTGCTATTGGTCACCCAATAGATGAAAGCCCTCAAAAATATTTTAGTTTCATTGGTTGGTTATCGAGAAACTTGAAATTTTCTATTTTTGACCTAATTTTTGAGATTTTTCGAATTTATTGAAATTTCTGTAAATTCGATCTTTCTAGATTAAATTCCAACTGTACGAGCCTTGCAAGATGGTTTGGAACCTATGTAAGTCCTCCTGCCCCGTTGTTTGGGTGAAAAGTGAGGCTTTTGGCCAAATCATGCCGTTATAATGCCGAAATTTTGAGTTTTTCACTATTACTAATATTTTATTTGTTTATATTTATTTTGGCAGATACTATGGCTCGTACCAAGGTTCCTAGGACTCATGACCCAGTTCATTTTTGCTCCAATGAGGTCGAGACTCGGTATGCTCGCTATGAGCATAAGAAAGTAGAAGGGGGTCGTTGGGTGAACTTAGCTATTCTAGCCTTGTTCAACGTGGAGGGGGCATTTGGTGACATGGGCTGGCTTCCTGTGATCACCTATGAGGCTTGTACCCGTCCTGATTTGGTGAGACAGTTCTATTGCAATCTTCAGGTAGTGGGGGATCGCAATGACACCAAGAGGGGTAGGGAGCTCAGGATTACTAGCTACGTCAAAGGGGTAGAGGTTTCATTTGACTGCCAGCAGTTGCTTGATCTTTTGGGCATATCAAATGATGGCCCTTTGGTGTACTATGCTTCCAAGGAACCCCAGTCCCTATCCTTGGAGATGCGTGCTGAGATTGATAGCTAGCTCATCAGAGATGATCGCTGGGAGATGAAAGCGATCAACCTACATCCAGAGCCTCGGATGTACTGTAAAATTATTCAGCACAACCTGATACCCCAGAGTGGACATTATGAGAGGATCTCCCAGTTGACTCAGTATGTCCTCTACTGTATTTGCACCAGGTAGCCTGTCTACCTTCCTTATATCATTATCCGGACGATGATCCGTGCTACGCTGCTTGGTCAGTTGGGCAACCTACCCTATGGACATCTGATCACTACACTGCTCACCCACCTATATGTTGACTTAGTAGTTGAGAGGATTCAGGAGAAGACCTTCTCATCGGATCTTGACTAGGAGGCCATCTGTAAGATGGGTATGTGGGATGCTCAGGTCAGTGATGATGAGAGGAACGCTTTAGTGCGTCCTCGTACTCTAGTAGAGGTAGCAGACACCGCGACGGCGACAGCAGCAGCAGCAGGAGCAGGGGTCCATGGGGGTGATGCCGAGGATGATGATTGTATGTTTATGGATGTAGATGCCATACCTCCTCCATCACCTCTACATTCTACTGGAGCTGGTCCATCTCGGACTCCTTCACACATGGCTGGTCTTTCACACCCACCATCTGATGATATGAAGGGATTACTGCGTGAGATCAGAGAGGCTTAGCGCGTGATGGACTTGAGAGTGGAAGAGCTTCTACATGCTCAGCGCACGACAGATAGGAGAGTAGGAGAGCTTCTAGATGCTCAGTGCGCGACTGATGGGAGAGTAGGCAAGCTTCTAAATGCTCAGCGTGTGACTGATCAGTGGATGGCCGAGTTGACAGCTAGTCTCCAGACGACTCAGACTCAGGTAGCCTGGTTGACTAGAGTGTATGCTGAGGACTACAACAGAGATCGCGAGGCACCTCCTCCTCCATCACCTCCAGCTCCATGATGTATATTTTCTTCTTGTTTTTCTTTGTACTACAGAGTAACTATTCGGGTTGTGGACTGTACTCTGCTTTGGATATGTATAAACGTGCTTTTTATTTGATGTACATGAAACATGTTTCTCCTTTTATATATGCATTATTCTCTTTCTTAATTTTGTCTCAAACAGCACAGGTGCTTACAGTGTGTTTTTATTAAAGCTTTTAAATTTAATCCTAACTCAGTTCACAAACTTTTGTTAAAGTATACTGGTTTAATAGACAAGGCCTGATAGCTCTGATACTAAGCTGTCACACCCCAATTCCACACTATTCAGAATGGTGTGATGAACCACCAATAAACCAACAGTTCAACCAGGATCTCGAATAGGCTGTGTCCGTTTGCTTAAACCATACACATCCACAACCATAATCAGAGTAAATAAACAATAGCGAAAGACTTATATATTAAATGAACTCAGAATTCTAAGAGTGATAACATAAATAAAATATCCAATTATCTTTCGTTGACTAAGACATAAATAAATAAAATAATCAATTACATTTTCTGTATAATCTAAACAAAATCTAATAAAAAAACGCATGAGTTTCATTCGCATGACGAATCATGCGACTCCATCATAACTTTAGCGTCCATCGTCGCAGCATGTTCGTACATAGGAGCATTTATATAATCTTCTACAGTCGTACCTGCATCATCAACTAAAAACATTCGACGTCGAAAGGGTGAGCACACATCACGGCTCAGTGAGCAAACAAAACAATGCAACAAACATATGCATGCATTCAATTCATATCTTTGGTCTAGTTCATAAGTTTGCAATGTGCTATAGAAAGGTTCGGTGGTCGTCTCACCTCTATACACAGGGTGTGTAAGCCTACCCAATGGATCAAACACCATTGTCGTCCACATCCACCCCACCATGGAATAGGGATAGAGCTAAAGTGCTTAGGACCGCACTGCATCACACTTCCCCTGATGCCCTACCCATACCAACACATAAGCCCCTATTGGCGAGGGCTTGCAAACTGGGCTTGCAACTAATCAATCCTAATGTCAAACAGTATATCCAAGGCCTCACCCCAGCATCCCTCAATACATCAATAGAGATAGAGCTAAGGCTCCCTGGTAGAGTCAGAGACTACACGGTTCGAGACCACCTCCCCTGATGCCCTACGACGTAATAGTTCTGCTAAGGTAATGGCAATACGATGATGTTAGTGGACAAGACTTGAATAGAGATAGAGCTAGAGTCTGGTGATCAGGATGAACCACAGTGTCACATCCTTCCCCTGATGTTCCACTCGCATCAAGCACACTAACCACACACATACATTCACATGCCTATTCCTAACATCATAATCATCATCATGTTATAAATAAACTGAATTAAATATGCATGAACAGTAATAACAGGATTAGTGGATGACATGTGATATGCACATTACAATCATACAATCATAGAATCATACATGGTATTGGACTCAATAAACGAAAATAATTTATTATTAGCCAATTAGTTTAGGTCTTGTTCCCTTACCTTTGATTGAGCGTAGATCATCGTTCAAGCTTTATGAATCACTTTTAAAATCACTAAAAAGACCTAACAAGTCGATAGATTTCAATTAGAATTAATTTCAATTAGAATTAATTTCAATAGATTTAGACTAACTGAAATCGTAGGGTCGCAGGTAGGGTAGCACCTATGGTAGCAGTTTCTGCGACCCTAGGGTGTAGGGTCGGACGTGGGGTCGGATACCATTTGACCCTACGTGCGACCACACCCTCCCTGAAACTTCCTGAGGGCATGTGGTCGATCATGTGGTCTTGTAGGGTCGGATATCATTCGACCCTACGTGCGACCTTTCATTCTAAAGTCTATTCTTTCATGTTTGGATCCTTTGGCTTACTTTCATGGTCCATTCTATGATTGTTCTATGGCTTAAAACTACAAGTTATACACTATTCATGGTTCATAATGATTTTCTCCATGGAATCTCTTGAAACTTGTCCATGGATGGATGATTTGGGTTTCTCTTAACCCTATGTTCTTCATAACTATTCTATGATCTCTTATTAAGGTAAGGAATTAGGTTCATACCTTTATTCATAGGTTTCTCTGAACTTCCTCCTCTTCCTTAGTCTTTTATTCAAGTTCCTTCTCTTCTTCTCTTCCTTCTCTTTCTCTTTCTCTCACATTCAATTAGGATTGTAAAGGAGTGAAAGAGGCTAAGGGACGTCCTATTTATAGAGAAAAACCCTCCATAATAAGTCCCAATGAGTTTAGGAAAGATCCCCTTAGAATTAGGAAATTTTTCTAATTTTTGGTTTCTGTCTATCATCGTAGGGTCGGACGTAGGGTCACAGGATCCATCGATCCTACACCTTCTTAGTCATCCGACCCTACGACCAAAAAATCATGGCTTGGATTTCTGTTGAAGTGGGGTCGACCCTACCTGTTTAGGCATGCGACCCTACCCTCACATTTACTGTTTTTGGGTTAGACTCATACCTGGTCTTGTGATTTCTTCACGCACTTGGTCCACTTGGCTTGACCATGATAGGTAGACCTGGTACAAGGTGGTAAGACCGGTTAGTTCAATACCGGTCTTACACCCTTCAATACGAAACAAAGATAGAGCTAGAGTCTAATGGTAAAGCTATGGCCAATACCGCTAGTACTCACCATGGTACCCTGCTACGTACTAAGCACGCTAAGGTAACGGCAATACAATTATGTCAGTGTGAAGAACGGTTCAAGGCTCCAACATCTCTCCACTCAACACACCAACCACATACAAACACATGCATATCCTCAATCACATCATAATAGGAATAAAATAATATGCATAAGTAATAATAACAGATATTGGATGACAAGTTATATGCACATTACAAGCAAATCAACAACACGCAAGGTAGTTTGTTATTAACCAATTAGTTCAGGTCTTGTCCCTCACCTGTTGAGTGATGTTGACTCTTCTTAGGGCCTTGAAAACTAGCTTTGCATGATTATGGATCCTAGATAAATAGTGGGATCAAAGTAGGGTCTATTTTGACAAAGTTTGCATCATTGGATTCACTGTCTGGACTGGCAAACAGTCACTCCGAACATTTTCCTGTCACATGTTTGGTGTGGCATATTGTCCAACCAGACATCATACCAGACAACCTGAGACACTTCCTGAGAGTGTTCGGAGCTCTGATCGATCTCACTCTTGGTCCCACCAGTTAACTAGACTGGACAACCTATAGGTTGTTCTACTATATGTGTTTTCCTTAGAGTTGGTCCTTCGACTCTTTCTAGGATTTGTTCCTACTCCGTGCTATGGTCGATAACACATTAAAGTTGGGTCTTCTATTGTAATTCCAGTTCACCACATCATATCTTATAACCTATTCACTTTAACCCTTCACGTATAGGATCAGTCGTTGATGATTGTGAGATCCAAGTCTCCTTACGTTTTAATATATGTACAAAGGTCAGAAACTTACCATTGGCTTCTTAACGATGCTTGTCGAAAATCGATGGTGAGCTCTTCTTCTCTAAAGCTCCTTCTTCTCCACAGCTTCCCTCTTATCTCTTCTTCTCAATTTTAGGGTTTGTGATTGATCAAAGAATGAGTGAGAGTAGGAGAATATGTTTATATATAGAGAGAAACCACCTAATTAGAGTCTTCTCCCAATTAAGAGAGTAATCTCACCAAACTAGGAAACTTTCCTTAACTCGGACTCTGATTATAGTTTGTTCGGTCGCTTATCTGGTCACACAATATGTGGGATGGGACAATCTCAACTAGTCAGACCGGACAAGGTTAAAGTTGTCCCTTTTTATACGTTGAGCACGTAGTCTATCATCCAACCATCTCTTCTGGCCTGATTATGATGGGAAGACCTGTCACGACACGTTAACCCATATTAGACCGGGCTAGTAGAGTGTGGGTCTTACATAAGGTCTTCAAAAACTAAGTTGAAAATAAGACAAGGAAGAAGATCAAGTGCTTGAGATCTGACAGAGAGGAGAATAGACCTATGTTGACTTTGCAAAGTATTGTTATGAAAATGACATCTAGAGACAGACTTTGGCTCCTAGAACACTACAACAGAATGGTGTTGTGGAAAGGAAGAATATGATTGTTTAAGAGATGGTCAGGACTATGTTGACAAAAAATGACATGGGTAACGAATTCTAGAGAGAAGTTGTGCATATAACAATATATGTTCAGAATAGGTGTATGTTGAGGCCTCATGAAGACAAAGCTCCCTATGAATTATGATTTGGTAAGAAGGCTACAGCAAAATACTTCAAGGTATTTAGTAGCAAGTGTTACTTTAAAAACACCAACCATGATTTAGAAAAATTTGATGATAGAGCCGATGAAGGCATTTTTCTTGGTTACTCCACCTCTAACAAAGCCTACAAATGTTACAACAAAAGGCTTTGTAAGATTGTTGAAAGTATAGATGTGAGAATTGATGAACAGAAAAATTCTCCTATGGGGTCAAACAGTGAACTTCCTACTTTTGAAGACTTAAACAGTGAGCAGAATGATAGTAAAAGAGAAAAAGAGCAGAATATGATAGATGTGCCAGAGCAAAGAATAGTTGCAGAGGCAGATGAAAGAAAAGAGCTATAAAATTCGGAGATAAATGGATAGAAAAGAAGTGGCTCAAGCAGAGTAGAGAAGAATTATCTTGAAAAAAAATTCTTGGTGATCCTATTACTGGAATGCAAACAAGGAAGGTGAAAAAAGCAAAACAATTGTTTTCTCTGTTATCTCCCATATGCCTAAGTCAATTGCAGAGGCATGTCAAGATGCTAGTTGGCTCAATGTGATAAATGAGGATTTGGACTAGATTGACAAAAATAAAACTTGGCAATTACTGCAAAGATCTATCGACGAGAATGTTATAGGTACTAAATGGATTTACAAAAATAAACTCAATGAAGATGGCAATGTTGTAAAAAACAAGGCCAAATTAGTCTGTAAAGAATATGCTTAGGTTGAGGGCATTAATTTTGAGGAAACATTTACTATTATTGCTAGATTAGAAGCAATTAGGATGTTCCTTGCATTTGCAGTGCACATGAACTTCAAGGTTTACCAGATGGATGTCAAGTCAACTTTCTTAAATGGTAACTTAGAAGAGGAGGTGTACATTAAGCAACCAGAAGGATTCCAACTGAGTGAGGACCCCACACTTGTTTGTAGACTGAAGAAAGCATTGTATGGATTAAAGCAAGCACCAAGAGCATGGTATTTGTCACAACCCAATTCTGTTTAAACCAGAATTATGATTGAACCACCAATAAACCAAGGCTCAAGACAGGATCACAAGGAATCGTGCCAACATTCAAACCACACATATAACCAATAATCAAAATATATAAATAACAGCAGAAATCTTTATTATTGAACTGAGAATCTAAATGATAATTAAACAAATAATCCAATTATCTTCAATGACAAAAATATAAATAATATCTTATTACAAATTCATAAATCCACATTAAAAACAAATATGCTAAAGATAGACGTAGTAGAGGCACTCGCACGACAAGTGATGCTCCCTTAGTCTTCCATCCTTTTTAGGTATGATGACCACATTTGCTAACCATTCTGGGTACTTCGTGACCTCTAGGAATCCTGCGTCAAACTGCTTCATGATATCTTCTTTAACCTTGAGGGTCCATTCAGGCCTTAATCGCCTCAGCTTCTGCTTATATGGTCTTGCATCTGAGACCAAAGGTATCTTATGCTGTACAACTTCAAGGTCTATGCCAGGCATATCCTCATAAGACCAGGAAAACACCTCTTAGAACTCCATTAGTAATTCTGTCATTTGTTTGGCTTCTTCTTTTGTCAAGGTAACACCGATCTTTATCCCTCGAGGTTGCTCTACTGAGCCAAGGTTAATTATTTTGAAGTCTTCGCGGACAGGTTGAGCCTTCTTCTCCTCCGAGGCTTGGATGGATTGTAATATTTCAGGAGTCATTCTCATCCTTTTCAAAGTTAGAGTTAGAAAGAGAAGGAAAGGAAGAAGTAGACGCAGTGTAATTCAAAACATCATCTTTATTCATGTTCAAAAGCAGAGGTATAGAGGAAAAGGTTCCTAGTGGAATAAACTCAAAACTTGAAAATGACTCAATCTTATCTAGAGACTTAAGGACCCTAGGCTCAGACATGGCCATAATATGTGGATTATATGGCAACCCCTTTGGGTAAACAAAATTATCATAACAACTCCAGTTTGGGATTGTTTCGCTGATGGGAAGGGTGAATTGTTGTATATCGGGACTCCTATCTTGATCTTCACCGGTGAGCGTCATCACTTGGTCATCATTGAACAAGTTTCTGATGTCAATCATCTCTGTCTCAGATTTCTGCTCCTTGCTCTGCTCTTGGATCTTGGCTTGCTCGAGCTCTTCCCAGTCAAAAGTACAATCATGAAATATTTCAAACCCGGGTACTTGCTTTTGAAGGTGGGCATTGAACCAAGGTTCTGAAAATCCACAATAGATGTTATCTTCTCCTTCTTTAACAAAATATCCATTGAAGGTCTTCAAAAACTGAATGTTTTGCACACTGTACAACCCCCCAAATATTGCTTAATAGACTGTTTCATCTGTCCTTTGGGGTCGCCAGTCCCCACTAGCTCTGTCTGATGCTCTTATTGTGTTGTTACCATACTGACTACTATGCTTGTATTTCATCCTCTCGAGCTTCCAAAATATTTCGTCAGCTCCCCTGTGCTTTTGCTTGATTACTTTTAGATCCCCTGCGGTGGGGGTATATCCCAATCCAAATCTATACTCATTGACCAATAGAGATAAGAAAGTGACATCACTGTATGGGTGGGAACCAAGGCCCATACCTGAAATGTAGAGCATGTTAAGTAATTGACGAAATGAAAAGGCAGATGTGTACCTGTAGGATCTGGCTCAGTTGTGGCTAGGATGTTGTCGACCTGGAACCCTCCGAGAGAGAAGTCTTGCCTAGTATTCCCTTGTGACTCTTCACCATTCTGTCTAGTGGCCAATGTGTTCACGGCTGCAGAGTCCGCGTGTATTGTCACAGTGGTACCCTTGTGGATGAATTTAACCTTCTGATACAAGGTAGATGCCACTGCATCGGCCTGACAAATCCAAGACCTACCTAAAAGCATGCTGAATGAGGCAAAAATGTCAATGACTTGGAACTCCATTTCAAATTCAGTCGGTCCTACTTGAATTGGCAATATGAAGACACCCAATACAGCCCTTCTGGTATTGTCATATGCTTTGATGGTCATATCTGAAGGTTTCAATTCTGATTCGCTGAAACCTAGATATTTGAAGGTACGAAAAGGGAATATATTCAAAGCTGACCCATTATCAACTAGGACTTGAAAAATGCTCTTGTCTCGACATCCGATGGTAATGTGTAGAGCCTGTATATAATCCTTAACTCCTCGAGGGAGATCGGCATCTCCAAAGACAATTGCATTAATAACATATCTGCCTCCTATTAGCATACCTAGTTCTTCTCCATCCATTGAAACTGGGACCTAAATGCTTGCTAGTGATCTCAGTACTGCATCCCTGTGGACCTTGGAAGCCATCAGAAGCTCCCAAATGGACATGTTGGCTTTTGTCTTTTGTAATTATTTCAATACAGGATTTGGAGGCTCTGGTTGGTTGGCAGGTCCTTTACCTTTCTCTCTCACGGGTTGAGCCGGATCATTTACCATCATCCGAGAATACGAACTCCATCTCAAGGAAACGGTTGGTAACTTGATTTATCTCTTTTTCCTCATCTGAGAGGTAGATGATGAATGGTTCTTCTTCTTCTTCCTGTTGTGCTTGTGCTATTGGGTATGAGGAATCTTCAGGGAAATAAAAATCATACTCTTCTTCTTCTTCTTGATGGCTACCCAATATGTTTACTTCATCACCAGATGTGACGACCATACTGCTTACTCTTTCGGATATTTCCATGACAGGAATAAGGTCCAAGGGCTCATCTCCCCATTCTATGAAATTGACACTGTGGTGAGGGAGGGTATTATTTGCCACTGACACTTGCCTGGGCTGGACCTTAAATTTACCATAACCCAATAGATCCTGTATGGCATGCCTTAATGTGTCAATTGTCTGTGTCGTGCCCATGTTGATTATGGTACTTACAGAATAGGTCCATATAAAAATTCGGTGGAAGAGGACTTGGAGGCAGACGAGGGTTAAGCATTGTCAATTTCTTAGCTTGTATCAATTTGTCTAGAGCTTTGGATTGGGTCATCCCCAAATCCGTGAACTGTCTCCTTGGTCTTGCTTGCGGTGGTGGGGTATAACTCAAACTTCCCAAGATCAATGGCTCAGAATTGGTATTAGCTACTTGCTTTACTGATTGATTCCCTGAATTTCTTGGTAGGTATGCCCTTCTATTCGAAGCCACCTCCGAACTTTCTATCTTTCCTGGTAATATATCTCCCCGAGTTATGTCGTCAATGAGCCCTTCAAATGATAGGATGGCCTGGCCGAAGATGAATGTCTTATATGGCCCACTTAAGCCTCTCATCATTATCTACACCTGATCTCTCTCAGAAGGTCGATCCCAAAGCTTTGCTGCTTCACTTCTGAACCGAGTTAAATAGGCCGTGAATGTCTTTCCCTGTGCTTGGACAATGGTTTCCAATTGCCTACTGTGGGTCTCTATCTCTATGTTGTAGGAATAGAAACTGATGAATGCTTTGGTGATGTCTGACCATGAATATGTCAGTGATGGGTTCAAATTCATCAACCATCGATGAGCCCCGCCCGTGAGTGAGAATTGGAATGCTTGTCCTAACTGCTCATCAGTAAACCCTTCGCCTTGCTTCAATAAGCCCGTGAATGATCTTAAGTGGGTCCTGGGGTCTCCTGTCCCATCAAATTTCTCAGTGGTCCATTTAAACTTGGGAGGCAGCTTAGTTTCTGGAAAGAAGCATAATCCTTCAGAATCAATGATTTGACTTTCTACTCCTTTCATGCCCCTCAGTATTTTTTCCACTTGACTCAACCTATCGCTATATGGGCTGTCTTCTTCCTTCAATTTCTTGGTTATAGGGGTCGCCTGAACGATTGACTGTTTCTGGGGTATGACACCCTCCATATCTTCAAATGTCAGGTTTGTGAAGAATTTTGACACAGCTTGGTTAGGGGTACCCGGTCCTTGTAGGGGTGCCATATTCATCCTTTCAGAGGTCGACCCTTGAGCCTGCAGTTGCAATTGTATGTCCCTTATTGCGGCAGCTATCACCCCATGGTCTCCTCCATCTTTCCCATCCTGGCATCAATAGTGATCGGGACTTGGTTTGATCCATCAGCCATTGATTCAGTTGATGTGGTTGAAGTGGGACTAACTGGCTCTGATGTGTACACACTAGACAACCTCCCAGTGATGGGGTCCCTTATCCACAAGGTAGAAATGGTTGTGGTTTAGGCTGACTCTTTGAATGGTACCAGAAAAGAACCCAAAAGTGATAATATTAGGACTCTAGGATGACGGGAGTGGAAAAAAGTCACATGCATAATTAAGGATGACTCAACCAAACAAAAGTTTAACTCCTTCATAAGGGTGACCGGGTAAACATTATCCAAGTCAATTTAGTTGAATTTGGTTAAGCCATGTGTTCGGTCTTGGGACCTCGTAATTTCAAAAATGGATAATTAGTGGTACCAAGGTCTGGCCACTTAGGTTACCGAATTCAATGAAATTGAAATGGATATGTTAATCCATTGTCCTTATTAGGGATGGTCAGCAAAAGTGGTTCATGGAGGAACAAACTAGTAAATTTCTTCTTGACCATGGTATCTATGTCTTGACAGAGATTTTCTGCTCGTTTTTTTGAAATTGACATGTTAACAATGAGAGATTCGACACATCGAGCTTACTTAATGGAGGGTGTATAGTGACCGTCCACTATGACGTGGAACAGGTGTATACATACCTCATGCTCTCAATGGGTGAGAGTTCAAGATGCTCATCGTGTAAAATCTAACATGTTGACTAATCGAGGATAAAAACGGGCAGAATTTTGACGCCTCGAACATGAATGTCATGGTTAAGCAAATTTTACCGGGTTGGTTAAGGGATGAACCAAAAATAACAAGCATTAGGCTACAATCTGGGTTAGGACAGAAAAGGCCACCTTGACAAGTACGGGGTAACCTATCACCGAATGTACGATGAATAATGGGCTCCCAATCCCTTTATATACTATGTTGCAAGAATCAAGCGACGTGGAGTAACATAACGCATTCCCAGGCGGACCAAGAAACGCTCGTTAGAGGCTGCTCGCAGGTCGTGATCTCATAAAGTACAGGCCAAGGTTGTGTGTTTCGCCTAGCGGGCTGCCCCATATGCATGGGACCCGGTTCGGCTACTCGCACGAATGTGTGACTGAACCCATTCCCCCCAAAACAATATTATACAAGCATAAATATAGTATCCTAAGAGCTAGCATCCAATTCACACAAGGAAAACTTTCATTTAGGAGTCTGACGTTTATATCCCCAGTGGAGTCGCCATTGTGAGGACAAAGATGGATGGATTTGGGAAGTCGCCACCTAGATTAAGGTCTAGGACCTCAGAAATGTAAAATCTCACCCCAAGGTAATACTTCGATTGACTCATGACCCTTAGATTGGATTTTTGGTCCATCAGAGAATGGGTAAGCGTCAGGTTACGATTATGGGAAGGGGTTAGGCACCCAAACCGCCCGATCGAAATCAGTCTCCTATACCTTTCCTATGCTAAACTCTATCTATTAAACCAAACCAAACCAAGTGGTTTGATATCCTTGAACCGAATCTGGATCTACCAGATTGCCTACGTATCACGGACTTCTTTCGAAAATCAGGTCCACCATCGTAGTTCAGGTGTGATTAAAGTTTATGACTGTGATTTATGCTTGTGCATGATTAATTTCATTGTTAAAGTTGAAGTTTATGCTTGAAATGATGAGAAACCCTATGGGTTAGGATTTGGATAGTCCATGCAGACTAATAGATAGTCCTAGTGGATCTAAGAATGGATAACCCATGTGGGTTGAACTAGGTATTCCTAGTAGGTGACTGGATAGTCTAAGTGGACCATGAATCCGAATTTAGATTGATTGAAATCTGGATAACCCTTTCTGGGTTTGAATGTGGATAACCCTACCTGGGTCGAAATATGGATAACTCTATCTGGATCAAAATATGGATAACCCTTTCTGGGTCGAAATGTGAATGGATATCCTAGTGGATCTATGGATAGTCCAAGTGGACTAAGGTTTGGATCCGAATTTGGGATTTTTCCAAATGGCATACGTATCCTAGGGTTTGCCCTAGGAATCAGAATCCGCGTAGTTCAGAAAATAATGGGATAACCTGTTCTAGGTTAAGGATTTAGAACCTATTCTAAGTTTAGGATTTAGAACCTATTCTAGGTCTAAGGAGCAACCTATTCTAGGTTGAAATATGCTGAGGGGCAGAGATCGTCCTGAACTACCCTTTCATCCTAAGCTCTAATTTTGGAAGGTTTGGTAAGGCATTCTCTTTCTTTGTTAAGACTTTTATTATTTTTCATTATACCCTTCCCAAAAATGTGGGTGCCCAAATACACATCCCCACGCCTAGATTGTCTTCTAGAAGTGTGCATATATGGCAGTTCAACTAGGGTGTTGCAAAAATGAAGTTATTTCCAAAAATAGAATATTCTATCTAAGCATGGCATGTATGATGTTTATGGTAACTAACACAATATATAGCAAGATTATGAAAATCTTCCTAACATGGCATATGATTCCATAAAAATATATTTAAACATATGCTATATTCTAAGCATGGCAAGTCTAAACATGGCATGTCTAAATATGGCAATTATTAAGATATTGCTAAATATGACAAAAAATCTATTTATTCTACCAAATACAGCAACACATGGATATAGCAAACATGATATATGAGTAATCCAAACAAAGCATGTGAGTACTCTAAATGTGGCCATTTATCCAAATATGGCATGTGAATACTATAAATGTAGCAAGTATGCAATCAAACATGATAGAATTCACCAAATCATTTAAGCAACTAATTGGATATTACAATGAATGAGACATCGATGAAACCTTTCCGAAAATCCAAAAATTATCAAAACATATGCTAAGAAGTTCTTTGAAAATATTGTAACTTTTTTTATGAAGACATTCGAAATAAACAATGACTCAAAAATGGTCAAAATTGCCACTTAAAGTTTCAAGTATTGCACAAACTAGGAACTGATTTCAAATTCTGTCATATTATACCAAAATGACCATAAGTAGGTCTTCTGTAACTCAAATTAAGCCTCTTTTTTTTTTACAGAAAGATGACTTGACATTCTACATTTCATCTGAAGGGGTAGAATCCCAACAGAGAGCACATATGGGTCAACAATATTGCACAATTCAGTGCACATGCATGGTGACAGATTCTATCACCCTGTACCATAATGGGCATATGGGGACATAAATATATCAGAATTAATCTCAAAACATATCTTTAGAAAGAAGATTTAGAAATATAACTTTTGTCTCAAAGCATTTAATCTCAACAGGGGACGAAACCAGGTCAAATGGATGCCACAAGTACGGATATGTGCACTGGTCAAGTTTATTCTAGATTTTTGACCAGTTGCACCATAAATTCTGTATAAAATCAAATACTTAATAAAAATTAAATCAAAACATATCCCCATGTAGATAATTGATAGATATAAAATTTCATCAAGAAAATAAGTGCAAACAGAACATTCTCATTATGAAAAAAAAATACTTTTTGGTTATGCCAATCAGTATATCCCAATTTATTCAAAAACAGAGCACTATGCACTTCAAAAATCATATCAATTCAATAAAAAAAATAAAAAAATCTGAAACTAGTGCCATATTTTAGAAGACTTCTAAATCTAAAAATTCTGTAGAAACTTTTTTTTTCTGAGTATGGCCATAAGACCCTTTTCTAGAGACTTTCTGATAGGGATTTGTACTATACCCGAGTAGAGCAGCAGCGCCAATGGAGAATTTTTTTGATGAACTTTCCCAATTCCAAATGGAACTAAATTTTCTAGGGGAGTCTTCTGACATATCAAAGAGAATTTCATAAAAAATTGGGCTTCAAAATCTAAACAAAACCACATGAGATTCATGTCCCAAATTTGGATTCTAAATTTGGAATTTTCAAATCAAAAATCCACTTTGTAGAATTTATCAAAAACATCAAAAATCATCATATAGCATTCAAATCTTCATCATTGAGCAATTTAAATAAATTATCATACATAAAAAATATTAGACATGAGAATCTTAACATCAACATGCATGTAATAGGGCATTCCTGATCGAGATTTAATGAAAATGAGCCTCTTCAAGCAAAATCAACATTCAAACCTTCTAGAAGACCGCAAAATTTGTTTTAGGGTACCAACCTTGTGCTCAAATTGAGTGAAACCTTTGATGTAGGATTTGTTAGAGATCGTACCAAGATTTCTGAAGGTGAATCCTCCTCCTTTTCTTCTTTCTCCTCTTCTCTACTCCTTTCTTCTCTAACACTCCGCCTTCTTCTTCTTCCTTTTCTTCTTCTTCTTTTCCTTTTTCTTTTTTTCTTTCCCTTCTTTTCTTCCTCTCTCTCCCTCTCTCTCCTTTTCTCCTTTCTCTCACGGTTTCCTCTCCTTTCTCCTTTTTTTCTTTTCCTCTTCTTCTCACGGCTCTCTCTTCTTTTCTCCTTTTTTTCTTTTTTTCTTTCCTTCTTCTCTTGGATTTTTCCTCTTTCTAACGTCCTTCTCTTTTTTTGTTCTGACTCTCTTCCTCCCTTATTCGGTCTCTCTCAATTTCTTTCCTTTTTTCTTCCCAATCCCCCAAATCTCCATCTTCTAGAGATCATTTCTTCATTCCTTTTCCAGATTCTCCCTTCCCAATCTTTCTAAAAAAAATTTTCTTTCCATATTTTCTCTCAATGTCTACATCTCCCACCTTCCTATTTTTCTTCTTTCCATCTTCTCTCAATTTCTCTTCTTCCTTTCCTTATCTTCCTCTCCACTTCTTCTTCCTTTTTTTTTCTTTCTTTTTTTTTCTTTTTTTGTTTCTTCTTTTTTTTTTCATCGGAATCCCCTACTACCATTTTTTCCGCCTATCTACTCCCTCTATTATTCTCTCGATCTCTCTTTCTCCTTTTTAAATTTTTTTCTTTCTTTTTTTTCTTGTTTCCTAAAGCCGACCCATCACCCCTTCTTTTTTTTCACATCCACGGCTCTCTTTTCCACTCCATATATGTACATTTATACATATAGTATGTATACATGTCATATTATGTGTAACCATATATATAACATATATACATAATATAATATAATATGCATGTACTTGTACACATAGGTTTAAACTAATTTGGATTGGACTGGTCTGGCTAAACTGACATGGGTTGACTGGGTTTGGGCCAAGATTGAGTTGGACTAAGTTGGGTTGAGCTGGGTTGAGCTAGATTTACTCTCTCTATCATTTCATAGGCCAATTCTGCCGTCATCCGCATGAAATTTTTCGATAGTCTTTACCCTAAATTTTCTACGTTCACTTTGTAGAACACTAAAAATGAGAAATACTGGAGCTTGAATCACCTCATTTGGAAGTAAAATAGCCAACTTATGAATTTCTAAAGTTTAAACAGGCCAATTTATGATAATTCGGCTAACCACTCTGCATGGGATCTTTCGGAGACCTCTGCCTAAAATCCTTTACATCCACTTTATAGAGCACTAAAAATAGAATATATTGAAACTGAAATCAACTGATTTGGATGTGGGGTGACCAAAATATAAATTTTCAAAGATTAAACGACCATTTCAATATGTAATATTACATGGGATCCTTCGAAAATTTCTGTACTGAATTTTTCACGTCCACTTTGCAGAACACCAAAAATGAAGAATAATGGCCCTTGAATTATCTGAATTGGACGTAGAACAGCAAAGATATGAAGAATTAAAGTTGTATCGATAATTCTGCATGAAAGCTTGTATGGTACCCATCGATGATCTCTACCTGAGTTTTTTCACGTCCACTTTGAAAAGGACTAAAAATAAGGGATATTGGTACTTAAATCATATGATTTAGATATCGGATGATCAAGATATGATGATTTGAAGTTCAGTGATAATTTATGCATGCATCCTATCATAATTACATAAACGCCCCTGCACCTTCAAACTGACTACAATTGTGATACCTTCCTTGTTTGATGTCAGAATTAGGTGATTTCGGTCTCAATTTGAAAATAATTTCATGACCTATACATCCAAGTAGGTAATAGCTCATGACCCTGCTGTGGAGCTCTTTAAAGAATCACAAACCCTTGAATTAAAAACCAGAAACCTGTCATATGGATTCACTTATGCTGGGGATGGTAAAAATGGAGTGCTTACACCTTGGCAAATTTGATGACAAAGCAGATGAAGGTATCTTTCTGGGATACTCCTTCAAAAACAAGGCTTACAGGTGTTACAACAAGAGACTAAGAAAAGTGGTCGAAAGTTCTGATGTCAGAATTGATGAGCAATTACCCCACTCCAAGAGAGTTGAGCCAGAAAGTCCAGTGTTTGAAGAACTTGAAGATAATGAGATAGTGACAGTTGAAAAGGAACAGCAGTTAGAAGCAGAATCAGAATTACAAGAGGCTGAGGTTGAAATGCAAAATGATGGAAGACCAAAAAACAACAAATGGTTAAGGATTCATCTAAATCATCAAGTGATTGGAGATCCAAATGCAGGAATACAGACCAAAAAAATGAGGACAGCTACTTTCTCCTTATTATCAGAAGTGGAACCAAGTCTGTATATGAAGCAAGCAAGGATGAGAATTGGATGAAAGCCATGAATGAAGAGCTTGATCAAATTAAAAAGAACAACACATGGGAGTTAGTGTCAAGACCAACAGACAAGAATGTCATTGGTACAAAATGGGTTTTCAAGAACAAGTTGAATGAAGATGGAAAGGTAGTCAGGAACAAGGCCAGACTGGTGTGTAAAGGCTATGCCCAAGTGGAAGGGATTGACTTTGATGATACTTTTGCTCCAGTGGCTAGACTTGAGTCCATCAAGATGTTCTTAGCATTGGCAGTTCACAAAGGTTTCAAGGTGTACCAAATGGATGTCAAATCTGCATTTTTAAATGGTAACCTTGAAGAAGAAGTGTATATTAAGCAACCTGAGGCTTTTCAGCTTAGTGATGATGGAGATAAGGTGTGCAGACTGAAGAAAGCCTTATATGGTCTAAAACAAGCTCTAAGGGCCTAGTATGCAAGATTAGACACTTATCTGCATCAGTTGGGTTTGCGAAGGGGAGTAGTGGACAGCAACCTGTATGTTATGACAGATGATAGCAGTTAGTTGGTAGGTGTGGTCTATGTGGATGACATCATTATTGGAGGACACTGTGAGAAGATGAGGAAAGAATTTAAGATGTCTATGTTAGGGGAGATGTCTTATTTTCTGGGTTTGCAAGTTCATCAGAAGCAGAGTTGTATTTTCATTTCTCAAGTAAAGTACACAAAAGAGATGTTGAAGAAATTTATGATGTAAGACTGCAAACTAGTGGGGACTCCAATGATGGTGAACTGTAAACTGAGTTCAAATGATGACTCTCCAACGGTTGATCAGACTCTCTACAGATCAATGATTCAAAGTTTATTGTATTTAACAACTTCAAGACCTGATATTTTGCAAGCGGTATGCTGGGTGGCCAGATTTCAAGCTTGTCCAAAGGAGACTCACTTAATGGCAGTGAAGAGGATACTCAGGTATTTGAACGGCACAATGGACTATGGTTTATGGTATCCCAAGACTGGAAGGTTCACACTTACTGCATTCTTAGATGCAGACTGGGCTGGTAGCATTGATGACAGAAAGAGCACTAGTGGTGGTGCATTCTTTTTGGGGAAGAGCCTAATGGCATGGCATAGTAAGAAATAAGAGACTATTTCCTTATCTACAACAGAGGCAGAATACATAGCAGCAACAACTACATGCACTCAGGTAATCTGGATGATAAGACAGATGTCAGATTTCAGTGTTACTTGTGAGGAGCCAGTGATCATTAAATGTGACAATATGAGTGCAATAAACATCTCCAAGAATCCAGTGTAACACTCAAGAACCAAACACATTGATATTAGATATCATTATGTGAAGGATAAGGTGCTTGAAGGGGAAGTGAGACTAGACTTCAATCCTACAGTAGACCAGGTGGCAAACATCTTCACCAAGGCACTTCCAAAGGACTCATTTGAGAGACTCAAAGACAAGCTGGGAGTGGTGACTCTTGGCACCCTATAAATGGCATAAGTGTAGGGGGAGTTGATGACTGCATAGCATCACTTTTCATCTATAAGATTGGAAAGATGCGGTGGGCACTCCTATAGGTAAGTCTATGCAGGGGGAATTTGGATGAAGGGGGAGCATTTTTATTGCCTTGTGGACTTGTTGTCAAAGGGGGAGAGAAGAATTGCATATGTGAGATCATGTGAAGGTTGCCAACAATTTCAAAGGGGGAGATTGTTGGAACCTTGGTCAGATATTAAGCAGACATGAATAGTACAGAGTATGTTGTCATTGTTGGAAACCTTGGCCATGTGATATGGAGGAGAGAGATTGTCTATGAGCAGAGCCGTGGCAGTATGGGCAGTCTCCATGAAGACCAGTGCGTAATGGCAGTGTTTGTAGTAGTTTTTCTAGCTCTCTAGCATAAAGATAGCATCTGAAAGAAGAGAGAAAAAGGAGAGAGAAAAGAGGAGAGAGAGTGGTGGGGACCAGGTGGGTCCCACCTCAAGTGGCCAGCCACCTTGGCAGTCGGACCACCCTATTGGCGAGCCAGCTAGGCAGCCCAGCTAGCACAACAGGGCCATGCCAAGCGCACAGTAGAGTAGCCGCACGTACAGCACAGCACCAGTGCGCACAGCAAGGCAGCAGCTGGTATGCTGGGTAGCAGCACCACTGCCAGCCTCGATCAGGCCCGTAAGGCTCACAAGCCCGCATGCCTGCAAGGCCAAACCCATGCGAGCCTCGCAAGCTCCCACAAGCACCCTGGCGCACACCAGGTGTTTGACATAATACAAGCGAAAGCTTCTCAGATTAATAAGGGCGGTTTGCTAAATGTCAAAGTGTGCAAATTCGAGATGGTCGATAGTGATCAAGCCACTTTTTCGTGATTCCAATCCAACGGCATGAAAAAATGTGGGATCCGATGTTTCCCAGGCCCTCCATCATGATCCCATCGCGAGATTCTCTATTGGCTGAATACAACATAAAATCGTGGATCATGTTGCATGAAGGTGATATTCTGATTCAGTGTAACGCGTGTGTTGTATGGAGGCATTTAAGATCTGCGTCCGACGGTCTATATCAACATTGATCAACCTGATGCGATCTGACAAGATCAGAAGGCCCAGAAGCTTCCCCGCTTTCCTCTGACTGATCCAACGGTCATCAAATAATGATTCTATCTCTGCAAATCGCTACTCGACAGCATCATACAGTTGATCAGAGGGCGGCGGCTAATATGTGTCATGGGTGCATGAAATCACTTATGGAGATTCCATTTCTTATAATCCTAATGGCTGGACTTTGGATGGCCATATTTTGGCCATCCGATCACAGATTTGGGTGATTCAAATTGCTATGAACTCGTCTCTTCGAGAGGAATCAAACTGAAAGAAGAAAAATAGATTTTTGTTAAAAGAAGCTACAGGTTTTTGAGAAAAGGTGCATTAGGGCTCTCTTTGAGTGAAAAATCCATCTCCACTTACCTCTCTCTGACATTAATGGTCATCTGAAGCTTTGGAGAGGTAGTGTGAGCATGTTGTGAGAGTTTGTTGTGGTTGAAGTTGCACGAGAAGCATTAGGAGAGTGTCAAACTCCCATTTTGTTGAAGAAGCTCACCAACTACCATTGGAAAGCTTGGGAAGCCCTTTTGGTGAGCACCACTCATGCTGTGATCACGCTAAGAAGGTAATCACATACACAAACCCTATTTTATGATATTTGCAATGTCTAGGAAGGGTTTGTAATTAATCCATTTATTATTCTTTGTAACTTGTTAAGTAGGGGCTTGACAGGATTGGGGTTGTTGCCTAGATCTCAAGTTGTTGCTTGGATTGTAGCTATGTTGTAGCACTAGAGTTGTTGTAATAGCCAAATCATTTTGAATAGCGTATTGGGTATAATACGAAACCCTAGTTAAGGTATTACCTCGTGGAGTAGCCATCACAGTGTGTGATAAGTGAACCACATTACATAATGTATTATGGATGTAATTGTGTATGTTGTGCATTTAAAGTGCATGGTTTGCAGGTCTGGGTGTACACACTTGGTAGGCCAAGCCTCTGGTATGGATACCTGTAGGTGTGTGGCATGGTGTGTTAGCAATTAGCTCTTGGCAGCAATGTGTGCTTTGTGTTTGAGTAGACTTCACAGTATTAGGAAGATTTTTAGTGGTCACTGATTCACCCCCCCCCCCTCTCTTAATGTCAACCTGGGAATCACATCAATAAAATGATATAAAATACAGCAAAGCAGAGGGAAAAAAACTTTGATTGCAATACAACGCTTATGAACCATATCTATGTGTCCTTCTAGATGCCAGAACTATCTAGTCAACTAACATTGCTAATCAGTTAAGAAACTGACCATTTCTTTTATGCCCAAATATCTCGAAACTTGGAGGTCTTCAAAGAATGTCAACAACACCCCCATCCTCCTCAGTCCTCCCCCTCCCCCTCCCCGTCCCCAAATAAAAAAAATAAAAGTATTACCGTGCAAAGAATGGTGATTGCAGGTAAAAATGAATAAATTAAACCACTGGAAATAGACTTTGCAAGGTCTTCATGAATTTTCTTGAGACCTTCCTTCCAAGGTACAAACATGGAGAATACATGACTTCGCAAAACCCAAAATTAGCACCTCCATGAAATTTTCAAGGTATTACATATCATGCACCTATGCCCATGAGATTCAGATCAACTTAAATTATAAAATAATTGTTCCAAGTACCCAAAAAAAAACAAAATAATCATGTGATGCAAGTAATGATTTCATAAGAAAACTATTCACCAAAAAAAAAAAAAAGACCACGTGATGCAAGTAATGATTTCATAAGAAAACTATCTTCCTAGAAGTGCATATTTAACCAACTCCTACTTCAAATGACTTCTCTAAACTTAAGATTTCAAATTCATGTAAGGGTCAACATTTCTCTTCGGCTAGGGGGGGTGGGTGGGATCCACATCCTCTCCTCCCAGAGATTCGGGAGGAGGGGCGGCAACCCAAGTAGATGGTCGACACCTGGAGGTCAGGTGAATCTGACCCCTCCATCCGAGCCCATACTCCCTTGTCGGCTCAACTTGTCGGTTTGAATGGAGGGGTTAGATTCACTCGACCCCCAGGTGTCGACCATCCATTGGGGTCGCCACCCCTCCTCCCGAATGTTTGGGAGGAGAGGATTTGAATTGGGGGGGAGTGGGGGGAATAGCAACATTTGAATCTCTACTATTGACAGTCTAAAAATATCTGGGTGGGTATACTAGTTCAGAACCTATGCTCGCATGGAGTCTCTACTTTTGAAAGCGGTCAACGAATGAGAGTTTTGCAGAGACGGTACCTCTATCTCGACTGGAAGTACCAACTCTATGTTGTAGAACAAGGAGAACAGCATTTCCCAATTCAGAATTCTAATATGTATTCTGTAAGCTCATATAGAAAAAAGCAGTGCATCAGCCCAATCAACGTTTGTGTATACCCATTTGACATCTGCGTCCGCCCCATTGGCATTTGTGACTTCCCAATCAGTATATGTGCGCACCCAAACGGCATCTGTATGTGCCCAATCGACTTCTTTGTCTGCTATTTTTTGTCACCTTCTTCACTATTGTGACTACCCCAGTCGATAATATAGAAAAGACATGTCTAGCAATAAGAATATAAGTTTACAACTCTTGTTTTTTTGTTCTCTCTCATTTTTTTTTTTCCTTTTTCTTTTTGGTTGGCCTCGATAATATATCTCTGATCTAAGATCAGCCATAAAACATCTCAATCTTGCGGATGATGTGCTGTTGAAAGAACTCAACCACTTTGGCTACAGTAAGCTTGATGAAGGATTGTACTTTAATCTATTTTGTAAAATAATCGAAAGCCACTAAGATGAACTCATGTCCACTCAATGTCTTTGGGAAAAATTTCATGGAACTCCTTCAGTAGATCAAACGATTGGGTTGCCTCTTGAACATTAAAGGACATGCCAACTTATATCTTCGAGACTGCTCTTGTGTCTACAGTTTGGTTGGAGTTTCTTTTCTCAAGAGGCCAGGTGGCGTGAAAGTTCAAGCGGTAGCTCATCATCCAAATAGTCACTAGAGTCAGAATTGACAATGGACACGGAAGAAGAAGAAGTACCAAACTTGGAATAATTTTTTTTTGAATGAAAATTACACAGCAGTTGAAGTCCCAAGCGGGATGATTTTTTTTTATTTTGACCGAGCATATTGAACTGGATTGTCAATAAATAAATCAGACTTGGCCCCAGACATTGATGACTTATCAGATGTAGATAATAGCATATTTAGATAAATGAATTCATTTAAGCGACATCAATTGGGTATGACACCATTGGTGAAAACATATGATTGGTTGTGAGACTAAATCTCCATTCAAGCCACCACTAGTAAGACCCAATATGTTTACCTAACAGCAGGTGCTTGATGTTTGTCATTCTGATCTATGCATTTGGTCCACTAAATCTCACCTTTGGGTTGCCCCATTGTTGGGATATGACTAAGCACAAAGTCTTCTCCTCATCATGGATATTCGGAGAGGGGAGGTAACTCCTAAGAATATGAGATTATCTCCTTTGAGTCAAGGAATTTTGATTACCTTAAAATTTTCCATTTGTTCATCTTCTCTAAATTTCTTTTTGCCAAATTTTTTTTTTCTTTTAGGCTTGCTTTGGTTGCAAGGGAAATTAAAGGGAAGGGATGTGAAATTTTTAAACTTTAAACAGAAACTTTTATAGTTGTAAAACAACATGATTGTATAAATTATCTAAATTTCTTAACACATTTAGTAATGCCACTTCTAGATGTAAAATTTATTTTCCTTTTCAGATGGAAGGGATTTGGATGTAAAGTAAAGTGTAAGTTAATAACTAAATGTGGAATAATTTGGAATTAGTTACATAGTAATAGGATTCAAATCCTCTCATGCTTCTCATGCCGACATGAGGAAATCTAGTGGTTGTCACCTATTATGCTCGTATACCAATACATCGTTATGTGTGCACAGTAAAACTACAACCACTGGATTTCCTTATGTTGGCATGAGAGGCATGAGATGATTTATTTCTATAGTAATGTGATAGCATGTGCTCTAATCATTACAAAAGTTTATTTAAAGTTTAAAATTTTCACTTCCCTTTCCTTCAATTCCCCTTACCTTACAACCGAACAAAGCCTTAAGGATTTCTTTTTATCACTTTCCCTAAACAATGCATTTTTCAGAATTTCTTTGCCCTTCTTCCTTGTCTTGATTTCACTAAACAATGTGGTTTCAAGGGTGTTAATCGTACCCTGTTTACGTTGTACACTACTTCTTCAAGGGTTCTACTTATGTCTTGATTACGATAAACACCGGCTTTTCAAGAGTCCCTTTTTACCTCTAGTTCGTCTTGATTACACCGGACAAAGTCCTTTCAAGTATTTTGTTTTGTCTGCACTGGATGCTGTGTGTACAAGAATTCCTTCTCCTTAATGATTACACTAGACAACATGGTTTCAAGATTGTTGCCTTCTTGAATTCGTTGGACACTATGTTTTCAGAAGTCTTTCTTTTTCGTTTCTTGAATTCATTGGACATTGCATTTTCAAAAGTATTTTTTTTTCCCTGTGATTGGCAGAGCATTGCACCTTTTTTTCGTTTCTTTTTCCAATGGTAGTCACCAATTGAGTTTTGGTTTTATCATTGTTTATGACCCGAGATTTAATCTGTTGCTTTTGCTTTGCATCTCTGCCATCCTTAAACAATGTGACGACAGTGTTTGTGTTTTTGGTGGCAAAATGGTGCTGAGTTCTTTGTCTTTCTTCCACATAACATCATCAGTCAAAGAAGGGCATTATGTTGACACCGAATTTTGCCACATTTTTCGTACCACAATGATGATTTTGCATAAATGCTACTCTCGAACTATCTCTGGATGGAAGGATTGATCATATTTACCCATTTCAGACTTTACTAATCGATTCCATAAAAAACAAATTGAAACTAAGCCCTTTTGAGTCACACGTGGCTCCGCAGATGTTTATGTGACGCCATGACTCATCCGTGGAGCGGCATTTTGTGTCACAGCGTTACATTGTTCCTTGAATTGATTAATTGACGTCTAACTAATTCGTGGATCCACAGAACCATAGTTGCTCGTTCACCGCGGAGCCATGTTAACCTCTCCACAGCACAGCATGCGCAAATCCTGGTTGTCTATATATTGCATTTCCCTTCATTTGATTCAATATTAGTTTTTAATTGAATTCCAACATTAATTTTGAACTCGAGAACCCTCATAGCTTAGACTCAAGTTTTAGGACCCTTGACTTCTCTTTCTACATTTTACCCCTTTATGCTTGTCTTGATAATCTTTTGTGGTCAATCACTCCCAACGGAGTAAGTAAGACCAATAGCTTCCTCGGAGTCAAGGGTCTTTTTTTTTTGTTCCCAGGGATTTTTTGGGTAATCAGCTCCCATGCTACAAACAGTGCCCTACAGGCTTCGTGCTTTGGAGTGGAAGAAACGAAACCCCAGGTGTCGTGTTCACACTTATTTCATTTATCATTATTTCCATAACTTACTTGCCTTGAGTTTTGACCCGCTACTAATATAAATTTGGGTTAGGGGGTTTGGGGAATCATTTTTCCCCGACATCCCTACGGTTGGTTATTTAATTGGGGAATTGAATCCTCTCCTCCACGGCTCCCCAGCTCCCACCCCATCCAACCGTTGGAGGGGGTTGGAGTTTGAGCCAGCTCACCCCTCCAACGGTTGGATGGGGTGGGAGCCGGGGAGCCGTGGAGGAGAGGATTTGGACGCTTTAATTGGTAGGATGGTCAATGAGGGGAATGTAGACAATGCTTCCCTGTAACATGTTTGCAGCTTAGTTTGAGGCTTTATCATTATACATACGTGTGATTGTCAACGTAGTAACATGTGGTCAGACTGTGTTTGGGAGAAACTCTTAATTCACAAAGTGTTTAGTAGAAAGATCGATTTATGGTGGGCAGATTGGTTTCCTAACACCTTCCCATCTCCGTAACCTAATTCCTATTCAAAATCTCTAACTAAATCATTGATCTTTACCCAAGCCCGATCTATGTTTAACCTGATTCCCGATTAAACGTTCAGGATTCATGCAATTCGATAGTACAGTTTCGATCTTGGTCATACAAACATACATTATACATTCAATCAACTAGGTTATGGGACCTTACACCAGGTGGTGACTCCACATTCCAGTTTGGAATACAGACCAACCAAATCTTTGGCAAGGGACAAGGTTGAACAACAAGACCATGACCATTAGCGTTTGATTTCTTATGGCGTAGGAATGGCCGTCCAACCCGAGCATCCGTGGTGGTGACGACTGCAGTGGCATCCACAAAACCTAGGATTTCTCAATTTTGGATTTCTACGATACTTTCCAAATGAGGAAGGGGGTTTATATAGTATTCGGATTGCACTCGCGGCGCAATCATGGTAGAACAACATGGCTGGTGTAAAAAGAAGTAACTTGGAACTCCACTTAATTTATTTAATAGTTAGTCTAATATTAATTCTAAGAAGCATCTCTCCTCCCGGACTTAGATCTTTTCATGTCGTCCAACCCACCAGTAGTTCATGGACGGGTTGGTGGGCTGGGTGATAGGAGGTGATCTTTTTCCTTCTACGGATTGGGTGACAAGAGATGATCTTTTTTCCTTCCCCAACTAACGTAAAAAGTTTTTCCATGTTAATTGGCACTTAAGAGTAGAATTTGAACTAGCCATCTCTACCTCAATATGGTCCAATCCCTTGAGAAGAAGCGGACGGAAAAAGTTTTATTCATTTATTTTATTTTTTTTGGTAAAACTGCTCTAGAAGTTTATTACCTCAATAATCTGCTCAACCAATATTGCTGTTTGTCGTACTAATAGTGAGTCCTATATAATTGATTCTCTCGTCTTGCAATCTACACATTGAACCAAATTCTAGGATTTCTTGAATGCCTTGAGTGTTAGTCCATATCGAATTGGAACTTCTATACACTACAAGAGAAGTGATGGAGAGCATCGGCGGAACATACATTGGCCAATTGATTTAACTGCGGTGAAACACAACCAGCGGTGTATGGGCTTATATAGGCGCGGTTCCTAGTAATTGCAGACTTGCAGTAGAAATATAGATATTTAGCCGCGGTTACATAAAACCGCAGTTGATGACAGATATATACCAAACCGCGCTCGATGTTTTGTCTTCCATATAAAGTGAAAACGCCTTTTCCCAAGCAAACCCCTTTTTCTCCCGAAACACCTGTGCTTTCCTGCTAACTCGAGAACCTCTAGCCCTCTCTCACTCACTACCTCAACCTCAGGTCTTTCTCTCACTCAATCGCTCTTAGTCTCAGGTTGGCTTGGTACCGAAGGTCTCTCTCTCACACAGGTATATGTTCAGCTCTGCTCTCTCATTTTCGTTTCTCCTTTCTCACCTCGAGCTCCCTTCTGTTTTCGGAGCTCTTTTAGTCTCCTTAATCCTTCCAATTTCTCTGTCTGGTACGTCTCTCTATTTTTTCTGGTAGCTTCGGTTGGTTAGGGTTTTTCACATTTGTCTCTGCAACAATCGACTGATCTCAAAGTTTCTAAGGTTTTCTAGTTTTAATCGATTTTTGTTGGAATTTTATAGGAATTGCTATTATTAGAGTTTTGTTGGGATTTCTTTATAAAATCTTACTTATTCTGATTTTATTATTATGGGCAACATTATCTTACTTGCCTATTTTGACTGGTGGGAATCCAATCAAGGTTGATTGATTATCCCTTTCCAAATATAAATCAAATCTATACCATTATGGGATTGGGATAGATTTGAATTCTAAATCATTATAAATATGAATCAGGGTCCCTATAGTCTCTCTTTACGTGAAATCAAGAGGACCCATACCTAAGGGAGAGGAGACTGTAGAAGATCTCTGCAGGAAAGAAAAGGTCAGAAAATAATCTCCAACGAAAGGTATGTCTTATTTCATTTTAATAAATTGTGTTATTGCTCAGTTGTATTTTACATTTCATGTGGGATTCATTGTAATGAATTTTACATTAGGATTACTTAAAATCCTACATTCTTATGGATGCTGCATTGCTGCTAGAATTTTGTTGGAATTTCTATGACCACGGAGATCAATTTTTTTTTCTTGAATCCCTAATTTTTTTTAATGTCAGTCCGAAGATTTTCTTTGTTCTGTTTAATTTTTTACTTTTTTGTTGTGGTTGTATACATATTCTTAAGCATGACCGTCAGGGACTTATTAACCGTAAATTGTCACCGAACATTATTATGGTCGGTGTCGTGGTGTCCTGGACAGTGGAGTAGTGTAAATATCATTTTATTGGATTTAAATCTTCTCATGCCACTCGTGTCGGTGTGAGGAAATTCAGTGGCTATTATTCACTGTGTGCGTATACCAATACATCAGTATGGATTCAAATCCTCTCGTATCGACACGAGAAAATCTAATGGCTATCATTCACTGAACGCGTATACCAATACATCAATATAGATTCAAATCCTCTCATGCCTTTCATGTCGACATGAGAAAATCCAATGACTGTCATTTACTATATACGTATACCAATACATCAATATGTGCGTACAATAAACTATAGCCACTGGATTTTTTCGTACCAACATGAGGGCCATGAGAGGATTTCTATCCTAAGGGTATGACTTAGTCCTTCATGCTAGGTAATGATTAGAAGGGGGGATGCAGTTTGCAAGATGATGGTTTACAAGGTATGTTACGTTGCAGTTTGCAACATCTACACATGCACTCTAGAAGAATCTAGTTCCAGTCATGCATGTCTTGTGTCTAATGATGATGATTATTGTTTGTGACATAAAAGACTAGGACGTGTGAATACTCGGTTGATTCAATCAATTGCATCTAAGAACTTAGTTAAAGACTTACCCTACCTTATGTTTGACAAAGAACATTTTGTGATACTTGTCAACATGGAAAACAAACTAAATAAGAGAGTACAAAATCAAAAGGATATCCCATAATATAGTTTTCATACAAAAGTAATAATATAGTTTTCATATCTAGGTCACTTGAACTTTTGCACTTGGACTTATTTGGTCCAATCACCACACATAGTTAAAGTGGAAAATATACCCTTGTGGTTGTGGATGATTTTTCTAGATTTGCATGGACATTTATTTTTGAAACATAAAAATAAAGCCTTTGATGTGTTTGTATCTCTAAATAAGAGAGTACAAAATCAAAAGGGATATCTCATAACCACCATAACTTGAGTTGGCCTAAGCATCCATCATAAATAACCTCTAATTTTAGGAAATTTCTATATTTTTGTTCGGAATCATAAGGTCTTGTGCATAATAGATGAACGGTTGGGATCGCCGCTTGTATAGTTGCCCCATTCATGTCCGGAAGATGGGATCCCAAAAATGCATCTACTTTTTATGGGGTGAGAAATGCTTCCCAATTTTTTTCCTTGTTTTCCCCTTGAAATCTATATTACATTGACATTCTATATATGAAAATTTTTAAATATATATTTTTTATTTTTTATTTTTGGTATGAAGTTTCTAAAAATAGCTTTGCTAATTTTATACGGAAAATGAAGGAAAAGACGATAAACAAATTGCGTGTAGGAGGCTGCATTCGTTGATTTTCAAATTTGCATTGGACTCTGAATACCACTCCGGGCACTTGTTGATTATCATGTATACAAGATGTGGTGATATTTTTTTTTTTTACTCAAAGGAGATAGTTCAGTTGGTAAAGACCAACACCTTAGAATTAAAAAGTCATGAGTTCAAATCTCCTTCGGACCTATCTATCCAAGAAAAAAAAAATTAATGAAAAAGGAAGAAGAAGAAGATGTGGTGAGCTGGGTGATGCACGGAAGTTGTTGGATGAAATTACTAGGAGGGACTTTGTTTCTTGGAAATTCTGGCTGCCAATGTCAACTTCGATCGAGCTCGGTCCAATCAAGGTCAATCAAGGCCTGGCTGAACACAGACAAGGATGAGCCTGGGTTGAGATTTCCCAGCCTAACCTCGGTTCGGGTTGGGCTTGGGCCTCCGCTCGGGTTCGGCTTTAAGAGAACTTGGGTTGGGATATGGTTTTAAAAACCCGGCCAACGTAGCCCATTGAAACCCCTAGTTCAAATCAATTTTGGAATAATGAAAGAGTTGAAATTCAAAGAACAAGAACCAAACATTTGGAAATTAATGTATAAGGAGGAGATATGTTTAAATATTTCAAACCTTTACGGATTCGAATGATAAGCTTCTAACAATTGCAAAATATAAAACGAATAGCTCATGTTTCATGGTAGAACTTTCATCATTTTAAAATTAACACATAAAACTGGTAATTCTAGATGTAAAAATCGCATAGCAAAAACAAAAAAGTATACCAAAAAAAGTGTTTACAATTTTCATGGGATGAATGCCAACGTAATATAGATTTCATAGAAAAAACAATAATGAAAAAAATTAGGGCATACTTTAGGCGTATGGTTGGAATCGCCATCTTGCAGTGTATTGCATTCCAATACAAGGATGGACTTACTACCCAAGCCCGGATCCTAACTGTTCATCAATTACATACAAGAACTTACAATCCCTGACAAAAATATGGAAGTTTCATAAAATTAGAGATACTTTATGATGGGTGCTTAGATCACTTAACTTTCCCCATTTGATAAAATTTGCCACTTTTTTTGCCTTTTGTTTTATAAAAATGTGTAATAAATCTTCTTCAGTGTTCACTCGATGTTAATAAACATTTAGTCCTTTCTTCGATGTTAATAAATATTTAGTCCTTTCTTCAACATCAGGGATCTGTTTCAATAGCATGGATGGTTTTATCAAACTCATTTTTGTAGTTCCGAAACAATCAAAACACTTAGGCTTAGTTTGGATCCATTTCTATTTCTGTTTTTATTTTAATTTTTTGCCTTCTTAGATGTTTGGTATTACTTATGAGGGCTATTTATGAGAAACAAAAACGAAAATAAGCTTAAAAATGAGCACATGGGTATAAAAGAGTTTCAAGTTAAAAATCAAAAATAATTGTTTTTGCTCATCTTTTAACGAGCACATGGGTATAAAAGAGTTTCAACGGTTGAGGAATGGGGATAAAAAGGTGATAAGCCTCTCTAATTTTCTTCTATCTTTTGAAACGTAGAAAGGAGTCGGCCAGAGATGACTGTTCTATGTCTCTTTATCTTCTCCGTTTTCGTGTTTGTGTAAAACCTAATGGATTTTGAGATTTTCTGCATTTCTACCTTCAAAAGACATTGAGGTTAGCCCTTTTCTTCTCTTTTTGAGATTTAAACAACTATAACTTCTGCAACTATGACTGATTGTGTAACCGCAACAAAACAAATTTAGCAACGACCAAAACCGTCCCCTGAAACGTCATCCCTTCAACCCTCGATAAAACCCTGATTTCCTCTTCTTTAATAGTCACTCACACACACCCTACTCGACGGTCTTCAGAATTTCTTCCCCAAATAAGAATCGTGGATTGAAGGTTGAAATTGCTGATTTCTGTTTCTATATTCCCGATTTTTATGTAGTGGTTGAAATTGCTGACTCTATTTCTAGATTCTCCATGTTTATGTAGTGGTGTAAGGGGCGGAGGAAGAGGAGAAAGGGTAGAGAAAAGGTATGGAGGATTGTGATTCCTCATTTTCCCTTTCTAGTCTTCTTTGCCAAGAAAATGATGAAGAATTTACTGAAATGACAACTAACAGAGAACAGTTTTGGATGTAAAATCCATGGATATTCTGATTTTAGCCATTTTCTTTCTCTTTTGGGATAGATAAGTACTGATTTTAACTTCGCTGCCATTGTGGCAGTTTATGAGGTCATTTGGATGATAACAATTTTCAGGAGTATGCTTGCATATAAAATGAAAATTTAATTTTCTATTATAATCTTATGCAAATGAAACTATGACAAGAGTTTGATAAAGTGTGTTTTATGGATGCTTTGGTTTTCTGTTTCTTACATTGAGGTAAGAAATTATGCAAAAACATGTATAATTACTTTATTTCGGTCTTCATCTTTATCTTCTATTCTTGCCTGGGATAGAACACCAAGAAGGAGAAGAAGTCACAAGAGGAAGATTAGTCGAAATTTATTCTGAATACAGGCATGCCAAATCTATTTCTCATTCTACAACCTATTTTTTATTGTAGTTACTTAAAAAAAATTTTTTGGTTATGTTTTATTTCTTTTCTTTAGAATTGATTATTGATATATTAGGGTCAGTTGGATCGGATTCAATCTGAGGTTTCAACCTAAGCCCAGTCCAACCTTGTCAGGATGACATGGACCCTTATAAGGTGGCTTTAGCCCTGTCAGGTTCAGGGCAGATTTGGGATGCGAGGACCAAACTTGCAGGCTTACCTAAAGTTGAAATATCAAATGGATTTTACCCAATATATATATATATAAATGAATTTCTTGTTAGCAAAATATTTTGAATATATATAACCAAACAAACTCCAATTTATTGACGAAAAGTATTTTTTATGAAATCAATGTAAAACCAAAATAGAAATGAAAACAAAGGGAGTAATAAAAAACATTTTGAAAAACTTCCAAAAGTAGTTTCTCATAAAGAATTAAAAAAAAAAAATTTGTACAAATTTTGCCCAAACCTCTCTTAAAGGGAGAAAAAGGCATTTTAAAAAACAACTAAAAGTTGCTTCCCATCAACAAAAGAAATAACTTTGAAAAATCTTGCCGGATAAAACTCTCTCTAGCCATCGTCTTCACAGTGAGAACAGTCGACGCATCTGAAAGTACCGATCTGAGAGGAGCAGCGGCGATCGAGAGGAACAGCGGCGATCGAGAGGAGCAGCGGAGTGGCAATCAGCGGCAAGGAACTCCCAAATCGTTAGCAGGGTTTCTTTCTCTCTCTCTCCCTTTCTCCCAGCACCTAGGGTTAGGGTGAGTAGCAGCCAACGAAGGCCCTCGATTCAGAACATGTGCATTCTCTTTTTTGTTTGGTTCCTTTAATTAATTTAACATTCTTGCGTTTTGCATCAGTTTGATCGTTCTATTTTAATGCTCAGTTTGACAATATGCTCTGTATTTTATTTGTAGAATTCAACAGAACTCACTAGAACAAAGCAATGCTCCCCTATTTGTGCATATATCTCATTGTTTTTTTTTATCATTGAATCATTACATTCAATGGCCAGGTTTTGAACACCTTTCTTCTATTTTATAGTGAATCTTTGCATTCTTCTTCCCCATAAATCAACATCTCTGGTTTTGGCAAGTCTGGATTGACCATACATATGCTTGAGCTGGTTTGGTTGTTTGGATAGCCGATAGTCTATGCATAAAAGTAATTTCAGATTCCTGTAGTTATAGTATAAATGTATTATTGACTTAATTGAACTCTTATACTAGTATGCAACTGCAGTAAAACCAAAGCAATGCTCTGTATTTTCTCTTTTTTGAATCATTTATTGGGTTTATGCACTTCATTTTGAACTTTGGTATGTATTTAAGGAACTTGAAGTCATTGGTATGTATTTAAGGAAATTAGGTAAATGTTGAATCATTTTTTACTCTTGTGGCATTTTTTTGTAATTTTGATCCATATAGAAGAAAGAGTTATGGTAATGTGTTTACTATACAGGTTTCTGTTTTTTTTTTTCTGGCAGAATATTTTCTCCTGGTTTTAACATGCATCATTTCTATGCCCAGAAACAATTTTTTTTGACACAGAAACACAAACATGTTTCTACCTCAGATACATTTCTCCATGGCAGAAACGTTACCCTACAAACCCTAAGGAACTTTCCAATTACAAGAACCAAATTGCAACAATCTTCCATAATTAGTTATACTTTAGCAACTTATCCGGTAAAATGTGTAAATACTAGACTTTATAAATTCTGATTGCCTATATTGGTGTCAACTAAAGGAGGTATTGTTGCAGAGACGTTCCTCTACATTAAGTCTCTTCTTATCCTGCATCCATCACCTTCAATTTAATTCTTTGTTTATGTTTGTTACTGGAGATTTAATTGTTTTTATGTTTGCTACTGGAGATTTCTCTTGTCTATGTTATTGGAGTCTGCATTTCTGAATATTGTAGAGGTAGGTCAGCTGAAGGATAGTGTTAGCTTGCACATCAAACTACCCTGTATCCATCTTCAGTTTCTCAATTTCACCTCACTAAAGATGGTAACAGAGAAGTTAACAAAATTGCCTTATGTGGCAAGGTTTGGTTTGTACTTTGGTAAAATTTAGGAAGTGGGACCTTATTAGGTTCTATCCCACTTAATTTGCATTATTCAGATAACAAAAGATCACCCCAGTTTTACTGTATCTCTTATTAGTTGTGGGGAAAAATGATACGAAAGAAAAAATAAAATCTGAAAAGTATGAACGTAAGAAGCCCTCCATTTTCTTGTTTCAACTTTCTAGTTTCTAGTACCTGTCTCTGTTTCTGTTTTCTGCTGGTGCGGTAACCCAAAACTTAAAAGCTCGTCAAGCTTCAGGTGATTATTAGCATAGATCTCCCTATCGTATTCCTATTTCCGATCTAGGGTATCCGAACTGTTCTGCTTCCTGAAAGTTTCATTTTAGGCCATGGAGAAGAGAATATTTTGGATTAGTGCATCCCCCAACTTTTTTTTTGGGGTGATATATATATATATATATATATATATATATATATATATATATACATCAACTTTGTCAGCAGCAGTGCTAAAAGATCTATATTCACCAATACTGCAGCCAAATTACTACAGAAGGATGCTAGGGTACACTTATATTCTAAGCTTGAATTCGCAGTATCTGTTAGTGTTTGCTGATATAGAAATTTGGTTTCTATTGTAGGAGCATCCAATGATCCAGAGTGGACGACCTGGATTTGGTCCTTTTAGTATAGAGTTGTTTTTATGTAATTGGTGCAATGCAGTAAACCATAATCCACACACTATTGAATCCACAGAAGCCTCTTTCAGAATATTCTAAACCTGTCTATTCTTTTTTTTTTTTTTGGGGGGGGTGGTTGGAGGCCTTTTCATAAATTTATAATAATTGGTAAATCCTAAATCATGATCAACTTAGGAAAAACTAAAGTCAGTCCTGATCTGACCAAAAAAAAAAAAAACTGACTTAAACTCCTTCAATTGACCAGCTTTTTGGAGAGTAAAACACTGACTAGTTTTTCAGTAATTATGAAAACAAAACTCAAACAGGACTGGATATATTAGAGCCTAATCCAGCTTGCTAATTAACACCAATAAAGGAAAAGAACAACTAGAAACATACCCTATGATGGACTAATTATAATGTTCCTGATGACACCAGGAATCTAGAAACTGGAATCTAGAAGAGAGTCCGAAATCATTGATTTGGATTCAAGAATCTGGCTTTCTTCTTCTTCTTCATCTGGTATTGCTGCTTGAATTTCCTCAGCTTTGAATAATTCATTGATGCCGACCTAAAGGCTGGCAAACCAAGATTGAAGACTGGTAGAGAATAGAGATAAGTACTAGAGTCCCATTAGTAGATAACCTTGTCAAGCTAGAGTCCCATTAAGGCTTGCTGTAGGAGTCTCACCTAAGTTCACTTGAGTAACACAAGCAAAATAATATTCAGGTAGAATATTCAGAGAGTTGCTTGTAAAATTTGATGGATGCTTTTGATAGCAACAATGTTTGCATTATATAGATATGAAAATCTTGAATACAACAAAAATATAAAGACACTTTTAGAATTTTTTTAAACCCCTTCGGAATTTTCTATACATAGATAATAATTCCTAGACATAGAAAATTGCCCCCAAGACATTGGAAAATTGTTCCTAAGACATGAGGAACTACAAATGGGACATTGAAAATGAAAAAATGAAAACACTTAATGCTGCCCTAGGATAAGAAAAGGCAAAAAAGTGAAGGCTGCTAAAAGATGGAATTTGTAGAATCTTCTAGGATAACTATAGTACTGTTCACGTGAATAGTAACTCGTAAACAATGCTAACTAGAATGAGTTCGGCTGAACCAGGCTAAGCTAGGCCATGGTTTTGGTCTTGGTCTTGGGCTATGCCCATTACGAGTGTACTTCTTGGAAAAGTACCGATCCGACCTATGTGAGGGGCCGGCAATTGGATCGTGGATGCACCGCATCAATTCTCCACGGGTTAAAAACATTCGGCCTTGATGAATGTAAAAGAGACATGTAACGCTTCATAAACATCCGGGTCGACGCGTTTGAAGTCGCCGGCGTGGATCCAAGTGAGATCCGCCGCTGGATGACCCTTCCACTTCTCAAGGAATTTATAATAGCTTCCTCCATGCATGGAATAAAATCTCGGCGAGATCTCGCCCGATTTCGCCAATTTCGCATCCAACCGAGAGACGAAAATAGGGTCGATAACCCTTTTCGTCTTGGCATTTACATGTTCTCGCCGAGATCTCAGCCGAGAGATCTCGCCGAGGCGAGATCCTCGGTTATTCTCGTTATCTCGCTAATTCTCGCGAGATCTCGCCTCGGAGAACATGCTTTTGCTTCTTTTTTTTTTCTCTTTTATAAAAGAGAGAAGGGTCGTTTCTCGGTGGAGATTGCTCCTTCCTCTTTTTCTTAGTTTTTTCATGATTTTTTCATTTCTTTCTCCATTCTTTCTTTGTTTTTGGACTTTTAACTTGCAACGGGTGGTGCTTTAGACTCCAGGGATTGTCTAGAAACCTTAGAGTGGTCAACCAACTTCTATTCCGTTCCATCAAGATTTCCACAAGAGTCTACACACCCGTAGTACTACTTCGTAAGTTTTTCCATTCTTCCCAAAGATAGGTATACCCTACCGATGTTATATTTATGAATCATGTGCAAGACTACCGTAACTACTTTGCATCAAGAATGTCATGGGAAGATTATGTTGCTCAATTGGAAGACAATTTGCGCCGACAACTTTCCCGGATATATGATGATAGTAGGGATGGATCATCCACTACACTCCACGTATTACTAGACATTGTATCCGGATGAGGATTGTGGAATTGTGGACTATGGGCAAAGGGGACTATGGGATCATTCAATATTGAATATTTGAACTATGATGTAATGATTTATAATGAAGTGTTATTTTGTTTCTCTTTTCCCTAATGCATTATGTTATTGTCTCATTTGCCATATTTGATTGAATATAATAGCTAATATTAACCTAAATTTATAACAAACTTCAGTTCCCCCGAGTTGGAGACCTAAAAAATGCATTTTGGCCACCGGGACAGCCTTAGACAACCTTTTAAGCTGTCCGGACAAAATACACTTGTCTGGAGCCGAGATCTCGGTTCGGAGGAGGCCGGGACTCCTCCGAAACCCGAGATTTTAAACCTTGCCTCCATGACGTGTCATAACGTAGTGGTCATCAACAACATCTTCAATGCATTTCTTGGGAGTAGACTTGAATTGCGGGAGCCAAAGGGGAGTGCTCGGTGTTACCTTCATCGAATGATGGCCCGTGTAAAGAGTCAAATCAGCCACATTGAATACATTAGTGATATTCATGTCGTGGTAATTCCATCACATATGCATATGGGCCAATCTTCTTGAGGACTTTGTAAGGGCCCATCTTTCATAGATGCAACTTGTGGTTAGTTCTAGGAGCAATCCTCTCGCCGAGATCGCGAACCATAACCATATCTCCAGTTGAAATGTCACCAAACGGGGATGCCTATTGGATGTGCAGCATAGTTTTCATTGCTAAGAGCAATCCACCGTTGCATATCAGCTTGTACTTACAAATGATATTCCTAATGAACTCATTGGCTTTATGCTGATTCTTGCATGGGAGGGAAGTGGGACCAAGTCAACAGTCGCTTGGTCCAAGCACAATTTCAAAGGGAGTGCGCCCAGTTGGTCCGTTTACCGAACTATCTGAAGCGTGAGTCAGCAACATCAAGGATGGATGTCTATGGCTTCTCATAATCTTGCACCAAGCATCGTAAGAGATTGCCTTAAACTCCGATTGACAACCTTGTTTGTCCACCGGTTTGTGGATGGAATGCTATTGAGAATTTCAATTTGGTGTTAGTCTTTAACCAAAGTGTCTTCCATAAAAACGCGTAAATTTGACATCTTGATCCAAAATAATAGACTTTGGTAGCTCATGGAGACGAACCTTTTTGAAAAAAGAGGGTAACAATATGTCGTGCATTGGAGGTTTTCGCGGCACGGAATGAAGTGTGCCATCTTGAGAAGCGGTCAACAACTAGAAATATAGAATCATGCTTGTCCCGAGTAGGGGGAAGGCCAAACATAAAATCCATACTCAAATGAAGCCGTGGTGCATGAGGAACGGGCAACGGGGGTACAACCCGAATTTAGCTTGGTACCTTTAGCAAGTTGGAAAAGAAACGGCATTGCTTAATCACATGCTCAATATCCTTTTAAAAGGTGGAGCCAATAGTTGCGATCAACTACTTGTGAGAACATCTTATCATGCCCAAAATGTCCTTTCATTCTCCTCCTCCATGTAATTCTTGAATAAGGTGCTGCATTAGAAGATGCGGGAATACATAATCAGGTGCCCATAAAGAGATTACCATCATACAATGTTGAGTGTAGGATCATTCCCCACTTTGTTGTATTTTTTCATAGACTTCGGAAAAATCCTTGTCCGTAGGATACTCAATCTTGATGTGGTCATTGTTCATAGCATGGGCTGAAAAGGTATTGATAACCAGTACTTTGCGGCTTAGTGCGCCAACCACAACATTTTCCTTGCTCCTTTGTGCTTGGGTGCAAAAGTAAATTCTGCAAGTATGCCACCCACTTGGCATGCTTTAACTTATCGACTTTGTGAGTGCAAGCGTTTGAGAGCCTCATGGTCGGTATATAAGATAAATTCCTTGCCAATCAAATAATGTCGCTAATGCTTCAAGATTTGGACCACAACATACGATCCAAGTCATAAGTAGAATAATGGCGTTTGGCATCTTTTAGCTTTTCACTATAAAAGGCAATAAGGTGTCCAATTTGCATAAGAACGCCACCGAATACCTACATGTAAAGCATCGGTATATACTTCAAAAATAGTATCAAAATTGGGAAGTCAGAGGACTGGTGCCTCTATCATATACTTTTTCATCGAGTAAAGGCCTTAGTGGCTATAGGTGTCCACTTAAACTTGCCTTTGCCTTTGAGACATTCAATAATAAAAGCCATGATCGTGTTGAATCCCTTTGATGATTCATGATAAAAAGAAGGCCAAGCCATGGAAGCTTCGGACTCGTTGGTGGTCCTTGGGATAGCCAATCAATTATGCTTTTGACTTTCTCCGGATCAGCTTTAACACCTTTAGAGGGAGATAATAAATCCAAGGAAAAGAACCTTGGGTAGCATGAAAGAACACTTCTTCGTTGACATGTAGCTTATCCAAATAGAGAACTCGCATCACATGGCGCAAGTGCTCGAAGTGATCGCTTGTTTCGCATCACACCTGCAAGTACTCTAAGCGATTGGTTGTATTTTTGCTATAAATCAAAATTTCACCAAAATACACAATAAAAATTTCCAATGAATGGGCGAAGTACTTGAGTCATCACCTTCATAAAAGTGCTAAAGGCATTAGTAAGTCCAAAGGGCGTAACCTTCCATTCATAAAGTCCATCTTTGGTTTTGAAGGCTGTTTTCCACTCATCTCCTCGGACGACCGCGGATTTGGCGATATCCGTCCATTCAATCATTGAAAAGATGTCGGAGTTGGAAAAGCATATCCAACATGTCATCGAGACCGATGAATAAGAAACCTATATACTCACAATGATCTTGTTGGATAGTTCGATTGTCGATACACATCCGCCTACCGAACCATCTTTTTGGGGTGAAGGGCTGGTACGGCACAAGGACTCATGCTTTCTTGAAGAAATCCTTTAATAAAATTATCTACTTGCCTCTCTTCAACTCCGCATATTCCATAGGGTTTAAATGGTAAGCGGTATATTTGGCAAAATTCTGACCTCGTAGAAGGTCAATAGCATGCTGAATATCCCAGAGGAGGCAATTCATTTGAAATTTATCGCACAAGATCTGCAAAATTAGTCAACAAAGCCTTGATAGGTTTAGGAAAGTTAGTGTGGGATGGGGTAATTTCTGTGGCGACCAAGGCCAAAACAAGGTCGGTCTCGCATTTGTCTGCACGAACTCGATGTGGTACAGCTAATAGTTTAACACCACTAGATCTACTTTTCTCCAGCTTCTTCTTAGGCTTTTGGGCTGGTGTGTTGTTGGTGGGTTTGCTTTGTTGTCTCATTGCTTGTAAATTTATGGGATTGAAGACCATCTTTCTTTCCTCAGAAGCGAAAGAGCAAAGTTTCTTCTTGCTACCAAGTGCTATATCATTATCATAAATCCAGGGTCGACTAAGCAGGACATTTGTCATACACACAGGGATGACACTACACCGTACATCTTCTTCATGAGAGCCCAACTTAAGAGGATCCGAACATCTTTGATTGACGCTAGCGTTCCCATTGGAGGATGGATACTCAATATGGTTGTGGATGCTTTTCTACTTGGAGATTGGCTTTGCAAGGAATCCTTGAGATGCAACATTAACACTCATGAGTTTAATTTCTCCTGGGCCTCCTACCTACTTTAAAAAAAAAAAAAAAAAAACATTAACACAACTATCATTGTCAACCACAAACTGTGTTATTTTGGTCTACTTGCCATTCCGTTATAGAAAATACACTGCCGCTGCTAATCTTCACCTCTAGTTTCGGGGCCACTAAGATACGATGAACAACATATATATCACGAGGTTCCAAGTCATCATCTTGGATCTCAAGTTGACAAAGACATGATCATCTTCATCGTTCAGAGGTTTGTTTTCACACTCTCGACGCCATTATCAAGACTGTGGTTCTATCACACAACAAGATTAGCTCTGCCGCTATTTGTGGACAAAAAATTTAGCAAAATGACTAAACTGATTGGCAAAGTGATAACAATTTGTGCTTTTAATACTTTCTTTCAGGGGAGACTTCCTCTTATCCATGGTTCT
>CM053269.1:22180043-22281991 GCA_028583415.1 Protea cynaroides
TAGGAATGCCCTTCTAGCCGAAGCCACCTCCGAACCTCTGGGTCTTCTGCTGGAATATATCTCCCCGAAGCTATGGAATCCTCTACTTATTGTCCCCGCAACAACGAGCCCTTCAAATGATAGGATGGCCGGCGCGAAGATGAATGTCTGAAAGGCCCACTTAAGCCTCTCATCATTATCTACACCCGATCTCTCAGGGTCGATCCCAAAGCTTTGTTGCTTCACTTCGAACCGAGTTAAATAGGCCGTGAATGTCTTTTCCCCGTGCTTGGACACGGGTTTCCAACTGCCTACCGTGGGTCTCTATCTCTAAGTCGTAGGAATAGAACTGATGAATGCTGGTGATGTCCTAACTACGAATATGTCAATGATGGGTTCAAATTCATCAACCATCGATGAGCCCCGCCTCGAGTGAGAATTGAATGCTTGTCCTAACCGCTCATCAAGAAACCCTTCGCCTTGCTCCAATAAGCTCGAATGATCTTAAGTGGGTTCCGGGTCCCCCGTCCCATCAAATTTCGTCCATTTAAACTTGAAGGCAGCTTAGTTTCGAAAGAAGCATAATCCTTCAGAATCAATGATTTGACTTTCTACCTTCATGCCCCTCAGGATTTTTTCCACTCTGACTCAACCTATCACCAGATATGGGCTGTCTCCTTCCTTCAATTCAAGGTTATAGGGGTCGCCCGAACGATTGACTATTTCTGGGGGTATGACACCCTCCATATCTTCAAATGTCAGGTTTGTGAAGAATTCTTGACACAGCCTGGTTAGGGGTACCCCCGTCCTGTAGGGGTGCCATATCATCCTTTCGTAGGTCACCCTTGAGCCCGCAGCTGTAATTGTATGGTCCTTATTGTGGCAGCTAATACCCATGGTCTCTCCATCTTTCCCATCCTGGCACTAATAGTGATCGGGACTTAGTTTGATCCATCACCCATTGATTCAGTTGGATGGGTCAAGCGGGACTAACTGCTCGATGTATACACTAGACAACTCCTCCCAAAGGATGGGGTCCCTTATCCACAAGGTAGAAATGGTTGTGGTTTAGGCGACTCTTTGAAATGGTACCAGAAAAGAACCCAAAAGTGATAATATTAGGACTCCCCTAGGATGACGGAGAGGAAAAGTCACATGCATACATATTAAGGATGACTCAACTAAACAAGTTTAACCTTCATAAGGGTGACCGGGTAAACATTATTATCCAAGTCAATTTAGTTGAATTTGGTTAAGCCATGTGTTCGGTCTTGGGGACTCCTCGTAATTTCAAAATGGATAATAGTGGTACCAAGGTCTGGCCACTTAGGTTACCGAATTCAACGAAATTGAAATGGATATGTTAATCCATTGTCCTTATTAGGATGGTCAGCAAAAGTGGTTCATGGAGGAACAAACTAGTAAATTTCTTCTTGACCATGGTACTATGTTCCTGACGTAGAGATTTTTCTCCTCGCTTTTTTGAAATTGACATGTTAACAATGAGAGATCCGACACATCGAGCTTACTTAATGGAGGGTGTATAGTGACCGGCCCACTATGACATGGAACAGAGTATACATACCCTCAGCGCTCTCAATGGGTGAGAGTTCAAGATGCCTGGCCGGGTAAAAATCTAACATGTTGACTAATCGAGGATAAAAACGGCAGAATTTTTGACGCCTCGAACATGAATGTCAGGGAGTTAAGCAAATTTTACCGGGTTGGCTAAGGGATGAACCAAAAATAACAAGCATTAGGCTAACAACCGTTAGGAGGAAAAAGGCCACCTTGACAAGTGCACGTGGGTAACCTATCACCGGATGTGTACGATGAATAAGGGCTCCTAATCCCTTATAGGTACTGGAAGGTAAGAATCAAGCGACGTGGAGTAACATAACGCATCCCAGGCGGACTAAGGAAACAGAACGCCGCTAGAGGCTGCCGCAGTCGTAATCTCATAAAGTACACGGCCAAGGTTGTGTGTTTCGCCTAGCGGGCTGCCCTATATGCATGGGACCTGTTCGAGCTGCGCACGAATGTGTGACTGAACCTATTCCCCCAAAACAATATTATACAAGCATAACTATAGTATCCTAAGAGCTAGCATCCAATTCACACAAGGAAAACTTTCATTTTGGAGTCTCGACGCGAATATCCCCAAAGAGGGGTCGCCATTGTGAGGACAAAGATGGATGGATTTGGGAAGTCGCACTAGATTAAGGTCTCTAGGACTCGAAATGTAACCATCTCACCCCAAGGTAATACTTCGATTGACTCATGACCCTTAGATTGATTTGGTCCATCAGAGAATGGGTAAGCTCAAAAGTTGATATGGGAAGGGGTTAGGCACCTAAACCGCCCCGATCGAAATCAAAAATTTCCCTCCTTATACCTTTCCTATGCTAAACTTTATCTATTAAACCAAACCAAACCAAGTGGTTTGATATCCTGGAACCGGACTGATCTACCAGGATTGTCTAATGACAAGGGACTTCTGAAAATCGGGTCCACCAACGTAGTCCGAGAGGTGATTAAAGTTTATGATCGTGATTTGTTTGTGCATGATTAAGTTCATTGTTCGCTGAAGTTTATGTTGAAATGATGAGAAACCCTATGGGTTAGGATTTGGATAGTCCATGCAGACTAACAGATAGTCCTAGTGGATCTAAGAATGATAACCTATGTGGGTTGAACTAGGATATTCCTAGTAGGTGACTGGATAGTCTAAGTGGACCATGAATCCGAATTCTAGATTGATTGAAATCCGATAACCCTTTCCGGGGTTGAATGTGGATAACCCTGTCGGGTCGAAATATGGATAACTCTATCCGGGTCAAAATATGGATAACCCTTTCTGGGTCGAAATGTAATTGGATATCCTAGTGGATCTATGGATAGTCCAAGTGGACTAAGGTTTGATCCAAATTTAGGATTTCCAAATGGTCGACGTATCCTAGGGTTTGCCCTAGGAACGTAATCTACGTAGTTCGGAAAATAATGGGACAACCTGTTCTAGGTTAAGGATTTAGAACCTATTCTAAGTTTAGGATTTAGAACCTATTCTAGGTGCCTAAGGAGCAACCTATTCTAGGTTGAAATATGCCGAAGGGTAGATTGTCCTCAACACCCTTTCATCCTAAGCTCTAATTTTGGAAGGTTTGGTAAGGCATCTCTTCTTTGTTAAGACTTTTACGGTTTTCATTATACCCTTCCCAAAAATGTGGGTGCCCAAATACACATCCCCACGCCTAGATTGTCTTCAGGAAGTGTGCATATATGGCAGCTCAACTAGGGTGTTGCAAAAATGAAGTTATTTCCAAAATAGGAATATTCGATCTAAGGATGGCATGTATGATGTTTATGGGAACTAACACAATATATAGCAAGATTTATGGAAAATCTTCCTAACATGGCATATGATTCCATAAAACTATATTTAAACATATGCTATATTCTAAGCATGGCAAGTCTAAACATGGCAGGTCTAAATATGGCAATTATTAAAGGAAGATATTGCTAAATATGACAAAAATCTATTTATTCTACCAAAACAAGAACACATGGGATATAGCAACACGATATATGGAGCAATCCAAACAAAGCATGTGAGTACTCTAAATGGTCATTTATCCAAATATGGTATGAATACTATAAATGTGGCAAGTATGCAATCAAACATGATAGAATTCACCAAATCATTTAAGCAACCAATTGATATTACAAGAATGAGACATCATGAAACCTTCCAAATCCAAAAATTATCAAAACATATGCTAAGAAGTTCTTGAAAATATTGTAACTTTTTTTATGAAGACATCTGGAATAAACAATGACTCAAAAATGGTCAAAATTGCCACTTAAAGTTTCAAGTATTAAAAAAATCTAGGAACCGATTTCACCTCTGATTATATTATACGAAAATGACTATAAGTAGGTCTCTGTAACTCAAATTAAGCCTCTTTTTTTTTACAGAAAGATGACTTGACATTCTACATTTCATCTGAAGGGGTAGAATCCCAACAGAGAGCACATATGGGTCAACAATATTGTACAATCCAGTGCACATGCATGGTGACAGATTCTATCACTCCCAGTACAATGGGCATAAGGGGACATAAATATATCAGAATTAATCTCAAAACATATCTTTAGAAAGAAGATTTAGAAATATAACTTTTTGTCTCAAAGCATTTAACTCTTAACAGGGGACGAAACTGTGTCAAATGGATGCTACAGGGCACGGATATGTGCAATCGGTCAAGTTTATTCTAGATTTTTTGACCAGTTGCACCATAAATTCTGTATAAAATCAAATACTTAATGAAAATTAAATCAAAACATATCCCCATGTAGATAATTGATAGATATAAAATTTCATCAAGAAAATAAGTGCAAACAGAACATTCTCATTATGAAAAAATACTTTTGAGTTATGCCAATCAATATATCCCAATTTATTCAAAAACAGAGCACTATGCACTTCAAAAATCATATCAATTCAATAAAAAAAATAAAAAATCTGAAACTAGTGCCATATTTTAGAAGACTTCTAAATCTAAAAATTTGTAGAAACTTTTTTTTCCGAGTATGGCCATAAGACCCTTTTCAGAGACTTTCGATAGGGATTTGTACTATACCCGAAAGTAGAGCAGCAGCACTAATGGAGAATTTTTTTTGATGAACTTTCCCAATTCCAAATGGAACGAAATTTCTAGGGACGTCTTCTGACATATCAAAGAGAATCTCATAAAATTTGGGCTTCAAAATCTAAACAAAACCATATGAGCTACATGTCCCAAATTTGGATTCTAAATCTGAATTTTCAAATCAAAAATCCACTTTGTAGAATTTATCAAAAACATCAAAAATCATCATCATAGCATTCAAATCTTCATCATTGAGCAATTTAAATAAATTATCACATAAAAAAAATATTAGACATGAGAATCTTAACATCAACATGCATGTAATAGGGCATTCCCTGATCGAGATTTAATGAAAATGAGCTCTTCAAGCAAAATCAACATTCAAACCTTCTGGAAGACCGCAAAATTTGTTTTAGGGTACCAACCTTGTGCTCAAATTGAGTGAAACCTTTGATGTAGGATTTGTTAGAGATCGTACTAAGATTTCTGAAGGTGAATCCTCCTCCTTTTCTTCTTCTCCTCTTACTACTCCTTTCTTCTCTATACACTCCGCTCCTTCTTCTTCCTTTTCTTCTTCTTTCTTTTTTCCTTTTCTTTTTTCTTTCCTCTTTCTTCCCTCTCTCTCCCTCCTTTTCTCTCCTTTCTCTCACGGTTTCCTCTCCCCTTTCTCCTTTTTTCTTTTCCTCTTCTCACGGCTCTCTCTTCTTTTCTCCTTTTTTCTTTTTCTTTTTTTTCTTCCTTCTTCTCTTGGATTTTTCCCCTTCTAACGTCCTTCTCTTTTTTGTTCTGACTCTCTTCCTCCCTTATTCGGTCTCTCTCTCTCAATTTCCTTTCCTTCTTCCCAATCCCCCAAAATCTCCATCTTCTAGAGATCATTTCTTCATTCCTTTTCCGCATTCTCCTTCCCAATCTTTCTAAAAAAAATTCTTCTCCATAATTTTCTCTCAATGTCTACATCTCCACCTTCCTATTTTTCTTCTTTCCATCTTCTCTCAATTTCTCTTCTTCCTTTCCTTATCTTCCTCTCCACTTCTTCTTCCTTTTTTTCTTTCTTTTTTTTTTTCTTTTTTGTTTCTTCTTTTTTTCATCGGAATCCCCTACTACCATTTTTTCCGCCTATCTACTCCCTCTATTATTCTCTGATCTCTCTTTCTCCTTTTAAAATTTTTTCTTTTTTCTTTTTTCTTGTTTCCTAAAGCCACCCATCACCCCTTCTTTTTTTTCACATCCACGGCTCTCTTTTCCACTCCATATATACATTTATACATATAGTATGTATACATGTCATATTATGTAACCATATATATAACATATATACATAATATAATATAATATGTATGTACTTGTACACATAGGTTTAAACTAATTTGGATTGGACCTGGTCTCAGCTAAACCGACATGGGTTGGACCGGGTTTGGGGCCAAGATTGAGTTGGACTAAGTTGGGTTGGAGTGGGTTGAGCGTAGATTTACTCTCTATCATTTCATAGGCCAATTCTGCCGCCATCCAAGCATGAAATTTTTCGATAGTCTTTACCCTAAATTTTCTACGTTCACTTTGCAGAACACTAAAAATGAGAAAATACCGGGAGCTTGAATCACCCTCATTTGGAAGTAAAATAGCCAACTTATGAATTTCTAAAGTTTAAACAGGCCAATTTATGATAATTCGGCTATAACCACTCGCATGGGATCTTTCGGAGACCTCCGCCTAAAATCCTTTACATCCACTTTATGAGCACTAAAAATAGAATATATTGAAACCGAAATCAACTGATTTGGATGTGGGGTGACCAAAATATAAATTTTCAAAGATTAAACGACCATTTCAATATGTAATATTGTATGGGATCCTTCAAAAATTTCAGATCGAATTTTTCACGCCCACTTTGCGGAACAACAAAAAATGAAGAATAATGGCCCTTGAATTATCCCGAATTGGACGTGAAACAAAGAAAGATATGAAGAATTAAAGTTGTATCGATAATTCTCGCATGAAAAGTTTGTATGGTACCCATCGATGATCTCTACGAGTTTTTTCACGTCCACTTTGAAAAGGACTAAAATAAGGATATTGGTACTTAAATCATATGATTTAGATATCGGATGATCAAGATATGATGATTTGAAGTTCAATGATAATTTGATGCATGCATCCTATCATATTTTACATAAATGCCCTAGACCTTCAAACCGACACAACTGTGATACCTTCCTTGTTTGATGTCAGAATTAGGTGATTTTGGTCTCAATTTGAAGATAATTTTACGACCTGTACATCCAAGTAGGTAATAGCCCATTACCCTGTTGTGGGGCTCTTTAAAGAATCACAAACCCTTGAATTAAAAATCAGAAACCTATCATATGGATTCACTTATGCTGGGGATGGCAAAAATGGGGTGCTTACACCTTGGCAAATTTGATGACAAAGCGTGGATGAAGGTAATCTTTTCCGGATACCTTCCAAAACAAGGCTTACTGTGGTGTTACAACAAGAGACTAAGAAAAGTGGTCGAAAGTTCGATGTCGAATTGATGAGCAAGTCCCCCACTCCAAGAGAGTTGAGCCGAAAGTCCAAAGTGTTTGAAGAACTTGAAGATAATGAGACGTTGACAGGGTTGAAAAGGAACAAGGAGTTAGAAGCGAGAATCAGAATTACAAGAGGTTGAGGTTGAAATGCAAAATGATGGAAGACCAAAAAACAACAAATGGTTAAGGATTCATCTAAATCGTCAAGTGATTGGAGATCAAAATGCAGGAATACAGACCAAAAAATGAGGACAGCTACTTTCTCCTTATTATCAGAAGTGGAACCAAGTCTGTATATGAAGCGGGCAAGGATGAGAATTGGATGAAAGCCATGAATGAAGAGCTTGATCAAATTAAAAAGAACAACACATGGGAGTTAGTGTCAAGACCAACAGACAAGAATGTCATTGGCACAAAATGGGTTTTCAAGAACAAGTTGAATGAAGATGGAAAGGTAGTCGAACAAGGCCGGACTGGTGTGTAAAGGCTATGCCCAAGTGGAAGGGATTGACTTTGATGATACTTTTGCTCCAGTGGCTAGACTTGAGTCCATCAAGATGTTCTTAGCATTGTTCACAAAGGTTTTAAGGTGTACCAAATGGATGTCAAATCTGCATTTTTAAATGGTAACCTTGAAGAAGAAGTGTATATTAAGCAACTCCGAGGTTTTTTCAGCTTAGTGATGATGGAGATAAGGTGTGCGCGACTAAAGAAGGCCTTATATGGTCTAAAACAAGCTCTAAGGCCTAGTATGCAAGATTAGACACTTATCCGCATCAGTTGGGTTTGCGAAGGGAGTAGTGGACAGAAACCTGTATGTTATGACAGATGATAGCAGTTAGTTGGTAGGTGTGGTCTATGTGGATGACATCATTATTGGAGGACACTGTGAGAAGATGAGGAAAGAATTTAAGATGTCTATGTTAGGGGAGATGTCTTATTTTCTGGGTTTGCAAGTTCATCGGCGGAGTTGTATTTTCATTTCTCAAGTAAAGTACACAAAGAGATGTTGAAGAAATTTATGATGTAAGACTCCGCAAACTAGTGGGGACTCCAATGATGGTGAATCGGAAACTGAGTCCAAATGATGACTCTCCAACGGTTGATCAGACTCTGCAGTCAATGATTCGAATTTTATTGTATTTAACAACTTCAAGACCTGATATTTTGCAAGCGGTATCTTTGGGTGGCCAGATTCCAAGCTTGTCCAAAGGAGACTCACTTAATGGCAGTGAAGAGGATACTCAGGTATTTGAACGGCACAATGGACTATGGTTTATGGTATCCCAAGACTAGAAGGTTCACACTTACTACATTCTTAGATGCAGACTGGGCTGGTAGCACTGATGACAGAAAGAGCACTAGTGGTGGTGCATTCTTTTTGGGGAAGAGCCTAATGGCATGGCATAGTAAGAAATAAGAGACTGTTTCCTTATCTATAACGGAGGCAGATCATACAGCAGCAACAACTACATGCACTCGGGTAATCCGGATGATAAGACGGATGTCGATTTCGATGTTACTTGTGAGGAGAGCCAGTGATCATTAAATGTGACAATATGAGTGCAATAAACATCTCCAAGAATCCAGTGTAACACTCAAGAACCAAACACATTGATATTAGATATCATTATGGCAGATAAAGGTGCTTGAAGGGGAAGTGAGACTAGACTCAATCCTACAAGAGACCAGTAGGGAAAACATCTTCACCAAGGCACTTCCAAAGGACACATTTGAGAGACTCAAAGATAAGTTAGGAGTGGTGACTCTTGGCACCCTGTAAATGGCACAAGTATAGGGGGAGTTGATGACTGCATAGCATCACTTTTCATCTATAAGATTGGAAAGATGCGGTGGGCACTCCTATAGGTAAGTCCATGGAGGGGAATTTGGATGAAGGGGGAGCATTTTTATTGCCTTGTGGACTTGTTGTCAAGGGGAGAGAAGAATTGCATATGTGAGATCATGTGAAGGTTGCCAACAATTCCAAAGGGGGAGATTGTTGGAACCTTGGTCAGATATTAAGCAGACATGAACAGTACAGAGTATGTTGTCATTGTTCGCAACCTTGGCCAAGTGATATGGAGGAGAGAGATTGTCTGTGAGCAGAGCCGTGGTATGAGGGCGCCTCCATGAAGACCAACGTAAAATGGCAGTGTTTGTAGTAGTTTTTCTAGCTCTCTAGCATAAAGATAGCATCTGAAAGAAGAGAGAAAAAGGAGAGAGAAAAGAGGAGAGAGAGTGGTGGGGGACCAGGTGGGTCCCACCTCAAGTGCCAGCCACCTTGGCGGTCGGACTCACCCTATTGGCGAGCCAGCTAGGCAGCCCAGCTAAGCATAACAGGGCCATGCCAGCGCAGCAAAGAGAGCCGCACGTGCAAAGATAGCACCAAGTCGCACAACAAGGCAGCAGCTGGGTATGCGTGTGGTAGCAGCACCACTCGCGGCCTCGATCAGCCCGTAAGGCTCACAAGCCCGCATGCCACGCAAGGCCAAAACCATGCGAGCCTCGCAAGCTCCCATAAGCACCCCGGCGCACACCGGGTGTTTGACATAATACGCTTAAAGCCTCGATTAATAAGGGCGGTTTGCTAAATGTCAAAGTGTGCAAATTGAGATGGTCGATAGTGATCAAGCCACTTTTTCGTGATTCCAATCCAACGGCATGAAAAATGTGGGATCCGATGTTTCCAGCCCTCCATCATGATCCCATCGCGAGATTCTCTATTAGCTGAATACAACATAAAATCGTGGATTATGTTGCATGAAGGTGATATTCGATTCAGTGTAACGCTGTGTGTTGTATGGAGGCATTTAAGATCTGGTCCGACCGGTCTTATATCAACATTGATCAACTTCCGATGCGATCCGACAAGATCGGCGCCGTAAGCTTCCCGCTTTCCTCCTGACTGATCCAACGGTCATCAATAGCAATGATTCTATCTCCGCAAATCGCTACTCGACAGCATCATATCGTTGATCGAGGGCGGCGGCTAATATGTGTCGTGGGTGCATGGAAATCACTTATGGAGATTCCATTTCTTATAATCCTAATGGTTGGACTTTGGATGGCCATATTTTGGCCATCCGATCACGGATTTGGGTGATTCAAATTGCTATGAACTCGTCTCTTCGAGAGGAATCAAACTGAAAGAAGAAAAATAGATTTTTGTTAAAAGAAGCTACAGGTTTTGAGAAAAGGCATTAGGGCTCTCTTGGAGAGAAAAATCCATCTCCACTTACCTCTCTCTCGACATTAATGGTCATCCAAGCTTTGGAGAGGTAGTGTGAGCATGTTGTGAGAGTTTGTTGTGGTTGAAGTTGCACGAGAAGCATTAGGAGAGTGTCAAACTCCCATTTTTGTTGAAGAAGCTCACCAACTACCATTGGAAAGCTTGGGAAGCCCTTTTGGTGAGCACCACTCATGCCGTGATCACGCTAAGAAGGTATCACATACACAAACCCTATTTTATGATATTTGCAATGTCCAGAAGGGGTTTGTAATTAATCCATTTATTATTCTTTGTAACTTGTTAAGTAGGGGCTTGACAGGATTGGGGTTGTTGCCTAGATCCCAAGTTGTTTCTGGATTGTAGCTATGTTGCAGCACTGGAGTTGTTGTAATAGCCAAATCATTTTGAATAGCGTATTGAGTATAATACTGAACCCTAGTTAAGGTATTACCTCGTGGAGTAGCCATCACAGTGTGTGATAAGTGAACCACATTACATACTGTATTATGGATGTAATTGTGTATGTTGTGCATTTGAAGTACATGGGTTGCAGGTTTGGGTGTACACACTTAGTAGGCCAAGCCTCCGTGGATACACCGTAGGTGTGTGGCATGGTGTGTTAGCAATTAGCTCTGGTAGCAGCATGCTTTGTGTTTGAGTAGACTTCACAGTATTGGAAAGATTTTTAGTGGTCACCGATTCACCCCCTCTCTTAATGTCAACCTGGGAATCACATCAATAAATGATATAAAATACAGCAAAGCAGAGGAAAAAACTTTGATTGCAATACAACACTTATGACCATATCTATGTGTCCTTCTAGATGCCAGAACTATCAAGCAACTAACATTGCTAATCAGTTAAAAAAACTGACCATTTCTTTTATGCCCAAATATCTCAAAACTTGGAGGTCTTCAAAGAATGTCAACAACACCCCCATCCTCCTCAGTCCTCCCCCTCCCCCTCCCCCTCCCCGTCCCCAAATAAAAAGTAGTACCGTGAAAGAATGGTGATTGCGTATAAAATGAATAAATTAAACCATCGGAAATAGACTTTGCAAGGTCTTCATGGAATTTTCTTGAGACCTTCCTTCCAAGGTACAAACATGGAGAATACATGACTTCGCAAAACCCAAAATTAGCACCTCCATGAAATTTTCAAGGTATTACATATCATGCACCTATGCCCATGAGATTCAGATCAACTTAAATTATAGAATAATTGTTCCGAGTACCCAATAAATCACCAAAAAAAAAAATAATCACGTGATGCAAGTAATGATTTCATAAGAAAACTATTCACCAAAAAAAAAAAAAAACCACGTGATGCAAGTAATGATTTCATAAGAAAACTATCTCCTAGAAGTGCATATTTAACCAATTCCTACTTCAAATGACTTCTCTAAACTTAAGATTTCAAATTCATGTAAGGGTCAACATTTCTCTCGGCTAGGGGGTGGTGGGATCCATCCTCTCCTTCCGAGATTCGGAGAGGGCGGCAACCCAAGTAGATGGTCGACACACCGAGGTCGGTGAACTCGACCCCTCCATCCGAGCCCATACTCCCTTGTCGGCTCAACTTGTCGGTTTGAATGGAGGGGTTAGATTCACTCGACCCCGTGTGTCGACCATCCATTGGGTCGCCACCCCTCCTCCCGAATGTTTGGGAGGAGAGGATTTGAATTGGGGGGGAGTGGGGGGAATAGCAACATTTGAATCTCTACTAACGATTACCTAAAAATCTATGGGTGGGTATACTAGTTCAGAACCTATGTTCGCATGGAGTCTCTACTTTTGAAAGCGGTCAACCAATGAGAGTTTTGCAGAGACGGTACCTCTATCTCGACTGGAAGTACCAACTTTATGTTGTAGAACAAGGAGAACAGCATTTCCCAATTCAGAATTCTAATATGTATTCTGTAAGCTCATATAGAAAAAACCAGTGCGTCAGCCCAATCAACGTTTGTGTATACCCATTCGACATCTGCGTCCGCCCCATTTGGCATTTGTGACTTCCCAATCAGTATATGTGCACACCCAAACGGCATCTGTATGTGCCCAATCGACATCTTTGTCTGCTATTTTTTGTCACCTTCTTCACTATTGTGACTGCCCCAATCGATAATATAGAAAAGACATGTCTAGCAATAAGAATATAAGTTTACAACTCTTGTTTTTTTGTTCTCTCTCATTTTTTTTTCTTTTTTCTTTTTGGTTGGCCTCGATAATATATCTCTGATCTAAGATCATCCATAAAGCATCTCAATCTTGCGGATGATGTGCTGTTGAAAGAACTCAACCACTTTGGCTACAGTAAGCTTGATGAAGGATTGTACTTTTAATCTATTTTGTAAAATAATCGAAAGCCACTAAGATGAACTCATGTCCACTCAATGTCTTTGGGAAAAATTTCATGGAACTCCTTCAGTAGATCAAACGATTGGGTTGCCTCTTGAACATTAAAGGACATGCCAACTTATATCTTTGAGACTGCTCTTGTGTCTACAGTTTGGTTGGAGTTTCTTTTCTCAAGAGGCCAGGTGGCATGAAAGTTCAAGCGGTAGCTCATCATCCAAATAGTCACTAGAGTCAGAATTGACAATGGACACGGAAGAAGAAGAAGTATCAAACTTGGAATAATTTTTTTTGAACGAAAATTAAACAGCAGTTGAAGTCCCAAGCGGGATGATTTTTTATTTTATTTTGACAGAGCATATTGAACTGGATTGTCAATAAATAAATCAGACTTGGCCCCAGACATTGATGACTTATCGTATGTAGATAATAGCATATTTAGATAAATGAATTCATTTAAGCGACATCAATTGGGTATGACACCATTGGTGAAAACATATGATTGGTTGTGAGACTAAATCTCCATTCAAGCCACCACTAGTAAGACCCATTACGTTTACCTAACAGCAGGTGCTTGATGTTTGTCATTCTGATCTATGCATTTGGTCCACTAAAGCTCACCTTTGGGTTGCCCCATTGTTGGGATATGACTAAGCACAAAGTCTTCTTCTCATCATGGATATTGGGAGAGGGGAGGTAACTCCTAAGAATATGAGATTATCTCCTTTGAGTCAAGGAGTTTTGATTACCTTAAAATTTTCCATTTGTTCATCTTCTCTAAATTTCTTTTTGCCGGAATTTTTTTTTCTTTTAGGCTTTATTTGGTTGCAAGGGAAATTAAAGGGAAGGGATGTGAAATTTTTAAACTTTAAACAGAAACTTTTATAGTTGTAAAACAACATGATTGTATAAATTATCTAAATTTCTTAACACATTTAGTAATGCCACTTCTAGATGTAAAATTTATTTTCCTTTTCGATGGAAGGGATTTGGATGTAAAGTAAAGTGTGTTAATAACTAAATGTGGAATAATTTGGAATTAGTTACATAGTAATAGGATTGATCTCTCATGCTTCTCATGCCGACATGAGGAAATCTAGTGGTTGTCACCTATTATGCGCGTATACCAATTCATCATTATGTGCACAATAAAACTACAGCCACTGGATTTCCTTGTGTTGGCATGAGAGGCATGAGAGGCATGAGAGGATTTATTTCTTTAGTAATGTGATAGCATGTGCTCTAATCATTACAAAAGTTTATATTTAAAGTTTGAAATTTTCACTTCCCTTTCTTTCAATTCCCTTACTTACAACCTAACAAAAACCTTAAGGATTTCTTTTTATCACTTTCCCTAAACAATGCATTTTTTAGAATCTCTTTGCCCTTCTTCCTTGTCTTGATTTCACTAAACAATGTGGTTTCAAGGGTGTTAATCGTACCCTGTTTACGTTGTACACCACTTCTTCAAGGGTTCTACTTATGTCTTGATTACGATAAACACTGGCTTTTCAAGAGTCCCTTTTTACCTCTAGTTCGTCTTGATTACACCGGACAAAGTCCTTTCAAGTATTTTGTTTTGTCTGCACTGGACGATGTGTGTACAAGAATTCCTTCCCCTTAATGATTACACTAGACAACATGGTTTCAAGATTGTTGCCTTCTTGAATTCGTTGGACACTATGTTTTCAGAAGTCTTTCTTTTCCCTTTCTTGAATTCATTGGACATTTCATTTTCGAAAGTATTTTTTTCCCTGTGATTGGCGGAGCATTGCACCTTTTTTTTCTTTTCTTTTTCCAATGGCAGTCACCAATTGAGCTTTGGTTTTATCATTGTTTATGACCCGAGATTTAATCTGTTGCTTTTGCTTTGCATCTCCACCATCCTTAAACAATGTGACGACAGTGTTTGTGTTTTTGGTGGCAAAATGGTGCTGAGTTCTTTGTCTTTCTTCCACATAACATCATCAGTCAAAGAAGGGCATTATGTTGACACTGAATTTTGCCACATTTTCCGTACCACAATGATGATTTTGCATAAATGCTACTCTCGAACTATCTCTGGATGGAAGGATTGATCATATTTACCCATTTCAGACTTTACTAATCGATTCCATAAAAAAACAAATTGAAACTAAGCCCTTTTGAGTCACACGTGGCTCCGTAGATGTTTATGTGACGCCATGACTCATCCATGGAGCGGCATTTTGTGTCACAGCGTTACATTGTTCCTTGAATTGATTAATTGACGTCTAACTAATTCGTGGAGCCGCAGAACCATAGCTGCTCGTTCACCGCAGAGCCATGTTAACCTCTCCACAGCACAGCATGCGCAAATCCTGGTTGTCTATATATATAGCGTTTCCCTTCGTTTGATTCAATATTAGTTTTCAACTGAATTCCAACATTAATTTTGAACTCGAGAACCCTCATAGCTTGGACTCAAGTTTTAGGACCCTTGACTTCTCTTTCTACATTTTACCCCTTTATGTTTGTCTTGATAATCTTTTGTGGTCAATCACTCCCAACGGAGTAAGTAAGACCAATAGCTTCCTCGGAGTCAAGGGTCTTTTTTTTTTGTTTTTTTGTGATTTTTTGGGTAATCAGCTCCCATGCTACAAACAGTGCCCTACAGGCTTCGTGCTTTGGAGCGGAAGAAACGAAACCCCAGGTGTCATGTTCACACTTATTTCATTTATCATTATTTCCATAACTAACTTGCCTTGAGTCTTGACCCGCTACTAGTATAAATTTGGGTCAGGGGGTTTGGGGAATCATTTTTCCCCGACATCCCTATGGTTGGTTATTTAATTGGGGAACCGAATCCTCTCCTCCACGGCTCCCCGGCTCCCACCCCATCCAACCGTTGGAGGGGGTTGGAGTTTGAGCCGGCTCACCCCTCCAACGGTTGGATGGGGTGGGAGCCGGGGAGCCGTGGAGGAGAGGATTTGGATGCTTTAATTAGTAGGACGGTCAATGAGGGGAATGTAGACAATGCTTCCATGTAACATGTTTGCAGCTTAGTTTGAGGCTTTATCATTATACATACGTGTGATTGCCAATGTAGTAACATGTGGTCAGACTGTGTTTAGGGGAAACTCTTAATTCACAAAGTGTTTAGTAGAAAGATCAGTTTATGGTGGGCAAATTGGTTTCCTAACACCTTTCCATCTCCGTAACCTAATTCCTATTCAAAATCTCTAAGTAAATCATTGATCTTTACCCAAGCCCGATCTATGTTTAACCTGATTCCCGATTAATCGTTCAGGATTCATGCAATTGATATTACAGTTTCGATCTTGGTCATACAAACATACATTATACATTCAATCAACTAGGTTATGGGACCTTACACCAGGTGGTGACTCCACATTCCAGTTTGGAATACAGACCAACCAAATCTTTGGCAAAGGACAAGGTTGAACAACAAGACCATGACCATTAGCGTTTGATTTCTTATGGCGTAGGAATGGCCGTCCAACCCGAGCATCCGTGGTGGTGACGACTACGATGGCATCCACAAAAACCTAGGGATTTCTCAATTTTGGATTTCTCACGATACTTTCAAATGAGGAAGGGGTTTATATAGTATTCGGATTGCACTCGCGAGGCAATCATGGTAGAACAACATGGCTGGTGTAAAAAGAAGTAACTTGGAACTCCACTTAATTTATTTAATAGTTAGTCTAATATTAATTCTAAGAAGCATCTCTCCTCCCGGACTTAGATCTTTTCATGTCGTCCAACCCACCAGTAGTTCATGGACGGGTTGGTGGGCTGGGTGATAGGAGGTGATTTTTTTCCTTCTGCGGATTGGGTGACAAGAGATGATCTTTTTTCCTTCCCCAACTAACGTAAAAAGTTTTTCCATGTTAATTGGCACTTAAGAGTAGAATATGAACTAGCCATCTCTACCTTAAGAAGAAGTGGACGTGAAAAGTTTTATTCATTTTTTTTTTTTTTTTTGTAAAACTGCTCTAGAAGTTTATTACCTCAATGATCTGCTCAACCAATATTGTTGTTTGTCGTACTAATAGTGAGTCCTATATAATTGATTCTCTCGTCTCGCAATCTACACATTGAACCAAATTCTAGGATTTCTTAGTCCATATCGAATTGGAACTTCTATACACTACAAGACAAGTGATGGAGTGCATCGGTGGAACATACATTGGCCAATTGATTTAACTGCGGTGAAACACAACCAGCGGTGTATGGGCTTATATAGGCGCGGTTCCTAGTAATTGCAGACTTGCGTAGAAATATAGATATTTAGCCGCGGTTACATAAAACCGCAGTTGATGACAGATATATACCAAACCGCGCTCGATGTTTTGTCTTCCATATAAAGTGAAAACGCCTTTTCCCAAGCAAACCCCTTTTTCTCCCGAAACACCTGTGCTTTCCTGCTAACTCGAGAACCTCTAGCCCTCTCTCACTCACTACCTCAACCTCAGGTCTTTCTCTCACTCAATCGCTCTCAGTCTCAGGTTGGCTTGGTACCGAAGGTCTCTCTTTCACACAGGTATATATTCAACTCTGCTCTCTCATTTTCGTTTCTCCTTTCTCACCTCGAGCTCCCTTCTGTTTTCGGAGCTCTTTTAGTCTCCTTAATCCTTCCATTTTTTCTGTCTGGTACGTTCTCTCTATTTTTTCTGGTAGCTTCGGTTGGTTAGGGTTTTTCACATTTGTCTCTGCAACAATCGACTGATCTCAAAGTTTCTAAGGTTTTCCAGTTTTAATCGATTTTTGTTGGAATTTTATAGGAATTGCTATTATTAGAGTTTTGTTGGGATTTCTTTATAAAATCTTACTTATTCTGATTTTATTATTATGGGCAACATTATCTTACTTGCCTATTTTGGTGGTGGGAATCCAATCAAGGTTGATTGATTATCCCTTTCCAATATAAATCAAATCTATACCATTATGGGATTGGGATGATTTGAATTCTAAATCATTATAAATATGAATCAGGGTCCCTATGGTCTCTTTACATGAAATCAAGAGGACCCATACCTAAGGGAGAGGAGACCAGAAAGATCTCTACGGGGAAGAAAAGGTCGGAAAATAATCTCTAACGAAAGGTATATGTCTTATTTCATTTTAATAAATTGTGTTATTGCTCAGTTGTATTTTACATTTCATGTGGGATTCATTGTAATGAATTTTACATTAGGATTACTTAAAATCCTACATTCTTATGGATGCTGCATTGCTGCTAGAATTTTGTTGGAATTTCTATGACCACGGAGATCAATTTTTTTTTCTTGAATCCCTAATTATTTTAATATCAGTCCGAAGATTTTCTTTGTTCTGTTTAATTTTTTACTTTCTTGTTGTGGTTGTATGCATATTCTTAAGCATGACCGTCAGGGACTTATTAACCGTAAATTTTGTCACCGAACATTATTATGGTCGGTGTCGTGGTGTCCTGGACAGTGGAGTAGTGTAAATATCATTTTATTAGATTTAAATCTTCTCATGCCGTTCGTGTCGGTGTGAGGAAATTCAGTGGCTATCATTCACCTCATGCCTTTCATGTCGACATGAGAAAATCCAATGACTGTCATTCACTGTATACGTATACCAATACATCAATATGTAACGTGCACAATAAACTATAGCCACTGGATTTTTTTCGCACTAACATGAGGGCCATGAGAGGATTTCTATTCTAAGGGCATGATTTAGTCCTTCATGCTAGGTAATGATTAGAAGGGGGGATGCAGTTTGCAAGATGACGGTTTACAAGGTATTTTACGTTTAGGGACCTGCAGTTTGCAACATCTACACATGCACTCTAGAAGAATCTAGTTCTAGTCATGCATGTCTTGTGTCTAATGATGATGATTATTGTTTGTGATATAAAAGACTAGGACGTGTGAATGCTCGGTCGATTCAATCAATTGCATCTAAGAACTTAGTTAAAGACTTACCCTATCTTAAGTTTGACAAAGAACATTTTGTGATACTTGTCAACATGGAAAACAAACTAAATAAAAGAGTACAAAATCAAAAGGATATCCCATAATATAGTTTGCATACAAAAGTAATAATATAGTTTTCATATCTAGGTCACTTAAACTTTTGCACTTGGACTTATTTGGTCCAATCACCACACATAGTTAAAGTGGAAAATATACCCTTGTGGTTGTGGATCTAGATTTGCATGGACATTTATTTTTGAAACATAAAAATAAAGCCTTTGATGTGTTTGTATCTCTAAATAAGAGAATACAAAATCAAAAGGGATATCTCATAACCACCATAACTTGAGTTGGCCTAAGCATCCATCATAAATAACCTCTAATTTTAGGAAATTTCTATATTTTTGTTCGGAATCATAAGGTCTTGTGCATAATAGATGAACGGTTGGGATCGCCGCTTGTATAGTTGCCCCATTCATGTCCGGAAGATGGGATCCCAAAAATGCATCTACTTTTTATGGGGTGAGAAATGCTTCCCAATTTTTTTCCTTGTTTTCCCCTTGAAATCTATATTACATTGACATTCTTTATATGAAAATTTTTAAATATATATTTTTTATTTTTTATTTTTGGTATGAAGTTTCTAAAAATAGCTTTGCTAATTTTATACGGAAAATGAAGGAAAAGACGATAAACAAATTGCGTGTAGGAGGCTGCATTCGTTGATTTTCAAATTTGCATTGGACTCTGAATACCACTCCGGGCACTTGTTGATTATCATGTATACAAGATGTGGTGATATTTTCTTTTTTTTACTCAAAGGAGATAGTTCAGTTGGTAAAGACCAACACCTTAGAATTAAAAAGTCATGAGTTCAAATCTCCTTCGGACCTATCTATCCAAGAAAAAAAAAATTAATGAAAAAGGAAGAAGAAGAAGATGTGGTGAGCTGGGTGATGCACGGAAGTTGTTGGATGAAATTACTAGGAGGGACTTTGTTTCTTGGAAATTCTGGCTGCCAATGTCAACTTCGATCGAGCTCGGTCCAATCAAGGTCAATCAAGGCCTGGCTGAACACAGACAAGGATGAGCCTGGGTTGAGATTTCCCAGCCTAACCTCGGTTCGGGTTGGGCTTGGGCCTCTGCCTGGGTTCAGTTTAAGAGACCTTGGGTTGGGATATGGTTTTAAAAACCCGGCCAACGTAGCCCATTGAAACCCCTAGTTCAAATCAATTTTGGAATAATGAAAGAGTTGAAATTCAAAGAACAAGAACCAAACATTTGGAAATTAATGTATAAGGAGGAGATATGTTTAAATATTTCAAACCTTTTACAGATTCCGAATGATAAGCTTCTAACAATTGCAAAATATAAAACGAATAGCTACTGTTTCATGGTAGAACTTTCATCATTTTAAAATTAACACATAAAACTGGTAATTCTAGATGTAAAAATCGCATAGCAAAAACAAAAAAGTATACCAAAAAAAGTGTTTACAATTTTCATGGGATGAATGCCAACGTAATATAGATTTCATAGAAAAAACAATAATGAAAAAAATTAGGGCATACTTTAGGCGTATGGTTGGAATCGCCATCTTGCAGTGTATTGCATTCCAATACAAGGATGGACTTACTACCCAAGCAGGGATCTTAACCGTTCATCAATTACATACAAGAACTTACAATCCCTGACAAAAATATGAAAGTTTCATAAAATTAGAGATACTTTATGATGGGTGCTTAGATCACTTAACTTTCCCCATTTGATAAAATTTGCCACTTTTTTGGCCTTTTGTTTTTATAAAAATGTGTAATAAATCTTCTTCAGTGTTCACTCGATGTTAATAAACATTTAGTCCTTTCTTCAACATCAGGGATTTGTTTCAATAGCATGGATGGTTTTATCAAACTCGTTTTTGTAGTTCCGAAACAACCAAAACACTTAGGCTTAGTTTGGATCCATTTCTATTTATGTTTTTATTTTAATTTTTTACCTTTTTAGAAGTTTGGTATTACTTACGAGGGCTATTTATGAGAAACAAAAACGAAAATAAACTTAAAAATCAAAAAGAGGTTTCGGTTTTGACCTTTTTTTGATTTTTGGCCAAAAATAAAAAATAATTGTTTTTGCGCATCTTTTAACGAGCACATGGGTATAAAAGAGTTTCAACGGTTCAGGAATGGGGATAAAAAGGTGATAAGCCTCTCTAATTTTCTTCTATCTTCTGAATCGTAGAAAGGAGTCGGCCAGAGACGACGGTTCTATATCTCTTTATCTTCTCCGTTTTCGTGTTTGTGTAAAACCTAATGGATTCTGAGATTTTCTGCATTTCTACCTTCAAAAGACATTGAGGTTAGTCCTTTTCTTCTCTTTTTGAGATTTAAACAACTATAGCTTCTGCAACTATGACTGATTGTGTAACTGCAACAAAACAAATTTAGCAGCACCAAAACTGTCCCCTGAAACGTCATCCCTTCAACCCTCGATAAAACCCTGATTTCCTCTTCTTTAATATTCACTCACACACACCCTACTTGATGTTCTTCAGAATTTCTTCCCCAAATAAGAATCGTGGATTTACGGTTGAAATTGCTGATTTCTGTTTCTATATTCCCGATGTTTATGTAGTGGTTGAAATTGCTGACTCTATTTCTAGATTCTCCATGTTTATGTAGTGGTGTAAGGGGCGGAGGAAGAGGAGAAAGGGTAGAGAAAAGGTATGGAGGATTGTGATTCCTCATTTTCCCTTTCTAGTCTTCTTTGCCAAGAAAATGATGAAGAATTTACTGAAATGACAACTAACAGAGAACAGTTTTGGATGTAAAATCCATGGATATTCTGATTTTAGCCATTTTCTTCTCTTTTTGGGATAGATAAGTACTGATTTTAACTTCGCTGCCATTGTGGCAGTTTATGAGGTCATTTGGATGATAACAATTTTCAGGAGTATGTTTGCATATAAAATGAAAATTTAATTTTCTATTATAATCTTATGCAAATGAAACTATGACAAGAGTTTGATAAAGTGTGTTTTATGGATGCTTCAGTTTTCTGTTTCTTACATTGAGGTAAGAAATTATGCAAAAACATGTATAATTACTTTATTTCGGTCTTCATCTTTATCTTCTATTCTTGCCTGGGATAGAACACCAAGAAGGAGAAGAAGTCACAAGAGGAAGATTAGTCGAAATTTATTCTGAATACAGGCATGCCAAATCTATTTCTCATTCTACAACCTATTTTTTATTGTAGTTACTTAAAAAAATTTTTTGGTTATGTTTTATTTCTTTTCTTTAGAATTGATTATTGATATATTAGGGTCAGTTGGATCGGATTCAATCTGAGGTTTCAACCTAAGCCCAGTCCAACCTTGTCAGGATGACATGGACCCTTATAAGGTGGCTTTAGCCCTGTCAGGTTCAGGGCAGATTTGGGATGCGAGGACCAAACTTGCAGGCTTACCTAAAGTTGAAATATCAAATGGATTTTACCCAATATATATATATATATATATATATATATATATATATATCAAATGGATTTCTTGTTGGCAAAATATTTTGAATATATATAACCAAACAAACTCCAATTTATTGACGAAAAGTATTTTTTATGAAATCAATGTAAAACCAAAATAGAAATGAAAACAAAGGGAGTAATAAAAAACATTTTGAAAAACTTCCAAAAGTAGTTTCTCATAAAGAATTAAAAAAAAAAAATTTGTACAAATTTTGCCCAAACCTCTCTTAAAGGGAGAAAAAGGCATTTTAAAAAACAACTAAAAGTTGCTTCCCATCAACAAAAGAAATAACTTTGAAAAATCTTGCCGGATAAAACCTCTCTCTAGCCATCGTCTTCACAGTGAGAACAGTCGACGCATCTGAAAGTACCGATCTGAGAGGAGCAGCGGCGATCGAGAGGAACAGCGGCGATCGAGAGGAGCAGCGGAGTGGCAATCAGCGGCAAGGAACTCCCAAATCGTTAGCAGGGTTTCTTTCTCTCTCTCTCCCTTTCTCCCAGCACCTAGGGTTAGGGTGAGTAGCAGCCAACGAAGGCCTCGATTCAGAACATGTGCATTCCTTTTTTGTTTGGTTCCTTTAATTAATTTAACATTCTTGCGTTTTGCATCAGTTTGATCGTTCTATTTTAATGCTCAGTTTGACAATATGCTCTGTATTTTATTTGTAGAATTCAACAGAACTCACTAGAACAAAGCAATGCTCCCCTATTTGTGCATATATCTCATTGTTTTTTTTATCATTGAATCATTACATTCAATGGCCAGGTTTTGAACACCTTTCTTCTATTTTATAGTGAATCTTTGCATTCTTCTTCCCCATAAATCAACATCTCTGGTTTTGGCAAGTCTGGATTGACCATACATATGCTTGAGCTGGTTTGGTTGTTTGGATAGCCGATAGTCTATGCATAAAAGTAATTTCAGATTCCTGTAGTTATAGTATAAATGTATTATTGACTTAATTGAACTCTTATACTAGTATGCAACTGCAGTAAAACCAAAGCAATGCTCTGTATTTTCTCACTTTTTTGAATCATTTATTGGGTTTATGCACTTCATTTTGAACTTTGGTATGTATTTAAGGAACTTGAAGTCATTGGTATGTATTTAAGGAAATTAGGTAAATGTTGAATCATTTTTTACTCTTGTGGCATTTTTTTGTAATTTTGATCCATATAGAAGAAAGAGTTATGGTAATGTGTTTACTATACAGGTTTCTGTTTTTTTTTTTCTGGCAGAATATTTTCTCCCTGGTTTTAACATGCATCATTTCTATGCCCAGAAACATTTTTTTTTGACACAGAAACACAAACATGTTTCTACCTCAGATACATTTCTCCATGGCAGAAACGTTACCCTACAAACCCTAAGGAACTTTCCAATTACAAGAACCAAATTGCAACAATCTTCCATAATTAGTTATACTTTAGCAACTTATCCGGTAAAATGTGTAAATACTAGACTTTATAAATTCTGATTGCCTATATTGGTGTCAACTAAAGGAGGTATTGTTGCAGAGACGTTCCTCTACATTAAGTCTCTTCTTATCCTGCATCCATCACCTTCAATTTAATTCTTTGTTTATGTTTGTTACTGGAGATTTAATTCGTTGTTTATGTTTGCTACTGGAGATTTCTCTTGTCTATGTTATTGGAGTCTGCATTTCTGAATATTGTAGAGGTAGGTCAGCTGAAGGATAGTGTTAGCTTGCACATCAAACTACCCTGTATCCATCTTCAGTTTCTCAATTTCACCTCACTAAAGATGGTAACAGAGAAGTTAACAAAATTGCCTTATGTGGCAAGGGGGGGGTTGGTTTGTACTTTGGTAAAATTTAGGAAGTGGGACCTTATTAGGTTCTATCCCACTTAATTTGCATTATTCAGATAACAAAAGATCACCCCAGTTTTACTGTATCTCTTATTAGTTGTGGGGAAAAATGATACGAAAGAAAAAAATAAAATCTGAAAAGTATGAACGTAAGAAGCCCTCCATTTTCTTGTTTCAACTTTCTAGTTTCTAGTACCTGTCTCTGTTTCTGTTTTCTGCTGGTGCGGTAACCCAAAACTTAAAAGCTCGTCAAGCTTCAGGTGATTATTAGCATAGATCTCCCTATCGTATTCCTATTTCCGATCTAGGGTATCCGAACTGTTCTGCTTCCTGAAAGTTTCATTTTAGGCCATGGAGAAGAGAATATTTTGGATTAGTGCATCCCCCAACTTTTTTTTTGGGGTGATATATATATATATATATATATATATATATATATATATATACATCAACTATATATAATATATAGAAATACATCAACTTTGTCAGCAGCAGTGCTAAAAGATCTATATTCACCAATACTGCAGCCAAATTACTACAGAAGGATGCTAGGGTACACTTATATTCTAAGCTTGAATTCGCAGTATCTGTTAGTGTTTGCTGATATAGAAATTTGGTTTCTATTGTAGGAGCATCCAATGATCCAGAGTGGACGACCTGGATTTGGTCCTTTTAGTATAGAGTTGTTTTTATGTAATTGGTGCAATGCAGTAAACCATAATCCACACACTATTGAATCCACAGAAGCCTCTTTCAGAATATTCTAAACCTGTCTATTCTTTTTTTTTTTTTTTTTTGGGGTGGTTGGAGGCCTTTTCATAAATTTATAATAATTGGTAAATCCTAAATCATGATCAACTTAGGAAAAACTAAAGTCAGTCCTGATCTGACCAAAAAAAAAAAAACTGACTTAAACTCCTTCAATTGACCAGCTTTTGGAGAGTAAAACACTGACTAGTTTTTCAGTAATTATGAAAACAAAACTCAAACAGGACTGGATATATTAGAGCCTAATCCAGCTTGCTAATTAACACCAATAAAGGAAAAGAACAACTAGAAACATACCCTATGATGGACTAATTATAATGTTCCTGATGACACCAGGAATCTAGAAACTGGAATCTAGAAGAGAGTCCGAAATCATTGATTTGGATTCAAGAATCTGGCTTTCTTCTTCTTCTTCATCTGGTATTGCTGCTTGAATTTCCTCAGCTTGGAATAATTCATTGATGCCGACCTAAAGGCTGGCAAACCAAGATTGAAGACTGGTAGAGAATAGAGATAAGTACTAGAGTCCCATTAGTAGATAACCTTGTCAAGCTAGAGTCCCATTAAGGCTTGCTGTAGGAGTCTCACCTAAGTCCACTTGAGTAACACAAGCAAAATAATATTCAGGTAGAATATTCAGAGAGTTGCTTGTAAAATTTGATGGATGCTTTTGATAGCAACAATGTTTGCATTATATAGATATGAAAATCTTGAATACAACAAAAATATAAAGACACTTTTAGAATTTTTTTAAACCCCTTCGGAATTTTCTATACATAGATAATAATTCCTAGACATAGAAAATTGCCCCCAAGACATTGAAAATTGTTCCTAAGACATGAGGAACTACAAATGGGACATTGAAAATGAAAAAAATGAAAACACTTAATGCTGCCCTAGGATAAGAAAAGGCAAAAAGTGAAGGCTGCTAAAAGATGGAATTTGTAGAATCTTCTAGGATAACTATAGTACTGTTCACGTGAATAGTAACTCGTAAACAATGCTAACTAGAATGAGTTCGGCTGAACCAGGCTAAGCTAGGCCATGGTTTTGGTCTTGGTCTTGGGCTATGCTCCATTACGAGTGTACTTCTTGGAAAAGTACTGATCCGACCTATGTGAGGGGCCGGCAATTGGATCAGGTGGATGCACTGCATCAATTCTCCACGGGTTAAAAACATTCGGCCTTGATGAATGTAAAAGAGACATGTACTGCTCATAAACATCCGGGTCGATGCGTTTGAAGTCGTCGGCGTGGATCCAAGTGAGATCCGTCGTTGGATGACCCTTCCACTTCTCAAGGAATTTATAATAGCTTCCTCCATGCATGGAATAAAATCTCGGCGAGATCTCGCCGATTTCGCCAATTTCGCAACTAACCGAGACGAAAATAGGGTCGATAACCCTTTTCGTCTTGGCATTTACATGTTCTCGCCGAGATCTCGCCGAGAGATCTCGCCGAGGCGAGATCTCGGTTATTCTCGGTTAATCTCGCTAATTCTCGCGAGATCTCGGCGAGAACATGCTTTTTGCTTCTTTTTTTTTTCTCTTTTATAAAAGAGAGAAGGGCTGTTCTCGGTGGAGATTGCTCCTTCCTCTTTTTTCTTAGTTTTTTCATGATTTTTTCATTTCTTTCTCCATTCTTTCTTTGTTTGGACTTTTAACTTGCAACGGGTGGTGCTTTAGACTGCGGGGATTGCTGTAACTTTAGAGTGGTCAACCAACTTCTATTCCGTTCCATCAGTACTTCCACAAGAGTCTACACACCAGAGTACTACTTCAGAAGTTTTTCCATTCTTCCCAAAGATAGGTATCCGACAGCTACTGATGTTATATTTATGAATCATGTGCAAGACTACCAGAACTACTTTGCATCAAGAATGTCATGGGAAGATTATGTTGCTCAATTGGAAGACAATTTGCGTCGACAACTTTCCCAGATATATGATGATAGTAGGATGGATCATCCACGACACTCTACGTATTACTAGACATTGTATCTGGATGAGGATTGTGGAATTGTGGACTATGGGCACAGGGGGACTATGGGATCATTCAATATTGAATATTTGAACTATGATGTAATGATTTATAATGAAGTGTTATTTTGTTTCTCTTTCCCCTAATGCATTATGTTATTGTCTCATTTGCCATATTTGATTGAATATAATAGCTAATATTAACCTAAATTTATAACAGACTTTAGCGTTGACTGTCAAAACATGGGTGTAAACCCAAACAACTATAAAGAGTCATTATTTTTACAATTTTATACTCTAAATGTGTTTATGTATGTAAAAATGAGGTTCCCCTGAAGTTGGAGACCTAAAAAATGCATTTTGGCCACCGAGACAGCTTAGACAACCTTTTTAAGCTGTCTCGGACAAAATACACTGTCTCGGCGCTGAGATCTCGGTTTCGGAGGAGGCCGAGACTCCTCCGAAACCCGAGATTTTAAACCTTGCCTCCATGACGTGTCATAACGTAGTGGTCATCAACAACATCTTCAATGCATTTCTTGGGAGTAGACTTGAATTGCGGGAGCCAAAGGGAGTGCTCGGTGTTACCTTCATCAGAATGATGGCCCGTGTAAAGAGTCAAATCAGCCACATTGAATACATTAGTGATATTCATGTCAGGTGGTAATTCCATCACATATGCATATGGGCCAATCTTCTTGAGGACTTTGTAAGGGCCCATCTTTCATAGATGCAACTTGTGGTTAGTTCTAGGAGCAATCCTCTCAGCGAGACTGTGAACCATAACCATATCTCCAGGTTGAAATGTCACCAAACGGGGATGCCTATTGGATGTGCAGCATAGTTTTCATTGCTAAGAGCAATTCACCGTTGCATATCAGCTTGTACTTACAGTGATATTCCTAATGAACTCATTGGCTTCTATGCTGATTCTTGCATGGGAGGGAAGTGGGACCAAGTCAACAGGTCGTTTGGTCCAAGCACAATTTCAAAGGGAGTGCGTCCAGTGGTCCAGTTTACCGAACTACTGTAAGCAGAGTCAGCAACATCAAGGATGGATGTCTATGGCTTCTCATAATCTTGCACCAAGCATCGTAAGAGATTGCCTAAACTCCGATTGACAACCTTTGTTTGTCCATCGGTTTGTGGATGGAATGCTATTGAGAATTTCAATTTGGTGTTAGTCTTTAACCAAAGTGTCTTCCATAAAAAAACGCGTAAATTTGACATCTTGATCCAAAATAATAGACTTTGGTAGCTCATGGAGACGAACCTTTTTGAAAAAGAGGGTAACAATATGTCGTGCATTGGAGGTTTTGCGGCACGGAATGAAGTGTGCCATCTTGGAGAAGCGGTCAACAACTAGAAATATAGAATCATGCTTGTCCCGAGTAGGGGGAAGGCCAAACATAAAATCCATACTCAAATGAAGCCGTGGTGCATGAGGAACGGGCAACGGGGGGTACAACCCGGAATTTAGCTTGGTACCTTTAGCAAGTTGGCAAGTACGGCATTGCTTAATCACATGCTCAATATCCTTTAAAAGGTGGAGCCAATAGTTGCGATCAACTACTTGTGAGAACATCTTATCATGCCCAAAATGTCCTTTCAATTCTCCTCCATGTAATTCTTGAATAAGGTGCTGCATTAGAGAAGATGCGGGAATACATAATCAGGTGCCCATAAAGAGATTACCATCATACAGTGAGTGTAGGATCATTCCCACTTTGTTGTAATTTTTCATAGACTTCGGAAAAATCCTTGTCTGTAGGATACTCAATCTTGATGTGGTCATTGTTCATAGCATGGGCTGAAAAGGTATTGATAACCAGTACTTTGCGGCTTAGTGCGTCAACCACAACATTTTCCTTGCCTGCTTTGTGCTTGGGTGCAAAAGTAAATTCTTGCAAGTATGCCACCCACTTGGCATGCTTTTAACTTACTGACTTTTGTGAGTGCAAGCGTTTGAGAGCCTCATGGTCGGTATATAAGATAAATTCCTTGCCAATCAAATAATGTCGCTAATGCTTCAAGATTTGGACCACAACATACGATCCAAGTCATAAGTAGAATAATGGCGTTTGGCATCTTTTAGCTTTTCACTATAAAAGGCAATAAGGTGTCCAATTTGCATAAGAACGCCACGAATACCTACATGTAAAGCATCGGTATATACTTCAAAAATAGTATCAAAATTGGGAAGCTGTAGGACAGGTGCCTCTATCATATACTTTTTCATCAGAGTAAAGGCCTTAGTGGCTATAGGTGTCCACTTAAACTTGCCTTTGCCTTTGAGACATTCAATAATAAAAGCCATGATCGTGTTGAATCCTTTGATGATTCGCTGATAAAAAGAGGCCAAGCCATGGAAGCTTCGGACTTCAGTGGTGGTCCTTGGGATAGGCCAATCAATTATGCTTTTGACTTTCTCTGGATCAGCTTTAACACCTTTAGAGGAGATAATAAATCCAAGGAAAAGAACCTTGGGTAGCATGAAAGAACACTTCTTCAAGTTGATATGTAGCTTATCCAAATAGAGAACTCGCATCACATGGCGCAAGTGCTCTGAGTGATCGTTTGTTTCGCATCACACGGTGCAAGTACTCTAAGTGATTGGTTGTATTTTTGCTATAAATCAAAATTTCACCAAAATACACAATAAAAAATTTGCCAATGAATGGGCGAAGTACTTGAGTCATCACCTTCATAAAAGTGCTAAAGGCATTAGTAAGTCCAAAGGGCGTAACCTTCCATTCATAAAGTCCATCTTTGGTTTTGAAGGCTGTTTTCCACTCATCTCTGGACGAATGCGGATTTGGTGATATCCGCTCGTCCATTCAATCATTGAAAAGATGCCGGAGTTGGAAAGCATATCCAACATGTCATCGAGCCGATGAATAAGAAACCTATACTTCACAATGATCTTGTTGATAGTTCGATTGTCGATACACATCCGCCACGAACCATCTTTTTTTGGGGTGAAGGGCTGGTACGGCACAAGGACTCATGCTTTCTTGAAGAAATCCTTTTTTTAATAAATTATCTACTTGCCTCTCTTCAACTCCGCATATTCCATAGGGTTTAAATGGTAAGCGGGTATATTTGGCAAAATTGACCCTGGTAGAAGGTCAATAGCATGCTGAATATCCCTTAGAGGAGGCAATTCATTTGGAAATTTATCAGGTACAAGATCTGCAAAATTAGTCAACAAAGCCTTGATAGGCTTGGGGAAAGTTAGTGTGGGATGGGGGTAATTTCTGTGGCGACCAAGGCCAAAACAAGGTCGGTCTCAGTACTTGTCTGCACGAACTCTCGATGTGGTACAGCTAATAGTTTAACACCACTAGATCTACTTTTCTCCAGCTTCTTCTTAGGCTTTTGGGCTGGTGTGTTGTTGGTGGGTTTGCTTTGTTGTCTCATTGCTTGTAAATTTATGGGATTGAAGATGATCTTCTTTCCCTCGAAAGTGAAAGAGCAAAGTTTCTTCTTGCTACCAAGTGCTATATCATTATCATAAATCCAGGGTCGACTAAGTAGGACATTTGTCATACACATAGGGATGACATTACACCAGACATCTTCTTCATGAGAGCCCAACTTAAGAGGATCTGAACATCTTTGATTGACGCTAGTGTTCCCATTGAGGATGGATACTCAATATGGTTGTGGATGCTTTTCTACTTGGAGATTGGCTTTTGCAAGGAATCCTTGAGATGCAACATTAACACTCATGAGTTTAATTCTCCTTGGGGCTCTACCTACTAAAAAAAAAAAAAAAAAAAAAAAACATTAACACAACTATCATTGTCAACAATAAACTGTGTTATTTTGGTCTACTTGCCATTCTGTTATAGAAAATACACTGTCGCTGCCAATCTTCACCTCTAGTTTCAGTCACTAAGATACGATGAACAACATATATATCACGAGGTTCCAAGTCATCATCTTGGATCTCGTTGACAAAGACATGATCATCTTCATCGTTTAGAGGTAAGCCATCATTAATTTCGACGTCATTATCAAGATCAGGTTCTATCACAACAAGATTAGCTCGTCGCTATTTGTGGACAAAATTTAGCAAAATGACCAAACTGATTGCAGTGATAACAATTTGTGCTTTTATCACTTTCTTTCATAGGAGACTTCCTCTTATCCATGGTTCTAGGAGTATTGTCTGATTGGTGAGGGGTTCTATTGTTGAGTGGTCGATTATAAGCATTCCTTCTGTTATCTCTAGTTAGGGTGTCAAAGGACCCCAAAGGTAGCTTTATCAAATCTACGGCTTTTAGGGTCTTTTGGTAACAATCTTTAATGTCATAAAGGCTAGTGGTTCCCATAGCTCTTCGGACCTTAGGTTTCAAGCCAAGCTTGAACATGGACATGAGTTAAAGATCACTAGTTTCAATACCAATGCGAGAGAGTAAGGAAGCTAATTGTTCTGTGTATTCAGCAACGGATAGGGTACCTTGCCGAAGGGTGATGAATTGATCATGGAGTCGATCAACAAAGGAAGGAGGAAGGTAATTGTCCTTTAGATCACCCTTCATTTCTTCACATGTTGTGATGTGATTATCCCTTGCTAGCATTTTATTTTCATGCAATTTCCACCATTCTCAAGTAGGATTAGTTAACTTGGTCTTGACAAGTTTAATTTTTCTCATCTCAGGCATTTCAAACCACTCGAAGTATTCATCAACAGCTTTAAACCAGTCAATAAATACCTGGGGGTCGAGGTTTCCATTGTGTTCTTTCAGTTCCATCTTGACTTTATGTGTGTCATCTTATCTTCGGGGAGGTTGACCAACTTTCTGATCAAAATATGACCGCATGTGCTCTTTGAAGGTTGGTAGATGATGTGGTGGTGGTGATGGTGGATATGCATTAGTTCTCAAAGGAACTATTCCAACATCGTAGGAACCAACTGGTTGTGGATGATATTCACCTCCTGCTTCAATATTAATGATTGGAGGTTGTGATGTAGAAGGCTGCCGTTGCTCCAAGGCTATCATGCGAGCAAATAAGGCTTGTATGAAGTTAAGAATCTGTTTCATGGTAACAAAATCTTCTCCAGTTGATTGAAGATTATTCTCTTGACCAAACATAGCTCTGATACCAATTTTGTGCCGACCTAAAGGCTGACAAATCAAGATCAAATATTGTAGAGAATAGAGATAGGTACTAGAGTCCCATTAGTAGATAACCTTGGCAAGTTAGAGTCCCACTAGTGTCCGCTGGAGGAGTCTCACCTAAGCCCACTTGAGTCACACGAACAAAATAAAATTCAGGTAGAATATTTAGAGAGTTACTGTAAAATTTGATGGATGCTTTTGAGAGCAGTCATGTTTGCATTATATAGGTATGAAAATCTTGAATACAATAAAAATATTAAAGACACTTTTAGAATTCCAGAACCCCTTTGGAATTCCCCATACATAGATAATAATTCCAAGACATAAAAAGTTGTTCCCAAGACATTGGAAACTGTTTCCAAGACATGGGGAACTACAAACAAGACATTGAAAATGAAAAAATGCAAACACTTAATGCTGCCTCGGAATAAGAAAAGGCAAAAGTAGAGCTGCTAGAAGATGGAATCTATAAAAGCTTCTAGGATAAATGTAGTACTGTTCATGTGAACAATGCTAATTGGAATGGCTTGGGCTGAACTAGGCCAGGCTAGGCCGTGGGTCTGGTCTTGGGTTTGGGCTTGGGCTGCCTGCTCGAGCAGTAGATTGGCGTATTTGCCTCAGGAACTTCTACTTCAGAAAGGCCGCCATCTTTCAACGCAGTGGGGGAATTGGCGCAACCTTCCTCTCAATCTTTTCAATAAGATCCATAAAATATTCATAACGAGCACGTCCTTTGAAGATTGGAGCTTCTAAGTAAAACAAAGGGAGTTTTTTCCGCTGGAAGCCTGCGTTGTGCTGAATGATAAACGCCCTAGCAAGTGATGCCTTATCCGAAAGGGTAAAAGAGCTCTTTTCATTACTGACTTTTTGCCCAGACGCTTTTTCATAACTTTCCAAGAATGGTGCGAGTGCAGAGATAGAATTTTGACTTCCATTGGTGAAGAGAAGAGTTTCATCTGCGTAAAGTAGGTGGCTGATTGGTTGACAAGCACGATGGCTTCTTTTGAGATCTTCGAGAGTAATGGTGTAGGTGTAGTCTCATGACTCTTGGAAGTGAATATCGCTCGCAATGGCCGCCCTGATAGTATTGCAAGCAACCTTCAACGGAAAATTTCGTATGCTAGCTCCAATGAGTAGTAGAGGAAAGCTCGTTCGTCCCACTTGTGTCGTGTTTTAAGCCTGCTATGCGTCCTTGCTCCATTTACCATTCCTGACAATCCATTTCTGATATGCCCGCAGCTTCGTCCACAATTACTGACAATCCATCCTATCTTTCTTTATTGGGTCCCTTGGACTTTCAATCCTACGATCAGGGTGAAGAAAGCCCCAACTCTAAAGCTTTGTTGCGTGGTCTACGATCAGCAGCAATCAAACTATTGCGTGTGCTAACGCGCCGCGCTAGCAGCAATCAAACTACTGCGTGTACTAACGCGCCCCTTGCAACCAAGCACTTGGTCTACGATCAGCTAGCGCTTAGGCACGTGCTAACGTGCGCGGAAGGATTGCTTGTGATCTACGACCACCCTCCGCTTGCTGGGCGCGCTAGCTAAAGCTAGCACCCTTATTTGGTTTATTTGGAAAAGTATTGATCCGGCCTATGTGAGGGGTTGGCTGTTGGATCAGGTGGATAAAAATCCTCTCCCGCGGCAGGAGGTTCCTGCCGCTGATCCAAGGGTTGAGGATCAGTCGGCTCGCCTACCAATACATGGGGAGGTGGATCGACTGAAATCCCGCCCTTAGCAGGCGGCAGGTTGGCGGGAGCGGATTTCTACACGGATCAGGTGGATGCACTTCATCATTCGTTCCTCATGAATGGGTAAAGGTTATATACTGCTCATACAAGTTTGGATTGATGTACTTGAAATCATCGCCATGGATCCACGTACATTGGACCTTGGACAGTTCTTCCATTTGACAAGGAAATGGAATCCTCCTCCTTTCGTGTAACTTATCATCCCTAACATTCTTGATCTTGTCTTGAATAGGTGGTGAAATTTAGGACAGCTTTAAAATATGTTCTATATTGCCTTCATTTGAGTGATGTCCTAATAGATAGTAAGGTCAACAATGTTGGAGACATTGTTTATGGCAATATCAAAAGGTAACTCCGATACAAGCATTAGGTTAAAATTTCCTAATAATTTAATAGGGATCCATCTTCTATGGGTGGAGCTTCGTATTGGTTCCTGAAGAAACCTTTGTGGAGCAAACCATAATCATATCACTTGGCGAAATCCCTAAAATGATCAGCGGCGACAGCTTTGTGAGCTTAATTGCTAAGCCTTTCATTGTTGTACATCAGTTTGCACATTTGTAATATGTTGTAAAAGCTCATTTGCTTCAATGCTGACTCGTGCATGTGGTGGAAGTGGAACAAAATCAATAGGATGCTTATGCTGAACTCCAAGAACAATTTCAAAAGGAGTATGACCTATTCAATTCACTAAATTGTTGTATTTAAATTTAGCAATATATAGATGGCTTAGTCCTCAGTTTGCCCATTAGTTTGTTGATGGAATGCCATAGAGAACTGTAGCTTGGTATTTGTCTTTATCTATGGAGTCTTCCAAAAGTAGCTCATAAACTTGACATCTTGACCAAACCCAAAGGGTTCTAGTAATTCATGTAATCACATTGCTTCTTTGAAGAATAATGTAGCTATACGGCTAGCATCAAAAGTCTTGCATCAGGAATGAAGTGTGCCATTTTAGAGAATATTTCTAACATCAACTGGAATGGAGTCATGCTTCTCTCGAGCAATAGGCAACCCAAGCACAAAGACCATACTGATATGTTTCCAAGGCTCATGTGGAATAAGTGATGCAGGGGAATCTCTAGAGGATTCTATTTTAATTGGGATATATTTATAATCTTTTTATTTTGAAAATTTTAATTAGATTTGTTACGATTTTAAGTTATAGAGTTTTGTTGGGAATCCTTATTTTTACCCACGTTTTAGGTAGTTCCCTTTTATTGTTTTTATTTATTTATATTAGATGTGGCCCCCCTTTAGACGTGGCTGACTACTTTATGTTTATTTGTTTTATTATTTTTTGTTATTAGTTCAATCTTTGAGTTAGTTTAGGACTCTTTTCTAATTGGTTTTAGAATTATATTAGGATCAGGATTGTAAGCCTTATAAAAGGCCATTGTTATTAATGAAATTAGTAATTGATGAATATTAAGAAAAGAAAACAGAAAGCTCTCTCGGCTGCTCCCTCTCTCTCCCCCATGGTAAGTCTCCCTCTCCCTCCCTCTTGAGATCTTTTCCTCTCTCGGCCTAGGTTTAAAATCTCGGGTTTCGGAGGAGTCTCGGCCTCCTCCGAAACCGCGGCGAGATCTCGCCGAGACTATGCATTTTGTCCGAGAGAGCTTAAAAAGGCTGTCTCAGTGGCCAAAATGCCTTTTTTAGGTCTCCAACTTTAGGGGAAACTTATTTTTACATACATAAACACATTTAGAGTATAAAATTGTAAAAATAATGACCATTTGTGCTTGTTTGGGTTTACACCCATGTTTTCACGATCCAATCTTTGAAGTCTGTTGTAAATTTAGGTTAATATTAGCTATTATATTCAATCAAATATGGCAAATGAGACAATAACATAATGCATTAGGGGAAAGAGAAACAAAATTACACTTCATTATAAATCATTACATAATTTACATCATAGTTCAAAATTCAAATATTCAACATTGAATGATCCCATAGTCCCCCTGTGCCTATAGTCCACAATTCAACAATCCCACAATCTTTATACAGATACAATGTCTAGTAATACGTAGAGTGTCGTGGATGATCCATCCTACTATCATCATACATCTGGGAAAGTTGTCGACGCAAATTGTCTTCCAATTGAGCAACATAATCTTCCCATGACATTCTTGATGCAAAATAGTTCTGGTAGTCTTACACATGATTCATAAATATAACATCAGTAGCTGTCCGAAGGATACCTATCTTTGGGAAGAATGGAAAAACTTATGAAGTAGTACTCTGGTGCGTAGAATCTTGCGGAAGTACTGATGGAATGGAATAGAAGTTGGTTGATCCACTATGACTCCGTGTATGTGCTCCTGCATCTGAACCATCGTCGAAAGAAGAACCATATGCAATCGTAGTGGGATGGGGGACGAAGTTGATATCAACATAATCATTTGAGGTGTATCTTTGAACCGGTGCTATATCCGGGAAAGTTCCACTGCTCATGTCCACCGCTGCGAAAGCGCCATTCTCCTCCACACTCAATCCTCGTAAGCCACTAGAGAGGCTATCAACGTCGGCGTCCATCGTGCTACTACAATCAGCATCTTCATCATGTTGAGAATGGGAATGATGTCGAGGCCTACGCGAATACAAAGTTGGTCTACGTGATGAGGATGGCGCACGTGCACCATGGTCATCATCCTGTGTTGTATGAGTGTATTGGCTCTCCCCGGAGTGTATCTAACAGGTGATGCTCGTGGCTCTGGATCAGCCCCAATATTGACAAAAGTGGCTCGACCCCTACCCTCATGATCACTACCACTAGCTCCACTACCACTCCAACTCCACTCAAGATCTTCTGTATCAGTGCCAGTAGGAGGGTCAAACGGCACGGGTGACCGTGTATGGACTCGACCCTCTTCTGAGGCTAAAAACTCGTCAACATCAGTATCCAAATGGCTGGCCAAATGGGAGTCAGGCATCCCCCCGGGGCTCATCCATCACGGGTACTCCCGGTCGTCCGCACCCACTCTACTAATGGATCTTCCTCTTCGAGTCAAGCCGGAAGATGTTGGCGAGCTCGAGAGGGGTATCATCCTCCTTATCAAAGAACATGTTTTGCACCCTCGGCCTCATGTCTGTAATGCACAAAGACCAAGTCATTTAGCCGTTGGGAGCCAAGTCGATTCTCCTCTTTGAATGAATGAGGTTGAAAGTACTCCGGGTTCGCTCACAACCGGATGCGAGCATGTCCGAGCTAACACTCTACTTGCTATCTTCTTCGGCAGCAGGTGCATCTTTACCATACAACACCCACCATTCAAATGCATAAGAACAATAACATATTTTAATTTCGTATGTCATTTAAATGTAATACATAAAACATAAGATAATTTAATTTCGTATGTCAATTAAATGTAATACATACACGGATCACTTTTGTCACGTCCGACCACTCGCGGTGGGAACCCAAAACTCCCACGGGCTTCCCCGAAGGTTTTAATCTACACACAATCGAAAACTTATAAATATTTGCAATTACAATATATAGTTGAAGCACATATTTTCGGTGAATCAAGCACACAACTCACCTCTAGGTTTGCCAATGTCCGTGCTTGGGGATCCGGCTCCAACTTTGCAACCACTAGCTTCACTTGCTCAATGAGTTCTCAGTTCGTCCCAAGTACATGCGTATACTGGTACTTGGGGTTCAAATAGTATGCTGAAATATTTGACAGTGGACACATGGTTAAAGCAAATAAAAATTATATTGGTACATAAGTAACACTAAAGTAAATACATCATCAAATTTATTCACCAGCCTTATGCAATGGATGCATGAGTTGGCTCTCCCATCGGTCATTGATGATCTTTATATAATTCTTGTAGCCACGTGGTATCAAAGCTTTAACACGTACTTTCAATGCGTCCGCGAGGAAGCATAAAGAAGTGGCATGGTTGGTTTTCGCTCAGTATCTACCAATCTCAACACCTGTACTACAGGATGCAACACCCTAACTACCACCTTCATATTTTGCCAAAATTCGTCTGAAGTGATGGTACTCTGTGCTTCCACTCCCTGGGGTGTAGCTGATTGTCCACGAAAACCAATCCTCAGATGCAAACATCGATCTGAGTCCGGCCATCTTCGCCTCAAAGCTTTTCAATGCTATGAAGTTCGTAGCGAATCTGGTGATGCCTGGTCTGACCAAGTCCCCTCCACATCTCTCCCTGAGCATGTTCAAGGAATAACCATGGTTGTAGATGAAAGTGGTTACTTGTCTTGCTTGCTCAACCACTCTCTTGACTTTACTTATATTGCCCATGTCTTTCAACATCAAATCAATACAATGGGCAGCACATGGAGTCCAGAAGAGATTGTAGTCGGGATTGTTCATTAACATCTCCCCGCCTTCTTAAAATTGTTGCCGTTGTCCGTCCGCAACTGGACAACATTCTGAGCTCCCACCTCAACCACCACCTCTTGCAACAGCCCATAAATATAATCTGCATCTTTTACTTCAGCTGATGCATCAATAGACCTAAGGAACACCGTCCTCTCATCACAGTAAACCATGAAGTTGATGATGGACTTTCTGGTAGGACCAGTCCAACCATCACACATAATAGTTACTCCGAAATCTTCCCAATTCCTCTTCTGGCTTAGAATCCAGTCTTGTAATTCCTTCTTATGTTGAGGCAAATAATGAGTCATTAACTCATATTGATTTGGCCCTCTAACCCTTGTACTTGCCTCAAGAACTCGCATCTAGCATGCTCGAAAGAAAGGGTCCGTGGTGGCGTTTCTTTGGGATGCCATGATAAAACGACCACTTAGAGTAAGAATACCCTACTGACTCCCTATTCTTTCCCCCAAACATTGCCTTTATTTTTTTTTGCTTACTACCTTGCTTCGTAAAGACTGCGGGATCTTGCTCTAGAACTTGAACATAATCATCCCGTCCCCGTGGCACAGGTTCTTCCCTTCTACTTCGTGATCTAGAAAACCAAGAACCAATCCCTTTGCTCCGTCTCTGTGGCTCAGGCTCAACAAATCCACTACCACTGCCACCTGCCAGATGTACCTGCTCCCGTCCGTCTCCTCTCCGCATCCGATCTAAGGGTTTCTCTACTAGCCATTGCCGCATGACGCATCTGTCTTGCCTCTTGCCCTCTGTCATATCTTCTACATCCCATCCCTCAGCCTCATGTTCCTTACTGGATTCTGGTACGGTGCCTCGAATTGCCTCTTCAAATTGTTGTTTTTCTCTTTCCATTGCTGCCCTCCTCTGCCTCCCTCCCTTCAACTGTTCACCTATGGCCCTGGATATCTCCACAGGACACTGCGGGCATTTGGAAACATCTTTGTCCAATCCACTCAAGTATTGCTTCAGTCTTGTGATGCCGCCAGACTGAAGCTTCTTCCCACAAAAATTATATTGGGTCTTCTTCTTATCACCCTGAAGGGCAGTCGCATACTGCCATGCAGGGTCAGTTCGGGAACCGGTACCGTCGCCCCCATCGCCTACCCCAGAACTTGGTCTCGACATAATTTCCAAGCACTGTTTCATAGAAAACATAAACTTCAATAACCTTACAAACTTGAACACAGCAGAAATTACATTTCAAAATTTTTCTCATATTTTAAATGCGATCAGAACATTTTTCCTTATTTCCCGATTTTATAGCATTTTTAAATCAATTTTAAATTAATTTTTAATTGCTGAAAATTATTTTTTTAATATAAATAATTCAAAAAAAAACATACAACAACCGAAATCGAAATCTGAAATCGTAGGACAATAAATCGGCCAACGGTGATTAACATATAAATAGGTCATCATCATAAAATGAGTAATAATAATTATTATTTTAAATTTTAATTGCTGAAAATTCATTTTTAAATGCAAATAATTGAAAAAAATACCTACAACAATTAAAATCGAAATCTGAAACCGTGAGCTTGTAGATCGGGCTCACGTAACTAACATATAAAAATTTCATCACATTCTAGAAAAAAAAAATTTCTCCCTTTGTAGTCTCATGTAAAAATCTTATTTTTCGGCAAGAAACTTACCTTCACCAGTTGATATGAAGTTCTTACAGCAATCCCCGCAGTCCGAAGCACCACTCGTAGCAATTTAGAAGTCCAAAAAAAAAAAAAATGGGGAAGAAATGAAGAAACTATGAAAAACTAAAGAAAAAAATAGAGGGGTCTGTTCTCGGTGGACCGAGAACAGATCCTCTGTCTGTTTATAAAGCAAAAAAAAAAAGCAAAAAGCAAAATCTATCTCGCGAGAAATAGCGAGAAAGAGCGAGAAATAGCGAGATCTCGGCGAGAACAGGTAAATACCGAGACGAAAATGGTTATCGCCTCTGTTTTCGTCTCGGCTAGTGTCGAAACTAGCAAAAAAAGCGAGATCTCGCCTAGATTTTAATCCATGCTCTCGGCTTCTCTCCTCCTTCTCTCAGGTACACCGTACGCCTCCCCCCTCTTGGTTCTCTCTCCCCTTGGTTCTGTTATAACAACAATCCATTCCTTTCCCGTCTCTCTTGGTGGGTTCCTCGATATCTCCCTTTCCTTTTATCCCATAAGTTTCTTCGTGACTCCCTAAAATTATCCCATAATTAACCCATTTCGTTTTGACTCCTTAAAATTATCCCATAATTACCCATTCTCTATTTTGTTCCCATCCCCATCCCTTTTTTCTTGTTCCTTGGTGTTTTCGATATTCTCCATTTATGCCCAAGTCACTTCAGCATTGATAAGCAAAGGAGAGTATAAACTAGTATTCTTCTTAGTACCCTTAGCAAGCTCACATACTCAGCATTACTTGTTCACATGATCAACATCCTTCTGTGGTTGCAGCTGATAATACCTATATGTGACTTGGAGAAGAGTCATGTCTTTTCCAAAGTGTCCTCCCAATTGTCCACCATGCAATTCCCATGTGAGATGATGTCTCAAAGAAGAATCAGGAACGCATAAGCATGTATCCAAGAATAGGTACCCATCATGGAGTATTTAAGATTCCTACCACCTTGCTGAAGCTCTTGGTAGACCTTGAGAAATAGCAGAATGCCAGAATCTAACCAATGGATAGATAATCAGATTATGTGATGATGCTGTAAAATCGAATGGAAACAGTATATCAGAAGATGAGGTTGATCTGATGGTCGGATGGGCTGAACAGTAAAACTCGGGGGACAAGTCTCACATATATTCTTCAGAAAATATGACCAAGAAGGGACTTAGAAGAGAAGATCTTACTCAATAACAGTAGGTTGATGATAGCAGACCTTGGGATATTGTAGAACAATGGTTTTATGAAGACAAGAACAATATAAGGTCCACCAGGGCTTCTCACCGCTCGATGTCAACTCGATCAAACACCAGTTCCTTTCCTTGATTGAACACAAGGTTTTTCCATTGCAAAAAAGGCTGCAGCCAAAATTTCACTCATAATTTCGTCCTCAGGCTGGTAGCCCCACTACAAACATATATAAAAGACTCAAAACATGAAGCAAACTAGTCCTAAAATTTTCCAGACAATAACTTATCTTGGTGGTAGTTTATTTCTAATAGAACTCAACCTAAAATACAGGAAAGTAACTTAAAACAACTTAAAACATATAAAAACAATAAAAGACTTGGAACATTAAAATTTTTATCCAATTAGATAAAGATATCCAACTCAATAAAGACTTATCTAACTAAATTTGGGATTCTAAAACACTAAAGTGGCCTATTAAAACCCGTAGTTTAGGCTCATTAAAGTGGCCTGCTACAATGAAAACCCATGGGATCAAAGGCCCAACATACATATAATCCAAGCCAAGACTTATGTCCACTAAAATAAGTCCAATGTTGTGTTGTATCTGCATTCCAGTGCCACTGCCTTGCATCACTTTCTCTCTGTGATGATTATGTCCTAGTTTCCTTCTACTTAGGAACAATCTCACAGTGTGCCCAATTTAGATTATTTTTGTTGTCCAACTGGACAATAGAAATTTGAGCATTAGAGCTTTCCAAGGTTAACATGATATAATTTATATTGCTTGAACCCCCGCCAGAGGACTCCATTGGTCCACTAATCTCAGATATATTCACAAATCACAAGTCCACTCATCTCAGACATATTCACATGTCCACTAATCTTTGACATATTCAGAAGTCACACCTTGGAAGTTGGTTGGATACCCAGACCAAATGAAGAGAACACGCTCAATCCAGATACTCCTCAATTATCAAATATTGATTTCATTTACCCCAGACATGTCCTAGATATGAAGAAAGTGCAACCAAGCATGTATCTTAAGTCAACAGTCACTACTAAGACACTAGATTGCTACTAACACGTTCCATCAAATGAAGATCAAATATGAACAAAAAATGAGGATTATGGCAGATCATAGTGCTTTCTTGCAAAATTGGGCAGTAACACCCCCTTCACAATTCCGAGTTGTGGACAGCAGCTGCAACACCCATTGAAGGAAGCCCATATACCATCGATAGAGGACCTCTGGTTAATCCTAGTTGTCTGATCTCCTCAATGGAAAAGTTCCAAAAGGACCCCTTGAGCTAGCAGTACTCTGTTTTGCTGGACAGATCACCCTTGATTGATCCATGCAGTAGCATCTATCCTTAGCTGCATCTTTCTTCATTCAATCGGTTGGACATTGTTCTACAAGCTCTCGAGCCTGCTGCCTTTACTCAGGTGCAGGGGTTATAGGTAGAGTAGGGAGGAACAGAATCTGGCTTGATTCTTAAAATCCCTTTCACTTGGATTTCAATTATCAGTTGTGTATGTAATCTGATAGGGTAGAACCAGAGCTGGAATGATGGAGCACCAGCTCCAGTTGGTGCAGGAAGAAGCAAAAGGAGGAGAAGAAGACATGGAAGAAAAGACTGTTATATATATATATATATATAAACAGAAAAATATTAGTATGCTCTTTGCAATTCTGGATATTACAAATAAGGACACAAACACATATAATTCCATGTATACTGTTACAGACTACTACTTCAATAGTAGGTTAGTATATCAGAATCACAGGATAATGAAATAAATCAAAACTAGGGGAAGCTTTGATAATTTCAGACAGAAAAGTCAGAACAAACCCAAACTCTAAATGATGGCTTGATTCCACAACAGATTGAGCCTGTGGAATTTGAGCCAAATATGATGGCCTATAAAAAGATCTAGGAGAGATCTAGAGCCACAAGTAATGTTAGTAGCAAATCCAGAACAGTAACAATCAACTAATAGAACTCAGGTCTGACCATCTGAGAACAGAATTTCAGAGGGCAATATGAAAAAATCTGATGTACCACATCTAAAGTTAATGAGATCAGCAATGTGATTAAAACCGAAACAGAATATAATAGGAAACAAGGTATCACAGGTAGAGGAAGAAGGATGGATCTGTCCTCTTTGAATAAGATAAGTAGAATAGAAAGATAGAAGGGATAAATAGGGCAGGAATCCACTTGCAGTGTTTTGGAAACTACCCCGTAAAGAGAATCCACTCTTCCACAAAGGAATCCAGTTTAGCCTTTTTTTGGAATTCACCAAACACACTACGAACTCCACAGCGACAAAGTTTCAGAAAACTGAATTTACAGCAGCCAAGGTTCAGAAATTGAACTGATATTTTACTTCAGATTGTTGAGTCACAGGCTTTTACATCTATTTAGTTAAGCTACCTCAATAGGATACAATATCGAGTGATTACAGATAACCTTACCCAAAAGAAAATAATAAAAACAGCGACCTATTTTACTAAAAGACTGCCATTAAGAATTTGAGATAAGCTGGAAATTTAAAATCTCACCTAATCGCGATAAGATGATATATAAAAAAAAAAAAAAAAAATTTAAAAGAAAACAAACACTAAGGGTCTCTTTGGTATCATTTTTGTTTTTGTTTTTGTTTTTCTGGCACTTTTTGTTTTTGCAGGTATTGGTACCATTTTTGGAGCTTCTTGTACTGACCATAGAAGTCACAGTATTACAAGACAGGAAACACTGTAACAGTATACAAGATGGCAATATACAACACACAACATGTATTTATGATTAATATCAGTTAAATAAATGTTTATTAACTTTTACTTAAGATATTATTCATAAATGAGAAAACAACCCCATTTGAATCTAATAAAAATAGTTTAAAATTCAAATTCAAAAGAATAAAAAGTCAACTTTTCAGTTCAAGAACGAAAACTAGATTTTCGATCGCGGGGTGATTTTCAACTTTCAAATGCTGTTTTTTTTTTTTTTTCCTTCTATCTAATAACTTTATAAATTTTACTAGAGTAAAACATCATTAAAAACCAAAAGCCCACCAAAATAATCTTTTGTTTTAATGTCCAAAAAATTATTTCCATCAGACGACTTAACAGCATTTACATACTCCGAACAAGGTTTGATCGAACTGTAACTCTTCCAATATAATTCGGATCATGCTCTAAACACAACTTCATTCTTCCTTTTTTAGATCAGCAACCATGAACTGTTCCTCAGTAGAATATTTATTGTATTGACCGCTACCTTATTGCGGACTTCAAGAGCCTTGTTTCCTGGAGCAGTAGTAGTGGTCCTTTGGTGGTTCTTGATGATATCAATCCTCTGAGCTAGTTTTTGAATTATATCAATGGGCTGGATGATGGAAGTTTGCAGAAATTCATGGATCTGATACTGATCAATGAGGTAGTCTTCAACTAGAGGAGTTCTAATAGAAGACTAAAACAGCAGGTTCGCAGACACAGTGCAACATAAACAGAATATGTATAAAATTTGTAGCTTCAGTCAAACAAATCAGAATGGTTTAGAATTACATTCGATGGGTCTTTTGTTCTGGTAGCTGGCGGAATCTGAACTGATTCTGTGCACAGAATAAGTGACTTTCCAAAGAGTCCTACTACTTGAAGGACTATTAAATAGCACACTTAGAATCGAGGCAAACGGTCAGGAGATTCAGAAAGCAAGAGCAGAATCTCCAAGAGGATAAAACCAGAGATTACTCAAAGCAACCTGAACACAATTCAAGCAAAATATTGCAGGATTCTGTAACCCGTAGCAAATCAGGAAATTGACAGGAAACCAAGTAGCTGCAGCCAAGTTTAATTCACCTCCCTTTTCTTTCGAAAACTATATATATATAAAGGCTCCATAATATAAAATGGCGGAAGAGGAAAATTTTCCTGTAAAATAGGATTTTCCCCTGTTTGTTTAATGTGAAATACCAAAATGGCATTGAAAAAGTAGAGAGGAAAAGTTTAATCTAAAATATCATTTGCACGAAAATTTTACAACAAAACAAACATGGCCTAAGGAAGAAGAAAAAAAAAGGAAGCAAGGGACTGAGTGTTGGATGAGTGATGACAACAAGCTTTCTATAGGAATGCAGGTAGGGACGGCCATATCTTCCATTTATTATTTTTCCGTCTTCTCTTGGTTCGGTATTGTTTGTTTTGTCTTGGTTAATGTTAAGAGAAATGGAGAAGTAATCCATCTGATTCAAATATCCTGCTTCAGCTTGCTTCGTGCTTTGATTATACATTGTGCTTTATTTTCTCTATTAAATAGCAGATTAAAGGACTTTGATTGATTAAGTTAGTATATTTTCTGTACATGCGCCCTAGGTAGCATCTTACCTATAGTGGCTAACTATTGTTCAAAAGGTGCATATGGGTTTTGATAAAAAATTCAATGTTGACATTTTTATCTGTACCAATGAAGACGTGTTTATTGGATTTATCCCTTTTCCCCCTTCTTTTTTCCTGTTTATAGATTAACTGGGTTCATTACTTGAACTCAAGTTCTATTTTTTTCAATGTCCTGGTTTGTTGTGGTGTCCTTGAATTGATATGGTTTTAGACAAAGATTTGGCTCATTGAAATTTTCATGTATTTCACCCTTTGCCAAAACAGATGGTTCTTTTTGACCGATTAAGGAGTATGTTAACGATAGGGGGGATTGGACCCCATTGCTGTATTCCATTCCTAGTACTGCTAAGAAGACTTGGTCAATATTTTTCCTGCCATATCAGCAGCAGCAGCAATGTAGTGTTCTATCAACGTATAAATAGCATGGAAAGTGTTAATGGATAAGATGTTGACTCCGTTTTTTATTTTATCTTTACTTCTATTTCTCTATTGTAACTAGGACTTCTCTGTCATGTTGACATGTGGAAGTCCTATCTCTGTAAGCTTTTCCTTACTTCTCTATAAATAGATACCGCAAGGGAAGAGAATATCCACACACACTATTTCTCTCTCTCCCTCTTATTGTTTTCTCTTCGTCTTCTCCTCTCTTACTTTCTATTTTGTTACATGGTATCAAAGCCAATCAGGTCTTAAATTAAACATCTATGTATGATCACCTGAAAAAGGGACCAAATATGCTATGTGTACTACCACCCAAAAGAGGGGCAACACGTGAGACAAAGTGTTGGGAATAGTCCCACCTTGGTAAACGTTGGGACCTGTCTTATTATAATAGTTTGTTTTGTCATCTAATAGCTTAAGCTTTTGGGTTGGATACTTCAGCATGGTATACGAACTTTTATATAACTTTTAATCCGACCGTTGGGTTGCATTGAAATTTGGATATATTGTCTTCATTATCATTCTCTAATATCCTACATTTGGAGTGGCATCTGTGGGTTACATTTTTGCTACTGCTATTGTCTATTCTCCCAAAGCTAGGTCAGGTACATTGCTGTTTTAAGAGACTCCCGCTGCTCTTACCTGCTGTTTTTTCGTGTCTCCCGCCATCATTTGTCCATGTTGGATAGAGTATATATCTGCTCATTGAAGAGAGATTATTTCCAGTTACACGTGATGCGACCTTTACTCATGTTGGAGCCTAATACTAGTTGCACGTGATGCAACCTTTGCTCGTCTTAGAGCCTACTATCACCAATTGCACGTGGTGCAACCTTTACTACCTCTTTGCTCGTGTTAGAGCCTACTACCTGAAGACCGATGTTGTGGTTCATATTTGTTCCAAGCTGGGCATGGGAGACTTATATGCTCCAACTTGAGGGGGTGTTAACAATAAGAGGGAATGTACCTGATGCAGACCGGGATCTATTGGATTGGAAATTTGGAATCCCTAGAGGATGTTATTTATTTTGGGATATATTTGTAATTTTTAATTTGAATGTTATTTAGCCTTTTATTTAGGAGTTTAATTATAGAGTTTTAATTAAGAGTCGTTATTTTATTTCTCCACATTTTAGATAGGTATGTTTTTTTTTTTTTTAGATGTGGGTCCCTCCCATGGGTGATTAGTTCCTATTTTATTTATTTTATTAGTTTCTATTATTGTGGGCCCCCCATCCCCCCTTTAGACTTGGAGACTTTTTATTGTGCTTGTTATTTTATTTTATCTTAGAGTTAATAGTTGAGTCTAGTTAGGACTCTTATTTTTCTTGTTAGAGTAGTTGAGTTCTAATTGTTTTAGAGTTACAGTCCAATTAGAATTAGACATGTAAGCTTTGTGAAGGCTAACTTTTAATTAATGAAATGGAGATAATTATTGATAGAAAAAAAAAAGAAAAACTTCTCTCTCGTCTCTCTCGTCTCTCTCATCTCTCTTTTCAGGTATAGTCAACCCCCCCCTCCTTTTGGTTCTCTCGGTTTCTCTCCCCTCCCCCTCTTGGTTCTTTGATTTCGCTCTCCTTCCCCTCTTGGTTACAGTAATGTTATCTTCCCTTTTAGTGGTTTCCTTGATATTTCCTTTTCATCTCTTTATGTGAAATTCAGTTTGCATTAGTACCCCATTATCCTGGTCTATTCCTAGTACTAAGGAGACTTGGTCAATATTCTGCCTGCCACATCAACCGCAGAAATCCAGTGTGTTGTCAGTGTACAAACAATGTGGAAACAATGTTAATGGATAAGATGTTGACTCAATCTTTTCTTTTATCTTTATTTCTATTTCTCTATTGTAACTAGGACTTCTTTGTCATGTTGACATGTTGCAATCCCATATCTCTAAGATTTATCTTTACTTTATAAATAGATACTGCAAGTGATGAGAGTATACATTCACTCTCTCTCTCTCTCTCCCCTATTCTCATTTTTTCTCCATCTTCTCCTTTCCTCTTTCTTTCTATTTTGTTACCGAGTTTATTTATACTGTATTGTATTCTTTTCTCTTTCTCCACGGAAGAAGAGTAAAAAGCTATATGTCAGTTCCTTCTTTTAAGACATCTTCCCTCTCCACTTCTTCTGTGTAAGCTTATAATTTGTAGGCTAATGTTCCGGCTAAAATAAGTCCCTTTCCAAGTAAACCCCCCCCCCCCCCAAAAAAACAAAAAAAAAAAAAAAAAAAGAATATTTTCTAATTTGCTCAATATATATAAAATATTGTTTGTGACGGGTCCATGGCTAAGTTGTTGGAAGATATTTCTATGACTTATTATAAAATGTTTTGCAGTTTTGGATCTAGAATGGTCATGCTGATACATCTCTTTGTGCTTGAAAAATCAATTTTTTTAATAAGAATATTTAATCCATGACAGAAGACACATTTATCATAATTCTTGAAGATATGTTTTTGTTGAACCACTTCTATATTGTGTTAAACAGTTGCATGCTATAGATTTTTTTTTTTTTAGTTACAATAAAGTGATCATTTTAGGTATCTAGGTTTAATCATAAACAAAGAAAGTGATATAGACGATGATGTTTCACAGAGGATTAAAATAAGACGGATGAAGTGGAGAGGTGCGTTTGGAGTGTTGTGTGATCGCCGTATTCCTTTCAAACTTAAAGTAAAATTCTATAGGGCAGTCATTCGACCGGCTATGATGTATAGTGCAGAATGTTAGGCAGTTAAGAAACATCATATAGATAAACTTAGTGTAGCTGAGATGAGGATGTTAAGATGGATGTATGGCAAAACTAGGAAGGATAAGGTAAGGAATGATTGTATTAGAGCTAATTTGGGAGTAACGCTGATACATGATAAGCTACGAGAAAATCGTTTGAGATGGTATGGCCATGTTCAACGAAGGCTGTTAGATGCTCCCGTACGGAGGAGTAATTTGATTCAAATTGAATGATCTAAAAGAGCTAGGGGCAGACCTAAGATGACTCTAGGAGAGGTGGTGAAGAAAGACACGTATAGCTTAGACCTTGCTTCAAGTATGACATTGAACAGAGCTGATTAACGGACAAGAATCCATGTAGCCAACCCCATTTAGTTGGGATAAGGCTTTGATGTTGTTGTTGTTGTTGTTGTTGTTGTTGTTGTTGCATGCTATAGATTTTTTTAAGGCAAATACATTCAAAACTTTAAAGATAGTGTAACTGAGCATATTCTCTAAGATAAACATGCAATGTGGAAGACATACACAACCTTGTCTCATGTACCAAGTTCACCTTCTCCTAATCACTAATTTAGTGGCGGTAGATTACAATATTTTCCTGCATTGGTGCCTAAGCATTTATATTAATTACATTGCTTGGTATTGTGTGTATGTAGCTAAGTGTCTTCATTTCATTGGTTGACTGATTCTCCCTAGCCCAGCTTAATTCAGTACAATTTGTTCATGTAGCTATTCTAACTGAAGCTATTTGTAATTATGTATGTTTATTTCTTTAAATGGTGGCAAACATGATAACTAACCTCGTTTGTTGGATAAACTGGTTGATTTGACTACAATAGTCCAAGTTTGACTGAGATTGATGTACAAACTTTTTTTTTTTCTTCTACAAGTTGCACTCTGATCATGTCCCAACATGTCATATTGCTTTGTATCTTGTTGCTCACATGGTTGTGCCTTTCTCATGGAAGCATTTTTGAAAATTGTCTTTGTATGAAATATCTTATTTAGTTGTGTCCTGAAATATCTACTGATTTGATTTGCAAAACTCACAATTTTGGTGAAAATTCGAGCATATATCAGCTGATATATCTCAATTTTTAAATATCCATCATTCAATATTTTTTAGAAATATTAAGGAAACCTCAACTTTGAATTATCTTTTGAGAGATATTATCAAGAATTAAGTATATTTCAGCTTTTATATCTTTGGTTGGAATACCATATCCCATTTATGCATCCAAACTGCAAATTTGGGAAATATGAATTTTAGACTTAGATCTTAAATCCATAAAGATCAAGTCTCAATTTGCTAAAGGCAGTTAACCTCTTTCAGTTTTAATGAAAAATACTCTAGCCTTTTGCACAATACATTTGGAAAACACGAGGGGCTGTTTCTCACAGTGAACAAAGAAATTCTTCTTTTCAAGTTGAAAAAGACTTTGAAAAGTGGTGGGGTTTTGAAACTCATCCTTTTTTTTTTTTTTTCTCTCTCTCTAATTGCAGGAAATAAGCAGCTCAAGATTCAGTGTATGTGGCAACAGCAATGGGAAACACTAATCCCATGGTTATGGAAGAGACTTTAAATTGGATTTGTATTTGAGTGTTTTCTACCTTTCCTTCCTTGCCAAAATTGAACAAGAAAAAAATGAGTGGAGCTAGACTTTGTGGTCTCTTGAGTGAACTGGGCTATGAAGGGCATGGAGTGTTAGACCCTGACAGCTTTGAATGGCCTTTTCAGTATGAGGAGGCCCGACCCCTCCTTGAATGGATATGCTCTAGTCTCCGCCCCACCAATGTTCTATCTGCAGCTGAGGTCTCTCAGTATGAGCAGTTCCTACGAGAGGGGAAGTTATTAGAGGGGGAGGACTTGGACTTTGCTTATGATAGCATTTCAGCCTTCTCAAGTAGGAGGGATGACCAAGAGGCAGTTTTTGGTGCTGAAGAAGGATTGAAAGATATCCGGGATGCAACTTTGGCGTACAAAACTGAGGCTTTAGAATTGCAGAAACAGCTTAGGCATCTACAATGTCAATGTGATTTGCTGACAGGTCAAGCTTCATCATTGATCCAAGGAAGACGATCACGGGTCGCAGCAACATCAACGGTCAATGGACAATTGACTGTAATTGATGATGGGCTTTCAGCAAGAAATTTAGACATGAACGCAGTGCTTGGAATGATGTCTTCTACTGCACAGGAGTTGTCTCACTATCATTCAGGGGATGAAGATGGCATTTACCTGGCTTATTCAGACTTCCGTTCATTCTTGTTGCAAGATTCAGCTTGTGCAAAGGAGCTAAACCAGTGGTTTGTGAAGCAATTTGAAACTGGTCCTCTTCAATTAGTGGCCAAGGATGGCAAAGTGAGATCTTCGTGGTTGAGTGTTGATGATTTTTCAGATTCTGTAGTGCAAGATTCAGAGAAATCTTGCCATCAACATGGAGCTGAGTTGCAAAGGCTTCGTTCTGTATTTGGAACAAGTGAGAGACAGTGGGTAGAAGCCCAAGTTGAGAATGCTAAACAGCAAGCTATTCTTGCAGCAATTAAATCTCAAGTAGCATTGGATGAATCTCACATTCATCTTGATCTTCATTCTCTCAGGAGGAAACATTCTGATTTGACAGGAGAGCTTTCAAACCTACACCAAAAAGTGAAGTTATCATCTGAGAGTATTCCAGATCTTTGTTGGGAGCTTGCTCAACTCCAGGATACATATATATTGCAAGGTGATTATGATTTAAAGGTCTTGCGCCAAGAATCTTATATTGGTCAGCAAAAGGTGTTCATACATCATTTAATTAATCAGCTTGCAAGACACCAGTTTCTGAAAATTGCTTGCCAATTGGAACAGAAGACCATGCTTGGTGCATACTCGTTGATAAAAGTTATTGAATCAGAATTGCAAGCATACCTCTCAGCTACCAATAGCCGAATAAGTCGTTGCCGGTCACTGATTCAAGCCGCGTCTGAAGGACATGAACAAGGAGCAGTTGATGATCGGGATACTTTTTTGCATGGTGTGAGAGATCTTTTAAGTATTCATTCAAATGCTCAAGTTGGGTTACCAACATATGTATCAGCCCCTGGTATTGTTCAGCAAATATCTAGTCTTCAGTCAGACTTGATGACCCTCCAGTCTGAGATTGAAAGTTCCCTCCCAGAGGATAGAAATAAATGTATCAATGAGCTGTGCACTTTTATTCGAAGTTTGCAGGAGCTACTTTTTTCATCATCAACAACTGCACAACCAATTCTGACACCTTGGCCGCTAATGAGAGAACTTGTAGAAATGGAAAATGTCAATGCACAACTATCTGCGGCCATTGAAGAAGTGACACGTGAGCATAGTGAGAAGGCTGAGATTGTAAAACATCATCCACATGAGGTGGGGCGGGAGAGGCAGGTCTTTGCTGACTTTTTTTGCAACCCGGAACGTGTCAAAAAACAAGTCAGGGAGCTGACTTCTAGGGTGAATGCTCTTCAAGTTTAGAAATCATGGATTGAAAACCATTGGAACTGTGGGAATGCCTTAATTTATGTTATCACCTGAGCCATTGTGGTAAGTATAGTAACCAATTTACACCAATTTCTTCTGATTGTTGTTCATTTAAATCTGATTCTCTTAAAAGTGAACTTGATTTTATTGGCAGCTTTTCAACACTCTTGAACCTGCAAAATTTGGACAGCTTGCTTCTCTTTGTACAATTTATGTCAACAATCCCCAAGGGAAGGATGGGGTGAGTAAATGGAACAAACACTAGGTAGATGTAATGGAGGTCGAATCTATGACCTCCAGGAAAGCCTGCAACTCTATCGGTAGAGTTCTGTGCTAACAGTTGCCTCCGATGCAATGGATTTTAGATGCTTCCCAAAATGGGATCTAATTTGGAGTCCAGTCCAAAGCCCAAGGGTGCTAGTTCTACAAGCCCTAACCTACTATATGCTAACAGTTATTCCAAATTGGTTGTAATTTGGAGACCAAATCCCTAGCGTGCTAGTTCCACAAGCCCTGTGCTTTCATCATTTAACTTTTGGCCCATTGAGAAGGCCCCTAGGCCATCTGTATATGATCACAGAGCTCAATCGGTGTCGGTTTCAGTTGGGTTTAATTGGTTTACATTAATTTAAGACCCCACTCCATAATCGGAGGTGCAACATCAGCCCAATTTGTTTTTGTTACCTGCAAGTACACACAGTCGTGAGAGAGGAAGGAGAGGGAGAATAATAGAGAAAAGAAGATTCGCGAGCAAAGAATGAGAGGGAGGGAGAATAATTAAGAGATAAGATTAAAAAAGGAATAACAAGTGTCTTCAGGAGTTGTGGGTCTGTGCTTGGTGAGAGAAGATATGTATTGTCGTTTGAGGGATTGAGTGATTAAAAAAATGTAAAGAGAAGAAGTGAATAAGAATTGAAAGAATGATGGGTATCATATGTATTATAATAAGCAACATATATGTCCACCGGTTGGGCTACAATCTTCCACCTTGAACGCCTAATTATTAATCGATCCAGGCTTAAACCCTGCACGTTTGATAATCTGTCCAAACCGATACCGGTTTTCATCGATTGGTTCAATTCAATTTACACGGTGCGGTTTGTAGATTGGCACTCCTGCATGGGTGTGGGAACCGTTGGAGGGGCAGAGGCTCAAATTTGAAATTTCCTATTAAGAGAGTCCAATAGGTACGTGGTCAGTTTGGGAGTTTTACAAGGATTCTGCTTTGGGTCCATTTAGTTCCTAATTAGGTTTTTGGGTTTTAGAATTTCATTTCCTTTAGGAAAATTAGGGTGTATAAATATAGATTGTCCCTCATTATCTGGTTAATATTGGAGAATAAGTTTTAATCATGACTTGCTCTTACCACGTTTGTGGCTGAGAGCCTGAGAATTTCTCTTATGGCTTACTTTCTCCTTTCCAATTTAACCTTATCGTTTTCAGTCAGTTAATATTCTTCTTTTTGAGTTGGTTAATCTTTTTAGTGTTGGCATGTGTTATTCTTGTTCTAACTTCTACCAGAAAAAAAAAAAAAAAAAAAAAAAAAAAAAAGAAAAAGAAAAAGAAAAAAAAAAAAAGGCCACCTTTTGGGTTTCCCTTTTGTTTAATAAATTTTTTATATATTTGAGATGGGGATTTTTCTCCATCAATTCAATTAATTCTTCACAATAATAACACACAATAAAAATATGATAAAAATAGAATTATAGAAAATAAGAAAAGAATCCACAGATTATCTTAAGTTTTTTTTTTTTTTTTTTGGACAAATGAAGAAATTTACCAATTGTGCACGAAACAATGTTAATAAAGAGAAAGAATCACCCGTGGGGATTTCTAGATATATTACTCAGAAGAATCGACAAAATACACCTAGTCGATTGGAATTGAGAAAATTATGTTCCTATTGTCTCAAACATGCGATTCATGGAGAGATAAAGAAATAGATCGAACGGAACAAGGTGTGTGCTGCCCTTGAAAGGGAAGAGGAAAAAAAATTACAAATTGAATTCCATACAAATTATCTATCATATCATATAAATTGATACAATATTACATAATTACATAGTAATCTTCTTGTATCCAATTAAAATGCAAATTGAAATTAATTAATTTAATTTGATAGAAGTTAAGAACTTAAGAACTTAAATTCAGATGGTTATGTATACTAGATTAAAGGGTAGGGGATTAGCCGAATTCTTTTTTTTTTTTTTTTTTGATAAACAAGTAATTGATGGAATTATGAATGATGCTGGTGCTTACAAGTTTCTTTTTAAAAGAAATAAGTAACTTATCTTTTCTTGTATTTATCTTATGTATTAATCTTTTTATTAAATTTTTACTTTCACTTATAGTCAAAAAACGGAGTAACAAAGGTTTTTCCCAGTTCTTGAGTCTCAGACTGATGAAGGAGTGGCATATCCTGTTCTGTTCTTGTAGTGGAAGACTGGCCAGGTCTACTAATGGTGGTGTCTCTATGAAGACATGCTCAGTGGTCCTGTCATTTGAACCGAAAATCTCGTATAGTTGTAGTCAAGACCAATGCCATTCACATTTCATGACATCATTAGTAAGTTAACCCTTTTATTGTTGGCGTGTGTTGTCTTTCTTCTATGTAAAAAAAAATTCTTCTTTTTATTTCCTGTTATCTACATTCAATACCCTATTAATTCTATTTCTAATAACAATATGATAATGGACAAATAAAGAGTCCATTAAGTCAACTTTGTAATTAAAACCAAATATGATAATGGACAAATAAAGAGTCCATTAAGTCAACCTTGTAATTAAAACCAAATAGGAGCAAAACCAAACAACCAAAATCGAGATTTTTCTTAACGGTTTGATTATGGAATGGTCAATACAAGAACAAAACTGGACGAATGGGACCAACCGATTGACATCCATACATTACTCAAAATGTATGTAATGTATGGAGGCTATAGCCTCTTACAGCTATTAATAGCTAGGTAATTTGAATATAAGCAAACTCTAAAAAGGAAACTAAGAAAAACGAAGCACAAACAATTAATGAAACTCCATGTATGGCCATGGTGTTAGACTTATATGTGGGTTTAATTAATTATCTAAACTAGTTATTTGACGAGAGTCTAATTAACACAGTAGAATCGGTTTGATTTGATTCGTCACATGGTATGAGTAAGTTTGGTAACCCTAATTCTATTGTGGGAAGAGTTTTAGAGTTACAGCAGTATTCTATAAATACTAGATTAGAATCCTCATAACCATAGTTAATCAGTTCTTTCTGCACCCATTAGCAAATTTCAATCAAAGCTTAGAGCGTCTTGGAGCGTATGAGAATCGATTTCTTCAAACAAGTTTACCTTTATGATTCATAGTTAATGACTTCTCTATTGTGTTCCAGGATAACTGTATGGATTAGAATGAATTTAGATTGAAACCCTAAGTACAATAATATCTAAGACATGGGAACCATAATAAACCAGAAAACTAAATAAGGAAAACCTAAACATTCTCAATCGCTTTAAGCCTTCCATTGACCAATTGAGCCCACTCTACAATGTCTCTAACGAATCCTTGTGGCATATATATTTTGGTTGTTCTATTTCTAAACGTATTTGGTTTGGTAATCTTTTAAGTTCAGTATGGTTCCAAGGAAAATTAAAAGTAAGGAAAATGAAGATTTAAATTTAGAAGAGAAATTTTTTTAATTATATCACACCATGATTATATAAACTATTTAAATTTCTTATTAAATTTTAGTAGTGATACATAAGAAAACATCACGTACTACCTAAATAGTTTGAGAAACATCATGTACCATCTTATGGTTTCTGACATAACCAATTACCATCCAAATTTTCAAAACGTATAATAAAAAGACCCAAGCCGTTAAGATGGTTCTGTTAGATGTTGATGTCATTTCAAAACCAATTTTTGATTGACAGTCATACCTTTATTTTAAAGGAAAAAGTTTATTTTACCCTTCATTAATTTTTAACCCTATCCCCAAATCGTGAACCGAAACAAACAGTAAAAAGAACCCTCGATTTTGTTGCACACCTTGTTGACAACGATTCTGTTGCTCCGGGGAAAGAATAGCCCGCCATTCTTCCTCTGATTTTTGCATAGAGCCAGGTCCAGGCACCACCACCACTTCACCTCTAAAGCTCTTCCTGTTCCGATAAAGCAAACACCAAATCCAGTCGTGGAAGCATAGGGGTGGGTTTTGCAGAGACGACTAGATATATATCTCGCTGAAAATGAATGTGGCTTGGAATCAGGCTAGAGGGGGATTTAGATTAATAATTATTAAGATCCTCGGTGACAATCACAAGCTCATGTTACAATTAGAATCCCTAATTTTTTTTTCCTGATTTCATCCTTTAAGATGTAATTCAGTATTTGATACGAATATCGCTGAGTGTGTAGCTAAAGGATGTGTGGGACAGTAGGAAGACTATGGGGCAGAGCATGACTCCCACATGGAGGATCCTCATAGAAGAGGGACACGCTTGAGGAAGCGTCCCAGTAAACTCACCGATTACATACATATAAGCTATTACCAGTCTGTTAGTTTGTTATGATGATTGGAGAGAGTGAGTATAAATGGATGTTATATAAAAGCATACAGATATGAATAGAAAAAAAGGCAACGATGAAACCAATCCTCTTCTCTGTTTTCTTCTCCTTCCTTCTCTGCTTCTGCATCAATTGGTGCTTTCACTCAGTCTACTCTTTCCTATGGCCGATGGTACTCGATTTCGTCTCCTCGATGAGGCCGTCAAACATCTATTCAGACAACTCTAGTGGATCAGCAGCGATCGTTTTCAGAACTCACCTTAAGCATCGCTGCCCTAGGTAGCCAGCTCAAACAATCTCGGCAATCAACCCAGTTGGAGACCCCTCCGCTACCACTACCGGTGTCACCCTCCACCGTTTCCGCTTCGTTGATACTTGCGATACCCCTACAAACTCGCACGATTCGACTTGATTTCCCTAGATTTGATGGCACAGATCCGGTAGGTTGGATCTTCAAGGCGGAACGCTTCTTCAACTACCATGGTACCCCTGATGACCAACGTCTCTTGGTATCTTCTTTTCATATGGACGGACCTGCTCTTCAATGGTTCCAGTGGATGCATAGAAACCAGCAGTTCCCCTCATGGTCGGTATTTACCCGCACCCTTAAACTCAGATTTGGTCCTTCCGATTTCGAAGATCCACAGGGAGCTCTAGCGAAGTTAACTCAGACATCCACTGTCTCTGCATGTCAATCCGAGTTCGAGTTACTGGCCAACCGAATCACCGGACCGGGATTCTTGATCAGTTGCTTTATTTCAGGACTCCAACCTGCCATCAAATGCGAGGTGATGGCATTTCGCCCTACCACCATGGCACAGACCGTCGAACTAGCACGCCTCCAAGAAGCAAAGATGGCTGAAGTTCGTCGATCATGGCATCACCCAACCATCAATCGCACCCCCTTGCTACCATCACCGCCTACTCCTTCGACATCACTGGCTCTACTTTCAACTCCCCCGGGACCCCGTTTCCCCATTAAACGTCTGACCCCCGCCGAGTTGCAGAGTAGACGAGACAAGGGGCTTTGTTACAATTGCGATGAACGATTTACCCTTGGTCACCGATGCAAATCCTGTCAATTATTCTTGTTGGAATATGCATCCGATGATGATGCTCCTGCTAAAAATGATGATCAGGTAGAGAACCCACTAGCCCCATCCATAGAGGAATTGCCGTCAATAGCTTCTGAGTTATCCTTCAATACTCTAGCAGGCCAAGCTGCCCCAAATACACTGCAATTCACAGGCTCCATCCACTGGACCTCTGCACAAATCTTGGTGGACAGTGGGAGTACCCACAATTTTATCCAAAGTCGTGTCGCGAAATTTCTCCAACTACCCGTTGAAGCAGCAACCTGTATGAGCGTCATAATCGGCAATGGTTCCACCCTGCGCAGCGAGGGTATTGTTCGCCAGCTCCCCATCTACATCTCATACCATACCATCACTCTCGACACCACCGTCTTGCCACTTTTTGGAGCAGACGTGATACTGGGAGTTCAATGGCTCTCAACACTTGGCCCTGTGCTATTTGATTACCAAGCCATGACTCTCACCTTCGATCAAGCGGGACACAAAATCTGCCTCACAGGTGAGACCACACCTACAACATCTGAATTATGCTATCACGGTGTTCAGCGTCATGTCGACACCAATGCCGTGGCAGCCCTGTATCATTTGGAAATTCAGCCGTTGGCCTCAACTGAACCACCGATAGAATAGAGCGACTTGCAGCAACTGTTAAATCGCTACTCAACCATCTTCAGAGAACCTGATTGCCTACCTCCACAGAGAAGTCAGGATCACACCATTCACTTGCAAATAGGTGCCCAGCTAGTGAACGTAAGACCCTATCGGTACCCGCATTACCAGAAGTATGAAATCGAGCGATTAGTGGGTCAGATGCTGGAGACGGACATTATTCACCCAAGCATAAGCCCCTTCTCATGCCCTGTTCTCCTGGTCAAGAAGAAGGATGGTACCTAGATATTCTGTGTAGATTATCGCGCTCTTAACGCTATTACAGTCCCGGATTGATTTCCTATTCCCACGGTAAAAGAACTCTTGGATGAGCTACATGGCGCCCAATTTTTCTCCAAGCTCGATTTGAGGTCCGGTTACCATCAGATCAGAGTTCGAGCAGCCGACATTCCAAAGACAGCGTTCCGTACTCTTGACGGCCACTTTGAGTTTATGGCGATGCCCTTTGGGTTTACCAATGCTCTGTCAACCTTCCAGGCCACCATAAATGAAGTTTTCCGACCCTACTTACGATAGTTTCTTTTGGTCTTCTTCGATGACTTACTGGTATATAGTCGTTCGTGGTAGGTGCATCTTGACCATTTACAATAGGTCCTTCAGACTCTATTCGAGCACTAATTTTTTGCCAAGCTGTCTAAGTGCTCCTTTGGGAGAACCACAATAGACTACTTGGGACACCTGGTCTCGGCTCATGGCTTCGCAATGGATCCTGCAAAGATTGAGGCAGTGCAGCAGTGGCCAACACCAAAAATGGTCAGGGAGTGTTGGGGAAATCTACCACGTTGTCAATAGAACCACGAAATGTAGGACTCGATCAACAAGTCACATGTAAGACCCGTATCAAATTAATCCGGTCTTACCATCTTGAACTAGGTCTACCCATCATGGTCGAGCCAAATGGATCAAGTACGTGAGGGAGATCGCGATCCCAGGTATTAAACTGACCCAAAAACACTAAAAATAGGGGGAGGGTCGCACACCCGACTAGGCGGGGTCGGACCCCCAAGATAGAAAGTCGGACCCGAAGTTTTTAACCGGGGCCGGACATTTTAGAACCAGGGGTCGACGGGATCTCCGACCCCGAGTCCGCTAACAAATCGTGAATTAGGAACTTTCCTAATTTCAATGGGATTCTTTCCTAATCTCAATGAGACTTATTTTGGGAGTTTCTACTCTATAAATAGGACGTCCCTAAGCCTCTTTCACTCCTTTTAGAACCCTAATTGGATTGAGAGAAAGAGAAGAGAAGGAAAGTGGAGAAGAAGATCAAAGAAAAGGCTTCAGAGAAATCAACCTAATTCTCAGGTATGGATACTATCTCCATGTAATTCTACAGACCTTAGAATAGATAGTGAAGAGGGAATGATCTAGGAGAAGCCCAAATCATCCATCCATGGTTAGGTTTTCATGGAAAATCATGGGAAAGATCATAAAAATCATATAGATGAATGAACTACGGTTCTAAACCATAGAACATGTGTGGAATGGATTGTAGAAGCAAGTCATAGGACCCCAAACACGAAGGAATAGACTGTAGGATGAAAATTTGACTAAACCCACAGGGGGTCGCACGGGGGGTCGATGGCCAATCGACCCTACCAGACCCTAACAATCAACCCCCAGTGTTCGGGAAGTCCAGACTGTGGGTGGTCGCACCCAGGGTCGATGGAACCTCCGACCCTGGCATCGACCCCCAGTTAACAACATGCTTTTTAAAATCAGAATTAATTCTAATTAAATTCTATCGAGTTGATTAGGTCTTCTAGTGATATAATATTGATATTTAGTTGATTCTTAAAGCTTGAAAGATGACCTACGATCAAGCAAAGGTGAGGGAACAAGACCTAAACTAATTGGTTAATAATAAACTATTTTATTCTTGAGTCTAATGCCATGATTGATTCTATGCGTGTATGCTTGTTATGTGCATTCAACATGTCATCCAATATTTCTATTATTACTGTTCATGCATATTTAAATTATTGTTTATAACATGATGATGATGATGATGATGATGATGATGATAAGAATATGCATGTGGATGTATGTGTGTGGTTGGTGTGCTTGATGCGAGTGAGTATCAGGGGGAGGTGTCATAGGCGGGGCCTCAGCACTCTAGCTCTATCTCTAACTCAAGTCTTGTCCACTGATATCGTCGTATCGTCATTACCTTAGCGAAACTATTACGTCGTAGGGTATGAGGGGAGGTGGTCTCGGACCGTGTAGTCTCTGACTCTGTCGGGGGGCCTTAGCCCTATCTCTATGGACGTACTGAGGGATGCTGGGGTGAGGCCTTGGATACACTGATTGACATTAGGATTGGTTAGTTGCCAGCCTAGTTTGCGAGCCCTCGCCAGCAGGGGCTTACGTGTTGGTATGGGCAACGGCTACAACAATAAACATGACCTTTGCGTGTACATTGTCCATGGTGGGTGCATGTGGAACGACAATAAACGTTACCTTTGGACGGCTTCACACACTCGTGTATAGAGGTGCAGCGTCAATAACGTGACCTTTGGCCACTTATCCTTTCTATAACACATTGCACAAACTTATTTACCAGACCAAAGATATGAATTGAATGCATGCATATGTTTGTTGCATTGTTTTGTTTGCTCACTGAGCCATGATGTGTACTCACCCTCTCGACGTCGAATATTTTTAGTTGATGATGCAGGTACTACAGTTAAAGATTATATGAGTGCTCCGATGTATGCGCGTGTTGCTGCAATGGAAGCCGAAGATTTGGTAGATATGCATGACCCCTCATACGAGTGCAACTCATGCGTATTCTATTAGGATTTTATTTGAATTTATAAAGGGATATAATTGATATTTTATTTATTTATGTCTCAGTTGATACAACAATAACTTGATATTTTAATTATGATTATTACAGTTAGAGTTCTCAGTTCATTTACTATAAGACTTCCGCTATTGTGTATTTATTCTGATTATAATTGTGGATATGCATGGTTTTATTTTTAATGGATATGGCCTATTAGAGATCCTAGTTGAACCGTTGGTTTATTAGCGGTTCATCACACCGTTCTGAATGGTACAGAATTGGGGTGTGACAACTTGGTATCAGAGCATCTCAGGCTTTATCTGTGAAACCGTATACTTCCACAAAAAGGTCGTGAACTGAAATAGGATAAAAATTTAAAAGATGTAATAATAACACACCATAAGCATCTGTGTTGTTTGAGACTAAACTGAAAGAGAATAATACATCTATTAAATGAGAAACAAATTTATATACAACCAAAATGAAGAACAAATGTTTATATATATATATATGATTAAAGCAGAGTACAGTCCACAGTCCGGACAGTTACTCTGAAATACAAAAAGAAAAATAAAAGAAGCACATCAAGAAGCTAGAGGTGATGGGGGAGGCGGTGCCTCACGGTCTCTATCATAGTCATCAGCATAGACTCTAGTCAACCAAGCTATCTGAGTCTGGGTCGTCTAGAGACTAGCTGTGAGATCAGCCACCCGCTGGTCAGTCACACGCTGAGCATCCCTAAGCTCTCCCATCCTCAGGTCAAACATACGCTGAGCCTCTCGTATCTCATGTAATATCCTCATCATGTCATCAGATGGAGAATACGAAGGACCAGCTGGATGCGAAGGACCAGCTGAAGAAGATGGACCAGCTCCAGTAGCATGAGTAGGTGATGGAGGAGGTATGACATCTACATCCATGTATAGCCGATCGTCATCATCCCCATGAACCCCTGCTCCAGTAGCTGCTGCTGCTGCCTCAGCGTCAGCCATCTTCACTCGAGTGCGAGGGTGCACCATCGCGTTCCTCTCCTCATCGTTGACTTGGGCATCCCGCATGCCCATCTTGCAAATAGCCTCCCAATCCAGAGGCGATGATAAGGATTTCTCCTGAATCTTCTCATCCAATAAATCAACCCCCAGGCGGGTAAGCAAGGTAGTGATCATGCGTCCATAAGGAAGGTTGCCAGTGTGACTGGGCAACGTGGCACTGATCATCGTCCGCATGATGATGTAAGGAAGGCAGACGGGCTGTCTAGTGTATATGTAGTATAGCGGTGCTGGGTCAACCGGGAGACCCTCTCGTAGTGTCCACTCTGCGGTATCGGATTATCTTTGAATGATCTTACAGGATACCCGTGGATCCAACGCGATAACTCGCTTCATCATCTCCGGCGATCGGGTCGATGAGGCGACGATCGATCTCGGCGCTCATCCGTAATGAAAAGAACCGGGGCTCTCCCGGAGCACAGAACACCAAGGGGCCAGCATAGGAAATGCCCAACAAGTCGGCCAGCTGTCGATAATCGAATGAAACATCAACCCCCTTGACGTAACTGGTGATCCGAAGCTCACCACCCCTCTCAACATCATTGTAATCTCCCACCATCTGGAGATTACAGTAGAACTGGCGTACCAAGTCAGGACAGGTACACACGTCATAGGTGATGACGGGAAGCCATCACATATCACCAAAGGCCCCTTCCACATTGAACAAGGCTAAGCTAGCCAAGTCCACTTTGCGGTCGCCCTTTACCTTCTTGCGAGCGTAGTGGGCATACTGTGTCTCGGGTTCATTGGAACGGAAGCGAAGGCGGTCGCGAACTCTGGGTACCTTGGTACGAGCCATGGTATCTACAAATAAGAAAGAAAAACAAATAATGACTTAGGGGAGATGAAAAATCCAAAATTTCGACATAATAACGACGTAAATTGGTCAAAAGCCTCACTTTTCACCCATACACGTGGGCAGGAGGACTTACATAGATCCTAGACTATCCTGTGAGACTCAGTCGGAAATTTCAACTAATTAGATTGAATTGCAAGAAATTTCAAGAAATTCAAAATCTCGACAAAATTAGGGCAAAAAGTGTAAATTTCGAGTTTTTCGATAACCAACCGATGAAACTCAAATATTTTTGAGGGCTTTTGTTCCTCAAGTCACCAACAACAAAAGCCCCCCAATAAAAATCGAATTTTTACGGTTGGAAAAAGTTTAATTTGAAAAATACGAGATAAACGAGCAAAAACCTAGGTAAAGAAACCTAAAAACATGAAAAGGTAGAAGACATACCTGTAGCGGAGGTATAGACGACGAAACACGGAGTGAAAACCACCAACAGATCGGAGTTGTTACTGTAGCAACTCAGAGGGACGAGTTGAGTCGAAGCGGAGAAGAAAGAATGGGAAATGGACTTTGAATCGGAACTTAAAAATCAGATTTTTAGTCCGGGGGTCGAAAAATTCGATTTAAACAATTGACCCCCGCATCGACCCCCGTATCGACCCTCGGCTATCGGGAATCTGACAGAGAACCAGGGGTCGCACCCTGGGTCGGACATCCTCCGACCCCCCCATCGACCCCCGGCTCTCGGGAAGAATGGATGATTTCCCAGGGTCGCAGACTGAGGGTCGGACACCCATCGACCACCACGATCGACCCTGCAGTGAAAACACAACATTTTCGACAGAATGATCTGAAAAATTTGAAATTTGCAATTGTTAGTGGTTTTAAAATATAAGAATGAAGTATTTAATGATTGTCTCTCGTGTTCAATGATTTCAGGCAATCCCACTATCAGATTAATTAATGGCGGGACGCAGAGCAACCAGACAGAGCCGTAACTCTATCCCACCACCACCACATGTGGGGGAAGATAACCAGACACACCCAGAAACACAAGGGAACATGAACACGACACCGTCCATCATAACCCGGAAACACAAGGGAACATGAACACGACACCGTCCATCATAAATGGGCAGGCAAATCCTATACCAATCTGCCAGCTCCACCTACAGACTTGGCCACAGTCGTAATGAACTTGGCCCAATAGCTGCAACAAATGCAACAGACACAAGCTACTATACAAGCTGCCATAGGTATAACTCCTCCAGCTGCACAGACACCTCCATTGCTAGCAGGACAGGCAAGCACAGCACCAGGGGGGAGTAACACAGTACCCCACGCACCTCAGACTCCTAGCATGCAGGCTCATGTACCGAATCCTGAGATAGCTCAAAGTGGATATCAATACCAACCACCTATGTATGGAGCGTATGTCCCACATCAACTAGACCACTCCAGACTGGTGGAGCGTTTTTTGAAACTGAAGCCCAGAGAATTCAATGGCAAGCCAGCAGATCCTTTATGGCCGGCACACTGGGTTGACGAAATGAAAAGAAATTTTATGATGATGACACTAAATGAAGAAGAAAAGTGTTGTGTGCCACCTTTATGCTGAAAGGAGATGCACACCATTGGTGGAGGTCTACCAGGACGTATTTACTTACAAAGCATGCCCAACTGACTTGGGATATTTATAAAGAGGCGTTCTTTGAGAAGTACTTTCCGAGAAGTTTCAGAGATTCTATGGATAGAGAGTTCCTGAGTTTATATCAGGAACAGATGACCGTAGATGCGTATCAACGGCGTTATGAAGAGTTGTTCTTCTTTGCACCCACTAGTATGCAAGAGGAAAACACAAAGACCCGAAGGTTTGTCATGGGACTTAGGAGAAGCATCCGCGAGCACGTTCTGGGACATGAAAAGAAAATTTATAATGAAGCGGTACAAATTGCTTGAGTTATAGAATCGAGCCAGAAGGAGAGTTATTTCATGCAAAACAGAGGTATCAAAAGGCCAGTTGAAAATTCTTATAATGGAGGGAATAACAAGACATTCAAACCCTTCCGTGCTCTAGGCTTTACCACTGCAACCAAGACTACTCCCGTAGCTCAACAACAACCGAAGCCAATTACTGAAGGGATAAAATGTTTTAACTGCAACCAAGTGGGACATATAGCAAGGGAATGTCCTAAGCCCAAGAAGCAGCTACATCAAGTATGAGTTTACGCGGTTACATCCGAGGATGCTGCCGCATCGCCTGATGTGGTCACAGGTATCGTACCTATTAAGGACATTCCCGCCAGAGTACTCTTTGATTCAGGAGCTACTCATTCCTTTATATTTGTGACGTTTGGAAAGAAGTTAAATCTACCCCTTAAATCCTTAGACTACAAACTACTTGTACAATCACCTATGGGATTAGAAGTGGAGTTAGAAAAAGGTTATGGACCATGTCCAGTTCTTATTGGTGAAAAGACCTTGGATGCGACCTTGATCCAACTTAAGATGGCAGACTTTGACGTTATCTTGGGAATGGACTGGTTAGTTCGGCATTCTGCAAACCTATTGTGTGTCGAAAAGAAGCTGACATTTAAAGACAAAGAAGGAGCAGAATTTAATTTTTCGGGAACCAAACTTTCTCGTAAACGAAAGCTCATACTCTCGGCGCTAAAGGCTAAGAAGTGCCTTGAGAAAGGAGCAGTCGGGTATTTAGTATCTGTGGTCGACCTTACCAAGGAAGCACTACGATGGAAGATATTGATGTCGTGCGGGACTATCCAGACGTATTTCCTGAAGAATTACTAGGATTACCACCCGACCGAGCTACAGAGTTTGTTATAGATCTTATACCTAGATCCGCATCAGTATCGAAAGCACCTTATCGAATGGCTCCTACTGAACTGAAGGAATTGAAAGTACAAATACAAGAACTGCTGGACAAGGGTTACATTCACCCTAGTATATCACCATGGGGAGTGCCAGTATTATTCGTGAAGAAGAAGGACGGTAGCGTTCGCTTGTGTATAGACTACCGAGAACTGAATAAACTGACAATCAAGAATCGGTATCCACTGCCTCGGATCGATGACCTGTTCGATCAGTTGCAAGGCGTCAAAGTGTTCTCCAAGATCGATCTTCGGTCAAGCTACCATCAGTTGAAGATTAAGGATGGTGATATTCCCAAGACAACATTCAGGACCAGATATGAACATTATGAATTTTTGGTCATGTCCTTTGGATTGACAAACGCACCAGTAACCTTTATATGGAACTTATGAACCGGGTTTTTCACGACATGTTGGATACGTCGGTTATTGTATTCATTGATGATATACTAGTCTACTCCAAAGACGAGAAAACTCATGTTAAGAATCTAAACGCTACTCTGCAGCGACTACGAAAGGAAAAGCTCTATGCCAAATTTACAAAGTGTGAGTTTTGGCTAAAGAAAGTCGCATTTCTAGGCCATGTAGTATCCGCTGAAGGAATTAAAGTGGATCCCAGCAAGATCGAGGCTATAGTAAAGTAGGAAGCACCAAAGAGCGTTGTAGAAATTAGAAGTTTCTTGGGTCTAGCTGGGTATTATCGACGATTTGTGGAAGACTATTCCCGAATTACCGTACCTCTTACCAGTTTGACTAAGAAGGGCGAGAAGTATGTTTGGACGGATAAATGCGAGAAGAGTTTCCAAACCTTGAAGGCTAGATTGATATCAACTCCAATCTTGACCATCCTGATTCTAGGACAACCATTTATCTTGTATACCGATGCGTCAGGACTGGGATTAGGATGTGTACTTATGCAAGGAGAACAAGTAATTGCTTATGCCTCAAGACAACTGAAGACACATGAGAAGAACTATCCTACACATGATTTGGAACTAGCGGCAGTAGTACATGCTGTCAAAATATGGAGACATTATCTGTACGGGGAGAAGTTTCAGATTAAATCAGACCATAAAAGTTTTACTTATCTTTTTAATCAAAAGGAGCTGAATATGAGACAAAGAAGATGACTGAAACTATTGAAAGACTATGATTGTGATATCCAGTATCATCCGGGAAAGCTAATGTAGTAGCTGATGCGTTGAGTAAAAAGGCAATGATAAAATCTCAGGGAGAGGTTAGCACAACCGCCGCAATGTGTACTACCAGAAAGGTATTCAAACACGGTAATGAGCAGTTTGTGATAGATGCACCAGATGGATCAGCCAACCAAGGGTTTATTCATCGGTTTTCAAATATGTTCGCCGCATTGAAGATTATACCGGATATAGTTGATGAAGTAAAGACAGCTATCAAATCAGACCCTTACCTAAGAACGGTACAAGAGGACATCGAAAAAGGTAGGACTAACCCTGAGTTCACCTTGGACGAAGAAAAGGTACTGAAGTACAAAGAAAGAATATGTGTACCCGAAACAGAAAGCTTAGACATTAGACACCGATTGATGAAAGAAGCCCATACCACTATCTATTCGATACATCCTGAAAGTACAAAAATGTATCATGATCTAAAGAAATTATATTGGTGGAGAGGAATGAAAGAAGATGTAGCTAAGTTTGTGTCTCAATGCCTAAATTGTCAGAAAGTAAAGGCTGAACGACAAAGACCGGTAGGATCATTTACGGCCGTTACCGGAACCAAAGATGGAAATGGGACTGCATCACTATGGACTTCGTCACAGGATTACCATTGACTCCTCGAGTAGTTGACGTAGTTTGGGTGATTGTAGACCGCCTGACTAAAACAGCTCGCTTTATACCGATACTGTAAGCATCCCATTTTTACCATCCCCAACCAAACAAAACTTTACTGGTGTAAGAGAGCAGAGGGGGATGAAAATTTGGAAAGTACAGGAGAGCGAGTGAAATTCTTTCAAACCAATAGCCGATCAATTCCTCTACGCTCTCTATGGTGTTCTGGGCTGAGCCAGAGTGTCTCCAATGTACAAGAGTCTTGGTGGGTATATTCAGAAGGGTTGCAGGTCAATTTAAGGTTTGGACGCTAAGCGGTGATTTCAAAGCTGATTTTGGCGGGCCCTACAAAGAAGGTCATGAAAATACCTTCCGAAATGATACCGGAATCACTCAATTCGATATCAAACGAAGAAGATGTCGCGATTTTAGTCAGAGTGAAATTGGCTTATTAAATCCAAGGGTTTTTCTGTAAATTATCATAAATTAAGGATTTATTGGGCAAATTATCATGATTAAAATCGATCGGACTTCATTCGACCATATCTTGATCGTTCGACATCCAAATCCGACGATTCAAGCGCCACTGTGCTCCATTGTCTGTCCTCTTCAAAATGGACGTAAAGAATTTTGGGCAGAAGCTGCCAGCGGATCCCATGCAAAGTTGCCGGTAAGATTATCGTCGAAACTCCAATCCTTCATATCTTGATCATCCGAAGTCCGAATCAGACGATTCAAGTGCCACTGTGCTCCATTGTCTGTCCTCTTCAAAATGGACGTAAAGAATTTTGGGCAGAAGCCGCCAGCGAGTCCCATGCAAAGTTGTCGATTGGATTATCGTCAAAACTCCAATTCTTCATATTTTGATCATCCGAAGTCCGAATCAGACGATTCAAGTGCCACTGTGCTCCATTGTCCGTCCTCTTCAAAGCGGACGTAAAGAATTTTGGACAGAAGCCGCCAGCGGGTCCCATGCAAAGTTGCTAGCCGAATTATCGTCAAAGCTTCAATTCTTCATATTTTGTTCATCTGACGTCCGAATCAGACGATTCAAGCACCAGTGTGCTCCTTTGTCCGTCCTTTTCAAAGTGGACGTGAAAAATCTGAGAGAGAGGCCGTCGAAATTTTCATGCGGAATTGCAAACTGAGAGGACTCATAATAGAGAGAGAAATCGATCCAGTCCATTCTTACTCAGCCGAACCCAGCTTAAGCCCAATTTAGTCCAATCCTGTCGAACTCAACCAGTCCAACCTGACCCAACCCAAACCGGCCCAGATCGAGTCGGGTCGGTCCATGTGTATGCACTTTATGTAGGTGTTATATATATACATTTATATATTATATAATATATATTTTATATGTTATATTATATATATTTTTATATATTATATTATTATAATATATTATTTATGTATATATATATATATATATATATATATATATATATATATATATATATATTCGACCAAGAATCCGAATAAAAGGAATAACCGATAAGGGAGAGGGAGAGGGAGAGAGAGAGAGGAAGAGAGAGAGAGAATGGGAAGAGAGAGAGGGAGAGATAGAGAGGAAGAGAGAGAGAGAATGGGAAGAGAGAGAGAGGGAGAAACAGAGAGAACGGAAGGAGAGAAAGGGAGGGAAAGATGGAGGTGCTGCCACCTCCACCTTCCCCATACCCATTTTCCCCAAACACCGCCACCTCCTCCTCTCCTTGAGCCCAACGAACAACACCCCTCACCACCAGCCTCGTCTCCTTCACATCACCCCTCACCGCCACCTCCTCCTTGAGCCCAACCCACTCCCCTATCTTCACCTCTCATCGACACATCACCACCTACCCCATCTTCTCCATGCCCCTCCCCTCACCGCCACCGGCCACCTTGAGCCACCCGCCCGAAACCCCAACCGTAGCCACCCCTGTTTTGATCTTCTCCCTATAAAAACCCCCGGTCCACTAATCCGGAAGGAGGAGGAGGTGGAGGTCGGCCGAGAGAGGCGAACCGAAAAAAAAAAAAAAAAAAAAAAAAAAAAGAAGGGAGAAGAAAGAGAGAGAGAGAGAGAGAGGGAAGAAAGCAAAGAAGAAGAGAGCCGCCGCTGCCGTGGAGGAAAAGGAGCAGCAGCTCTGGCTGCTGGTCCATGGAGTGAAAAAAGGAGAGGCGAAGAGGAAGAAAGTAGCGGCACTACCGCCGCCGCCTTGGAAGAAAGAGGAGCGGGAGTGAGCAGCCTCACTCTTTGCTCCAAAAAAAAAAAAAAAAAAAAAGAGAAATAGGAAAAAAAAAAGGAATAAGATTTGAAGGAGCAGCTATCGTCGGCGTTCGATCATCTCGCGACGTCATACGACGGCCATCGTCGACGCCTCGAACCAGGTTAGTTTCTCTTCTTATTCTCGGTTCATATGTAACCATTTTGTTTCATTTGTTTTATTCTTGATTTCTTGTATGTTTCTTGATTGGTATCTGTATATTCTGTACATTTTTTTGTATTTAATTTTTGATACCATGTATATTATTTTAATCAGATCTGGTCCATTGATGTTAAATTCGATCTTGATCACGATTAATTTGATTTTAGTTAAATCTGATCCCATTGATTTGTGAATGATTATGATTAAATCTGATCCCATTGATCCCACCATCACAGGATTCACATCACAATCGTGTGATCCCATTACCACATGATTCACATCACAACCACTTGATCCCACCATCTCTTACACCATTGATCAGTTATCACAACCATTCCAGCCATGTGTTTTAATGTCATAGATCTGATTTATGTAATGAAAATTTGATCCGACCATGAGATTGAAATTAGTGTGATTTGGTTCGACCATATGATCGAAATTTTAGTGTGGTTGATCCAACCACATGATCTGAATTTTATGAGAATTGATCATGACCATATAATTGGAATTTTCATGATTTGATCATAGCCATTGATCTGAAATTTTGATGTGATTTTAATTAATTCAAACCATTGGATTATCTTTGGAAGTGATGTTAATCAATTTGAATGGTTGTATTGTGATCTTGACAATCTGAACCGTTAGATGGTCTTTGGAATTGTTTTTAATAAATCTGAGCGGTCGGATTATCATGATGAGCAATCTGGACAGTTAGATTATCTTTGGGAATGATTTAAATGAATCTGAATGGTTGGATTATGATCTTAAGCGATTTGAACCGTTGGATTGTCATCGTAAGTATTTTCGTAAATCTAAACCGTTAAATCTTGATCATGATTATTTTTGATGAATCTGAACGGTTAGATTATGATCTTGAGTAATTTGAACCGTTGGATTGTCATCGTGGGTATTTTGAGTGATGTAGATTGTTGAATCTGGATCATAATTGATTCAGACGAATCTAAGCCATTGATTTCTTAGTCTGATCATGATTATATCTTGATAGGAGATCTAAGTCATAGATCATAGCTATCTTGATGAGATATGAATCATTGATCGCGATTATAGCTATTTGATGAGATCTGAGCCATTGATCTTGGCTATTTTGATGAAATCTAAGTGTTGATCATGATCATCATTTTTTGAAGAGATATAATCGTTAGATTGAGGATCTGATATCGTCTATGTCGTTATATCCATGCATCTATCATGTCCCTTGATTACGCTGTCATATTATGCGCTACCCTGTTTACATGCTTACAATGCTAGCTTTGTGCACACTGCCATGCTGATCTACTTGCTAATGCCATGATTGAATGATGTTTATGTTGGCAAGAATTTACTTTTCGCTGCACCCTAGTCGAACTGCCGTGCATGTACACTGATAGAAGACATTCTTAGGTGTGGGGACGTGCATATAGGCACCCACATTCATGGGAAGGGTAATAATGGAAAATGATAAAAGTTTTAATCAAGAATCATGAAGCTTAGCCCAACAATTCCAAATCAGGGTTGTAAGTGACAAGGGTAGTTTAGGACGATCCCTACCCCTCAGTTCATTTCCCCTAGGATGCAGAATCTAGATAGATGTAATGTGAATCCAACCATAGATCATCTAGTATCATCATTCGGTCCAGCTGGACCACCCATATTCTGACCCAAGTGGGTCACCCAATGAATAGTGCCAGTTCGAACTACGCGGATCCTGATTCTCAGGTCAATACCCTGAGATACATAGGTAGTCTGGGAAACTCCCAGATACGGTTCCACACATCAATCAATGTACCCTCACACCTTACTCCCTGAGAGTACAAATCTTACTCCCTGAGAGTACAAACCTTATTCCCTGAGAGTACAAATCCGTTACTCCCTAGTACAAACCTTACTCCCTGAGAGTACAAACCTTACTCCCTGAGAGTACAAACCTTACTCCCTGAGAGTATACACTACCTTGCTCCCTGAGAGTACAAACCTTACTCCCTGAGAGTACAAACCTTACTCCCTGAGAGTACAAACTTTACTCCCTGAGAGTACAAACCTTACTTCCTGAGAGTATACACTACCTTACTCCCTGAGAGTACAAACCTTACTCCCTGAGAGTACAAATCCAACTCCCTAAGAGTACAACCCTACTCCCTGAGAGTACAACCCTACTCCCTGAGAGTACAACCCTACTCCTTGAGAGTACAAACCTTACTCTCTGAGAGTACAAATCCAACTCCCTCTATCATGAAGTCGTACTTGCGAGTACGCACCCTTAGCCTTGCGAGGCTCCACCCCGAAGTCGTGCTTGCGAGTACGCCCCCTTAGCCTTGCGAGGCTCTATTTTGAAGTCGTGCTTGCGAGCATGCACCTCCCTTAGCCTTGCGAGGCTTTATCATGAAGTCGTACTTGCGAGTACGCACCATTAGCCTTGCGAGGCTTTATCTTAAAGTCGTGCTTGCGAGCACGAACCCCCCTTAGCCTTGCGAGGCTCTATCTTGAAGTCGTGCTTGCGAATACGCACCTTAGTCTTGCGAGACTATCCCAAACCTTACTCCCTGAGAGTACAAATCCAACTCCCTGAGAGTACAACCTTACTCCCTGAGAGTACAAATCTGACTCCCTGAGAGTATACACATACATCACTCCCTGAGAGTACAACCCATGTAACGAACTACGTAGTACCTGATTTCCAGGACCTCTGGAATACGTAGGCAACTTGGAGGACTCTCCAAGTACGGTACCTCATCTTAGTATCCTTAGGTCCCCCATATCCATATCTGTATCCATATCCTTGTTCACTTCGCTCCATTTAGGCTATCTCTAGATTCAATCTCAATCATCATCAAGCATAAACTTCAACTTGAATAAATTGAATCTAAGAAAGCTTAATCATAATCCACATCCATAAACCTTAATCACTTTCTGTTTCGAACTACGTTTTTGGACTTGATTTCCAGGATTGTAATACGTAGGCAATTTGAGATGTTTTGGACATCTCAGATTCAGTCCATTACCGAACCATCTTTGGTTCGGTTCATTGTATATTATTTTGTTTGTTTTCTTACTTTGAGAACATGTTTGGCTGAATTTAGGCTAAAAGAACTCAGCAACTTGGCATAGGATCCCCCATGAGCCCTAGTCATCATCCATCGACCATGAACAGTCAGAACCATAGAGTCTAAGGAAAGTAGAGTCACATAGGAGGCCGATTTTCAGATCGGGCAGTTTTGGGTGCCTAACACCTTCCCAAACTGTACTTTGAACGCTTACCCGTTCTCTGTTGGACCAAAGCCGATATGTTGGGTCATGAGTCAATAGAAGTCTTATCTCAGGATGAGGCTACATTTTAGGTCCTAGACCTTAATCTAGGTGGCGACTCCAAATCATTTCACCGTCCATTCGGCTGGGTGGACATCACTATCCTCACGAAGGGCGACTCCGCTGGGGATTCCACGTTCAGACTCCTGATTCACTTTTCTTACATTGATTGACTGACATTGGATGCTAGATTTAGGGCTACTATATTTATGATTGTACATATTGTTTTGGGGGGTTTGGGTTTAGTCACACATCGTGCTATTAGCCAACCGGGTCCTCATGAATATGGGATCGCCCGCTAGGTGAAAAACACAACCTTGACACGTACCTTGTAAAAATCTCGACTTTGGAGAGCCTCTGACGTTTGTTTCTCGGGTCCGCCCGGGGAGGCGTTATACTTCTCTAGGTCGTTTGATATTTTGCAAAATGGTATATCAAAAGGAATCGAGGGGCCCATGATTCACCGTGTAGACGGGAATAGGTCCACTCCTCCTCACCAAGGTAGCCTTTGCCGGTCCTAACCCAGAATGAGCCACATGCGTGTTATTTTTGGTTCATCCCTGAACTGACTATGTAAATTCCAACTCAATTACGACATCTATGCCTATGACGTCGAAGTTCTGCCCGTTTTAATTCTCGATCTATCAACTTATTTGGATTCACATTTTTGAGGATTCAATGTGTCGAACCTTTCATTGTTGATACATCAAGTCTTAAAAACGATCGAAAATGCCTATCATGGCATGGATATTATGATCGAATGGGAGTTTACCAGTTTGTTCAGTCATAAACCGCTTTTTGCTAACTTATCCCTTATGAAAGTTTAAGGATGAGCATATTCGTTTCAATTTCTTTGTTTTTGATAAACCAAGTGGTTGGACCTTGTCACCCCACTGACCCGTTTTGGGTCAAGAGGCCCAAGCTCGATCACGTGATCATTCAAAGCAACTAAATTGACACAAATAATGTTTGTTTAAGGGGTTTCATAAGAGAGCTAACATTTGTATGGTTGAGTCAACTCTGTTTGTGCATGTTAATTCCTTTCTGTCCTATCTCCATTCCAAGAGTCCTAATACTTATCAACTTTGGCCTTTTCAGGACCTATGTCAGGAGTCAGCCTAGTCAACAACCATTTCTACCTCGTGGGTGAGAGATCCCATCGCTGGGAGGTATCAAGAGAGCCTACACCTGAACCCATTTTTCCTGCCTTGACGAGACCAGTTAAAGCTATGAGTGAAGGACAGAATCCCGACCAAGGGACAGCAGAAGCTAGGATGGCAAAGATGGAAGATGCCATAACCATGATAGCTACCCTGATGAAGAAAATGGATGCAAAACTGCAGTCCCAAGAGTCAGGGACCGAAAGAGTGGAGACACCACATTTACCTTCGAGCTCTACACCTGAGGAGGTAGAAGAAGTTGAACACAGGAAAGCCCCAACCATACAAAAGGCTCTCGCAGTTAAGAAATCAAGATTCGAAGGCTGAGCAAGGAACAAAAGTCAGAAACAAAGGTGATCGACATCGACAATGCTTCGACGAGGACCAAGTTCTAATGCTCACTGGGGAAGACCAAGATGGAGATCCTGATCCACAACAATTCATACTCCCTATCAATGGAATGATCCCCAAACTGAAGTTTTTTATGTCTTGTTTACCCGAAGAGTTTGTCATGTAATCACTATAGTATGGCCATGTCTGGGCCCAAAGTCTACGAGTCCTTAAATAGGTTGAATCTTTTGATAGTGTTGACTCCGTTCCATTTGGAACCTCCTCTTATGTACCTCTGTTTCCAAGCGTTAATAAAGAAAAAATTTTCAATTTTGCTGTGTCTACTTCTCCCAATCTCTCGTTTTCTAACTCTAACTTTGATGATGATAAGAATAATGAACCATATCCTAAAATTTTACAATCCATCAAAGCCTCGGAAGAGAAGAAAGCCCAACCTGCCGGCGAGGATTTCAAGATGATCAATCTCGGCACGGAGGAGCAATTATAAGAGATCAAGATTGGTATAACCTTGACAGAAGAAGAGATAACCCATTTGACAGAATTATTGAAGGGATTCCAAGAGGAATTTACATGGTCTTACGAAGATATGACAAGCATAAACCCAGAAGTGGTACAGCACAAGATACCCTTGATCCCTAAGGTAAAACTGCATAAATAGAAGTTGAGTTGGTTGAAACCTGAGCAGACTTTAAAGACTGAGTAAGATGTCATGAAGCAGTTCGATGTCAGATTCTTGGAAGTACTAAAATACCCAGAATGGTTGGCAATGAAGTTACTGTGCATAACAAGGACGGCTGATTGAGAGTATGTGTTGATTACAAGAATTTGAACAAGGCTAGTCCTAATGATGATTTTTTCATTGCCAAAGGTAGATATCCTAGTCGATGACACAGTCAACCATAGAAGGCGTGGAGCTGGGGTATGACTAATAGATCCAAAAGGGGAGTTCGTGCCATTCTTGCTTTGATTAGAATTCAAGTGTACAAGCGATACTGCAGAGTACGGAGCTTGCATCACGGGACTTAGAAGCAGCCCTCACGATCAACATCAAGAAGTTGAAGGTCTGTGAGAACTTGTCCATCATTGTCTACCAAGTCAGAAGGGATTAATAAAAAAAAAGAAAAAAAAATTACGCCGATGCATTGACCACTTTGGTTTCAATGATCGGTGATGATCTTGTCGAATGCACAAGGCCCTTGGTGATCGAAAGAAGAAGACAGCCAGCATATGTAGAAGCCAATGCACTAACAGTCGATGGTAGACCTTGGCTTGCACTCATAGTAGACTTCATTGGAGAAGACATATACCCTGCAGAAGCAACAACAAGAGAAAAGAAGTCATTGAGATGATATGCTATGTAGTTTATCCTTTGTGAAGATATCCTTCATAAGAGATCCTATGATGGGGTATAATTGAACTTTGTCGATGAAGAGCAAGCATAAACCCTCATTGAGCAGATACATCAAGGAGTCTGTGGGCCTCATCTTCGAATGCTTGGATGCTTGCAAAGAAGATTCCCGAGAATGGGATATTATTGGAATACAAAGGAAGCAGATCATGCGGAGTTTGTGAAGAAGTGTCACAAATGCCAAATCTTTGCCAATCTGATACATATTCCACCTACAGAATTACACACTCTCAGTTCGCCCTAGCCATTTTCAACTTGGGGTATAGATGTGATCGGAAGATTCACCCAAAGGCGTCAACTGGGCATGAGTTCATTTTAGTAGCCATCGACTACTTTACCAGGTGGGTGGAGGCTCATTCATACGCCAAGCTCACCACCAATAAGGTAGCCAAGTTCCTTCAAGAGCATATCATCTGTCGACACGGGATGCCTCACGCTCTAATCTCAGGTCAGGGTCAACATTTCAGAGGAAAGGTACAAGAATTGTGCGAGAATTTCAATATCCAAAGGCACCGTTCTTCCCCTTACCGGCCACAAACTAATGGAGCAGTAGAGGCTGCTAACAAGAACATCAAGGTCATCCTCCAGAAAATGGCAGAGTCACACACTGACTGGGCGGATAAGTTACCATATACACTATGGGCTTACAGAACTCCTATAAGGACCTCTACTGGAGTCACACCATATTCTCTGGTATATGGTATGGAGGCAGTACTCCCGGTAGAAATGGAAGTACCACCCTTGAGGATCCTAATGGATTCCCAGATCCCTGAGGCTGAATGGCTTTGATCCCGTTATGAAGAGTTGAGTCTCATTGACGAAAGGAGGATGAAAGCAGCTGATAATGCAAAGAAATACCAACAAAGAATGGCCGTTACTTTCAACAAGAAGGTCAGATTTCGTCACCTGACGTTAGGAGATCTTGTATTAAAGGAACAAAGAGCGCCTATCCATGACCCTAGGGCTAAGTTTCGTCCGAACTGGAGCGGGCCATTCATAGTGAAGGAAATTTTACCAGGAAAGGCAGTTCGACTGATAGATCTGGACGGTGAAGAGCTACAATATCTGACCAACCTCGATCAGTTGAAGCGGTATCATGTTTGACCTCTTCACCCTCCAAAAAAAAAAAAAAAAAAAAGGAGGGTGCAGTTGGTCATGAAAGTCGATCGTTTTGGATGAACTTCCCAACAGGTTTGGGCTGGATTCTCTAAAGAGGCTATTACACCCTGCTACTCAGGATTGGTTCTATCATATTGTCATTATTAAAGGAAGAACTTCCTGCTTTCTGGGTGGACTCTTTCATCCATTCATCTATCCAATGGATTTCCCAAGAGTCGCATAACGAGCCCATCTTTCATATCTTTTGATATCAACCCTAGTGGGTGTGTCATTCCGAAAAAATTGTAATGATAATCTGGCTGGAACTCTTATCTGTCGTTCATTACATTCAACGGCGTCCAAAGGTTCCAAAGAGCCCTTCATTCTCAAGCCCATAAAATGGTATCTCTTTGGAGGGATCAACCATTCCACATAAACAACCAAAAGATCCTCCTGATGGGAAATCCATCTGGATAGCTTCATATCAGCCACTTTAGGCCTTTGTCTTCTGTCACTTATCTTTGGATTTAGAGACTTAGGCTCGATTAAAGTCATACATATGTGCATTTCATGCACAACTCACTAAGGTTTTCAATGTGTCGATAAGGTAAGAAAGTTCCAATGATTCCCCTACCAATTCTGTTGTCAATCAGGATTTTCTCTAAGTCGTTCCAGTGAGTGTTTAAGAACTTCTACTAATCAGACAGAATGGCCATGATGGATAAGGCATCGAGGGAGTGGAGTTGGCATAAAGAACTTGCTGAAGATAATTTTTTCCTAAGGGAGGTCCACTGGTATGCTTTCTCCAAATGGTGATAATAAAGCATGTGCCCAAGTTTGTCAAAAGTGGCTATTCGGTGCTGAGGTACAGATGGCCCACATGTTCAAGAAGGTTTCGTCTCTCACCGTTATGAGTGGCAAAAATGTGCTTCTTTTATCTTTACCCTCAATTGATACAATCTCGAGTAAAGAGGGGTATCTGTAAGCACCCCATTTTTGCCATCCCCAGCCAAACAAAATTTTACTGGTGTAAGAGAGCAAAGGGGGATGAAAATTTGAAAAGTACAGGAGAGGCGAGTGAAACTCTTTCAAACCAATAGTCGATCAATTCCTCTACGCTCTCTATGGTGTTCTGGGCTGAGCCAGAGTGTCTCCAATGTACAAGAGTCTTGGTGGGTATATTCAGAAGGGTTGCGGGTCAATTCAAGGTTTGGACGCTAAGCGGTGATTTCAAAGCTGATTTTGGCGGGCAATACAGCAAGGTCATGAAAATACCTTCGAAATGATACCAGAATCACTCAATTTCGACATCAAACGAAGAAGATGTCGCAATTTTAGTCAGAGTGAAATTGGCTTATTAAATCCAAGGGCTTTTCTGTAAATTATCATAAATTAAGGATATATTGGGCAAATTATCATGATTAAAATCGATCGGACTTCATTCGACCATATCTTGATCGTCCGACATCCAAATCCGACGATTCAAGCGCCACTGTGCTCCATTGTCTGTCCTCTTCAAAATGGACGTCAAGAATTTTGGGCAGAAGCCGCCAGCAGATCCCATGCAAAGTTGCCGGTAGGATTATCGTCGAAACTCCAATCCTTTATATCTTGATCATCCGAAGTCCGAATCAGACGATTCAAGTGCCACTGTGCTCCATTGTCTGTCCTCTTCAAAATGGACATAAAGAATTTTGGGCAGAAGCCGCCAGCGGGTCCCATGCAAAGTTATCGATTGGATTATCGTCAAAACTCCAATTCTTCATATTTTGATCATCCGAAGTCCGAATCAGACGATTCAAGTGCCACTGTGCTCCATTGTCCGTCCTCTTCAAAGTGGATGTAAAGAATTTTGGGACGAAGCCGCCACCGGTCCCATGCAAAGTTGCTAGCCGAATTATCGTCAAAGCTTCAATTCTTCATATTTTGTTCATCTGACGTCTGAATCAGACAATTCAAGCACCAGTGTGCTCCTTTGTCCGTCCTCTTCAAAGAAGACGTGGAAAATCTGAGAGAGAGGCCGTCGAAATTTTCATACGGAATTGCAAGCTGAGAGGACTCATAATAGAGAGAGAAATCGATCCAGTCCATTCTTACTCAGCCCAACCCAGCTCAAGCCCAATTTAGTCTAATCCCGTCGAACTCAACCAGTCCAACCTGACCCAACCCAAATCGGCCTAGATCGAGTCGGGTCGGCCCATGTGTATGCACTTTATGTAGGTGTTATATATATACATTTATATATTATATAATATATATTTTATATGTTATATTATATATATTTTTATATATTATATTATTATAATATATATATATATATATATATATATATATATATATATATATATATATATATATATATATTCGGCCATGAATCCGAATAAAAGGAAGAACCCGATAAGGGAGAGGGAGAGAGAGAGAGAGAGAGGAATAGAGAGAGAGAATGGGAAGAGAGAGAGGGAGAAAGAGAGAGAGAACGGAAGGAGAGAAAGGGAGGGAAAGATGGAGGTGCTGCCACCTCCACCTTCCCCATACCCATTTTCCCCAAACACCGCCACCTCCTCCACTCCTTGAGCCCAACGAACAACACCCCTCACCACCAGCCTCCTCTCCTTCACATCACCCCTCACCGCCACCTCCTCCTTGAGCCCAACCCACTCCCCTATCTTCACCTCTCATCGACACATCACCACCTACCCCATCTTCTCTATGCCCCTCCCTCACCGCCACCTGCCACCTTGAGCCACCCGCCTGAGACCCCAACCATAGCCACCCCTGTTTTGATTTTCTCCTATAAAAACCCCCCCAGTCCACTAATCCAGAAGGAGGAGGAGGAGGAGGTTGGCTGAGAGACGCAAAAAAGAAAGAAAAAAAAAAAAAAAAAAAAAAACAGAGAAGGGAGAAGAAAGAGAGAGAGGCAGAGAGAAGGGGAAGAAAGCAGCAGCAACAGCGACGCCGCTGCCGTGGAGGAAAAAAGGAGCAGCAGCTCTGCTGCTGGTCCATGGAGTGAAAAAAAAAAAAGAGAGGCAGAAGAGGAAGAAAGTAGCGGCACTGCCGCCGCTGCCTTGGAAGAAAGAGGAGCAGCAGTGAGCAGCCTCACTGCTGCTCGTCCAAAAAAAAAAAAAAAAAAGAAAGAGAAATAGGAAAAAAGAAGAAGAATAAGATTTGAAGGAGCAGCCATCGTCGGCGTTCGATCATCTCGCGACGTCATACGACGGCCATCGTCGACGCCTCAAACCAGGTTAGTTTCTCTTCTTCTTCTCGGTTCATATGTAACCATTTTGTTTCATTTGTTTTATTCTTGATTTTTTGCATGTTTCTTGATTGGTATTCGTATATTGTGTACATTTTTTTGTATTTAATCTTTGATACCATGTATATTATTTTAATAAGATCTGGTCCATTGATGTTAAATTTGATCTTGATCACGATTAATTTGATTTTAGTTAAATCTGATCCCATTGATTTGTGAATGATTATGATTAAATATGATCCCATTGATCCCACCATCACAGGATTCACATCACAATCGTGTGATCCCATTACCACATGATTCACATCACAACCACTTGATCCCACCATCTCTTACACCATTGATCAGTTATCACAACCATTCCAGCCATGTGTTTTAATGTCATAGATCTGATTTATGTAATGAAAATTTGATCCAACCATGAGATTGAAATTAGTGTGATTTGATTCGACCATATGATCGAAATTTTAGTGTGGTTGATCCAACCACATGATCTGAATTTTATGAGAATTGATCATGACCATATAATTGGAATTTTCATGAGTTGATCATAGCCATTGATCTAAAATTTTGATGTGATTTTAATTAATTCAAACCATTGGATTATCTTTGGAAGTGATGTTAATCAATCTGAATGGTTGTATTGTGATCTTGACAATCTGAACCGTTAGATGGTCTTTGGAATTGCTTTTAATAAATCTGAGCGATCGGATTATCATGATGAGCAATCTGGACAGTTAGATTATCTTTGGGAATGATTTAAATGAATCTGAATGGTTGGATTATGATCTTAAGCGATTTGAACCGTTGGATTGTCATCGTAAGTATTTTCGTAAATCTAAACTGTTAAATCTTGATCATGATTATTTTTGATGAATCTGAACGGTTAGATTATGATCTTGAGTAATTTGAACCGTTGGATTATCATCGTGGGTATTTTGAGTGATGTAGATTGTTGAATCTGGATCATAATTGATTCAGACGAATCTAAGCCATTGATTTCTTAGTCTGATCATGATTATATCTTGATAGGAGATCTAAGTCATAGATCATAGCTATCTTGATGAGATATGAATCATTGATCGCGATTATAGCTATTTGATGAGATCTAAGCCGTTGATCTTGGCTATTTTGATGAAATCTAAGTGTTGATCATGATCATCATTTTTTGAAGAGATATAACCGTTAGATTGAGGATCTGATATCGTCTATGTCGTTATATCCATGCATCTATCATGTCCCTTGATTACGCTGTCATATTATGCGCTACCCTGTTCACATGCTTACAATGCTAGCTTTGTGCACACTGACATGCTGATCTGCTTGCTAATGCCATGATTGAATGATGTTTATGTTGGCAAGAATTTACTTTTCGCTGCACCCTAGTGGAACTGCAGTGCATGTACACTGATAGAAGACATTCTTAGGTGTGGGGACGTGCATATAGGCACCCACATTCATGGGAAGGGTAATATGAAAAATGATAAAAGTCTTAATCAAGAATCATGAAGCTTAGCCCAACAATTCCAAATCAGGGTTGTAAGTGACAATGATAGTTTAGGACGATCCCTACCCCTCAGTTCATTTCCCCTAGGATGCAGAATCTAGATAGATGTAATGTGAATCCAACCATAGATCATCTAGTATCATCATTCGGTCCAGCTGGACCACCCATATTCTGACCCAAGTGGGTCACCCAATGAATAGTGCCAGTTCGAACTACGCGGATTACGATTCTCAGGTCAATACCCTGAGATACGTAGGTAGTCTGGGAAACACCAAGATACGGTTCCACACATCAATCAATGTACCCTCACACCTTACTCCCTGTGAGTACAAATCTTACTCCCTGAGAGTACAAACCTGACTCCCTGAGAGTACAAACCTTACTCCCTGAGAGTACAAACCTTACTCCCTGAGAGTATACACTACCTTGCTCCCTGAGAGTATAAACCTTACTCCCTGAGAGTACAAACCTTACTCCCTGAGAGTACAAACTTTACTCCCTGAGAGTACAAACCTTACTCCCTGAGAGTATACACTACCTTACTCCCTGAGAGTACAAACCTTACTCCCTGAGAGTACAAATCCAACTCCCTGAGAGTACAACCCTACTCCCTGAGAGTACAACCCTACTCCTTGAGAGTACAAATCTTACTCCCTGAGAGTACAAATCCAACTCCCTCTATCATGAAGTCGTACTTGCGAGTACGCACTCTTAGCCTTGCGAGGCTCAACCCCGAAGTCGTGCTTGCGAGTACGCACCCTTAGCCTTGCGAGGCTCAATCCCGAAGTCGTGCTTGCGAGTACGCACCCTTAGCCTTGCGAGGCTCTATTTTGAAGTCGTGCTTGCGAGCATGCACCTCCCTTAGCCTTGCGAGGCTTTATCATGAAGTCGTACTTGCGAGTACGCACCCTTAGCCTTGCGAGGCTCTATCTTGAAGTCGTGCTTGCGAGCACGAACCCCCCTTAGCCTTGCGAGGCTCTATCTTGAAGTCGTGCTTGCGAGTACGCACCTTAGTCTTGCGAGACTATCCCAAACCTTACTCCCTGAGAGTACAAATTCAACTCCTTGAGAGTACAACCTTACTCCCTGAGAGTAAAAATCTGACTCCCTGAGAGTATACACATACATCACTCCTTGAGAGTACAACCCATGTAACGAACTACGTTGTACCTGATTTGCAGGACCTCTGGAATACGTAGGCAACTTGGAGGACTCTCCAAGTACGGTACCTCATCTTAGTATCCTTAGGTCCCCCATATCCATATCTGTATCCATATCCTCGTTCACTTCGATCCATTTAGGCTATCTCTAGATTCAATCTCAATCATCATCAAGCATAAACTTCAACTTGAATAAATTGAATCTAAGAAAGCTTAATCATAATCCACATCCATAAACCTTAATCATTTTCTGTTTCGAACTACGTTTTTGGACTTGATTTCCAGGATTGTAATACGTTGGTAATTTGAGATGTTTTGGACATCTCAGATTCAGTCCATTACCGAACCATCTTTGGTTCGGTTCATTGTATATTATTTTGTTTGTTTTCTTACTTTGAGAACATGTTTGGCTGAATTTAGGCTAGAAGAACTCAGCAACTTGGCATAGGATCCCCCATGAGCCCTAGTCATCATCCATCGACCATGAACAGTCAGAACCATAGAGTCTAAGGAAAGTAGAGACACATAGGAGGCCAATTTTTGGATCGGGCAGTTCTGGGTGCCTAACACCTTCCCAAACTGTACTTTGAACGCTTACCCGTTCTCTGTTGGACCAAAGCCGATATGTTGGGTCATGAGTCAATAGAAGTCTTATCTCAGGATGAGGCTACATTTTAGGTCCTAGACCTTAATCTAGGTGGCGACTCCAAATCATTTCACCGTCCATTCAGCGTGGGTGGACATCACTATCCTCACAGATACGACCTTAGTATACACTGGAGAGGTTAGCTAAGCTGTATGTGGATAACATTGTGCGATTACACTGTGTACCTGAAAGCATTGTGTCTGATAGAGATCCATGATTTACTTCAAAGTTTTAGGAAGGATTGCAAAAAGCTATGGGTACAACATTGAAGTTTAGTATCGCATTCCATCCACAGACAGACGGACAATCAGAGCGTACAATTCAGATTCTAGAAGATATGCTTCGAGCATGTGTGATTGATTTTAAAGGATCGTGGGATGAAAAGTTACCATTGATTGAGTTTGCTTATAACAATAGCTATCAGGATACTATACAGATGTCACCCTATGAAGCACTGTATGGCTGAAAGTGTCGAACTCCTTTGTTTTGGAATGAAGTTGGGGAACGTAGTATTGTTGGACCGGAATTTGTTGAAGAGACTTGTCGAGTGGTCGACATTATCAAGGAAAGAGTGAGAACAGCTCAGAATCGTCAGAAGCAATATGCTGATACCCGACGTCGAGACCTTGAATTCGTTGTGGGTGATAAAGTATTCTTAAAAGTATCGCCTATGCGAGGATTGAAACGGTTCGGACAGAAAGGGAAACTAAGTCCAAGATATGTCGGGCCATATGAGATTCTAGCTAAGCGTGGGAAAGTGGCATACCAGTTAGCACTACCACCATCTATGTCAAGTGTGCATGACGTATTTCATATTTCCTTATTGAAGAAGTATGTCAAGGATCCAACGCATGTTCTTTTACCTGATTTGACTGATGATTTGACATTTGAGGTAACACCAACTGAAATCACCAATCGAAAGGTTCAACGACTACGCAACTGTGATATCTATTATGTTAAGGTCATCTGGAGAAATAGAGATATGGAAGAAATTACATGGGAATAAGATAATGCTATGCGAAAGCAATACCCTCATTTATTTGACTCGGAAGGTATGTACAATTTCGAGGACAATATTTTTATAAGTAGGGGGGAGTTGTAAGACCCATATCAAACTAATCCGGTCTTACCACCTTGAACTAGGTCTACCCATCATGGTCGAGCCAAATGGATTAAGTACGTAAGGGAGATCGCGATCCCAGGTATTAAACTGACCCAAAAATACTAAAAATAGGGGAGGGTCGCACACCCAGCTAGACAGGGTCGGACCCCCCAAGATAGAAAGTCATACCCTGAGTTTTTAATCGGGGGTCGGACATTTTAGAACCAGGGGTCGACAGGATCTCCGACCCCCTCATCGACCCCCAATCTACCAACAGAAACCGTGAATTAGGAACTTTCCTAATTTCAATGGGATTCTTTCCTAATCTCAATGGGACTTATTTTGGGAGTTTCTACTCTATAAATAGGACGTCCCTATGCCTCTTTCACTCTTTTTAGAACCCTAATTGGATTGAGAGAAAAAGAAGAGAAGGAAAGTGGAGAAGAAGATCAAAGAGAAGGCTTCAGAGAAACCAGCCTAATTCTCAGGTATGGATACTATCTCCATGTAATTCTACAGACCTTAGAATAAATAGTGAAGAGGGAATGATCTAGGAGAAACCTAAATCATCCATCCATGGTTAGGTTTTCATAGAAAACCATGGAGAAGATCATAAAAACCATATAGATGAATGAACTACGGTTCTAGACCATAGAACATGTGTGGAATGGATTGTAGAAGCAAGCCATAGGACCCCAAACATGAAGGAATGGACTGTAGGATGAAAATTTGACTAAACCCACAGGGGGTCGCACGGGGGTCGATGGCCAATCGACCCTACCAGACCCTAACAATCGACCCCCAGTGTTCGGGAAGTCCAGACTGTGGGTGGTCGCACCCAGGGTCGATGGAACCTCCGACCCTGGCATCGACCCCCAATTAACAGCATGCTTTTTAAAATCAGAATTAATTCTAATTAAATTCTATCGACTTGATTAGGTCTTCTAGTGATATAATATTGATATTTAGTTGATTCTTAAAGCTTGAAAGAGGACCTACGATCAAGCAAAGGTGAGGGAACAAAACCTAAACTAATTGGTTAATAATAAACTGTTTTATTCTTGAGTCCAATGCCATGATTGATTCTATGCGTGTATGCTTGTTATGTGCATTCAACATGTCATCCAATATTTCTATTATTACTGTTCATGCATATTTAAATTATTATTTATAACATGATGATGATGATGATGATGATGATGATGATGATAAGAATATGCATGTGGATGTATGTGTGTGGTTGGTGTGCTTGATGCGAGTGAGTATCAGGGGGAGGTGTCATAGGCGGGGCCTCAGCACTCTAGCTCTATCTCTAACTCAAGTCTTTTCCACTGACATCGTCGTATCGCCATTACCTTAGCGGAACTATTACGTCGTACGGTATGAGGGGAGGTGGTCTCGGACCGTATAGTCTCTGATTCTGTCGGGGGGCCTTAGCCCTATCTTTATGAACGTATTAAGGGATGCTGGGGTGAGGCCTTGGATACACTGATTGACATTAGGATTGGTTAGTTGCGAGCCCAGTTTGCGACTCCTCGCCAACAGGGGCTTACGTGTTGGTATGGGCAATGGCTACAGCAATAAACATGACATTTGCGTGTACATTGTCCATGGTGGGTGCATGTGGAACGACAATAAACGTTACCTTTGGGCAACTTCACACACTCGAGTATAGAGGTGCGGCGTCAATAAACGTGACCTTTGGCCACTTATCCTTTCTATTGCACATTGCATACTTATTTACCAGACCAATGATATGAATTGAATGCTTGCATATGTTTGTTGTATTGTTTTGTTTGCTCACTGAGCCATGATGTGTGCTCACCCTCTCGACGTCGAATATTTTTAGTTGATGATGCAGGTACTACAGTTGAAGATTATATGAGTGCTCCGGTGTATGCGCGTGTTGCTACAATGGAAGCCGAAGACTTAGTAGATACGCGTGACCCCTCATGCGAGTGCAACTCATGCGTATTCTATTAGGATTTTATTTGAATTTATAAAGGGATGTAATTGATATTTTATTTATTTATGTCTCAGTTGATACAACAATAACTTGATATTTTAATTATGATTATTACAGTTAGAGTTCTCAGTTCAATTACTATAAGACTTTCGCTATTGTGTATTTATTCTGATTATGGTTGTGGATGTGTACATGGTTTTATTTTTAATAGATATGGCCTCTTAGAGATCCTGGTTGAACCGTTGGTTTATTAGCGGTTCATCACACCGTTCTGAATGGTGCAGAATTGGGGTGTGACACCACGTGGGTGTTCCTGATTAGATATAAGAAAGCATATTTACAAACTCAAACAGAGAAGCAAATGACAAGAGCAGTATTAGAGGAAAATGCACTATTCACTATAAATTGGACAAATCTCGAGATTTCAGGTACTAGAACATTGATTACTCATTTACTCATCCTTGGGATTCTCGTTCTGACACCTGGGATGGAGAATCTCACACCTACCCTACTTACACTTAAATATTGTCATGGGCTCGACACCAAGCCCATCGACTGTTCACAGAGCCCTAACTTTGGCATCAGAGTGGACACGGGGCCACAGGCCTACCTCCTCCCCTTGTCTTTGCTTGTCTTGCAGGTCTAGTCAGCTTGGTGGGCCTACGAAACGGATCAGGGCCGAAACAGTTTGGCGTCCACCGTGGGGCCCTTTGAGATTAGACGTCGAATGATAAAAGCCAGAGAGAAATCTTGAGTTATGAGTCCGAGGAGAACCCGAAGTCATATGGTCAATCCCAGCCCCCCTCTGATTGACCAGCGGATGAACCCTAAAGATGGAGATAGGTCGGAATCGAGACCTAACAGAGATAGAGGAAAGCAAGTGGCCGATCAAGTGCCAGCGCATGAGGCGTTCGTCACATATTTGTACAAAGGTTACAGCCGAACAATTTGAGACCATAGCACAGCAGCTTGCAGTGTTAAACAGATTTGTACAAAGGTTACAACCCCCGGTCGCTGAGGCTACATCCCGTCCACCCATAGGCGTCGTTCCTCCAACTGACCCGCATAAGGAAGCTGACCCCCCTAGAGATCCACCTCGAGATTGTCATGGACAAAGCGGAGCTAGACCCGCTAGACATGAGACCGGCGCGCACCCAGTTCCAGAGTTAAGCGAAACGGGATCGATGTCACAGCATGGAAGGATCCCTGCCAGAGAAAGGCTCGGCCCCCAACCAAGAGCAGTAACTGGACGGGGCGAAGATGCCTTGGAAGAACTTCTAATTTCGCGACACGCAGCGTTACCAGAGGTTGTCATGGGGGCAGACAAACAAAGTGCTCCCATGGACCCGGAGATAGCCGCGAAAATAGCGGACCAGTTAGTAGTCTTGTACCGAAAGGTCGAGACGATGGAAAAGGCAGGGGTGACCCAGGATGAGGAAAATGATTATTCTATGGACAACCCTCTAACCGATATCATCATGAGGGTCCCCTTGCCCAAGCGGTTCAGCATGCCACCAGTGGATTCCTACGACGGGTCCACTGATCCAGTCGACCACCTGAATAACTTCGTGGGAGCGATGGTCCTCCACGCGAACCCTGATGTGATCATGTGTAGGGCCTTCCCCCTTACTTTAAAAAGCGCAGCCCGGATGTGGTTTAACAACCTCCCTCCGCGGTCCATTGACTCTTTCAAGACTATGGGACGGTTGTTCAAAATGCACTTCCAAGGAAGCAGGGTTCAGTGGAAAACCAGCGCGCACCTTATGAATATGAGACAGAGGTCAGATGAGACCTTATGGGCTTTCTTGGCCAGATTCAACTTGGAGGTACTACAAGTAAAGAATATCGATGAGGCGGTTCATTTCGCTACGTTGAGAGCAGCGGTCACTGACCCAAAGCTCAGTTTTTCCATTGCCAAAAAGGAACCGGCAGACTTGCAAGAGCTCTTGGCTCGGTGTGAAAAGTTCGCCACAGCTAACAAGATTTACGAAGCCAGCAAGGGCTTAGTGGACGCTCCCCGCAAGCGAACAGACGAAAGGCAAGACCTCCCACAGAGAGGAGAGCACAAGAGGTCGAGAAGAGAGGAGGGTAGACAGCCCCAATCCTAATCTTGACGGTCACACATCGGCCCCTTCGCATCGGATCCTTTCCGGGAATATTCAAAGGAATAGGTCATGTGCAAATCTCGTGACCACATCGGCAAAATCCTTCAAATTGACCGATGTGAAATGGCCACGGTGCCCATATCGGTCCAGTGACATCGGGTCACGTGCCAATCCGGTGACCACCAACGTATCTTCTTCAAATAGACTGATGCACATTGGCCGAAGCAGCCACCTCGGTCAAAATCCCATCGGACCTCCGACACAACTTGGGTCACGTGCGAATCCTGTGCCCACATCGGCCCCGTCACATCAGATCCTTGGAATTTTCAACCGACCTCTGTTCGAAGACCCATGCGGCTGATAGAGTTCACCGACTTGTGAACACAGTTGGCCGAGGAGGGTCGACTGAGCCCCGACTTTGGCCGGAGACCCATGCGGCCGACAGAGTTCACCGACTTGTATAACAGTTGGCCGAGGAGGGTAGACTGAGAACCGACCTCTGGTCGAAGACCCATACGGCCAAGAGTTCATCAACTAGAACAGACTTGGCCAAGGAGGGTAGACCCGACTCCAAGCCCAATTGAGACCCATACGGCCAAGAGTTCATCAACTAGAACAGACTTGGCCGAGGAGGGTAGACATGGTTCCGAGCCCAATTGAGACCCATACGGCCAAGAGTTCATCAACTAGAACAGATTTGGCCGAGGAGGGTAGACACGGTTCCGAACCCAATGGAGACCCATACGGCCCAAAAAGTTCACCAACTGATGGACACTTGGGGCCGAGGAGGGTAGATAGCCCCAATCCTAATCTCGACGGCCACACATCGACAACTTCCTCCAGATTTGACCGATGTGAACTGGCCGCAGTGCCCACATCGGCCCCGCCATATCGGGTCCTTGGAGTTTTCAATGGAGTATAGGTCACGTGCTAATCCCGTGACCACATCGGAGTATCTTCTTTTAATAGATCGATGTGTACTGGCCGCAGTGCCCACATCAGTCTAGTCACATCGGATCAGTCACATCGGATCGGTCAAATCGGTCCAGTCACATCGGATCGTTCACATCGGATCGGTCACAGCGGATCATTCACATCGGATTAGTCACATCGATCCAGTCACATCGGATTGGTCACATCGGTCCAGTCACATCGGATCGGTCACATCAGGTCAGTTCACATCGGATCGGTCACATCGGTTCAGTCACATCGGATCGGTCACATCAGATCAGTCACATCAGATCGGTCACATCGGTCCAGTCACATCGGATCGGTCACATCAGATCAATTACATCGGATCACCACCGCTGCATAGGTCACGTGCCAATCCCGTGACCACATCGGTGAATTTATTTCAATAGACCAATGTGTATTGGCCGCAGTGCCTACATCGGTCCGGTCACATCGGATCAGTCACATCGGATCATTCACATCGGATCGATCACATCGGTCCAGTCACATCGGATCGTTCACATCGGATCGGTCACAACGGATCAGTAACATCAGATCAGTCACATCGGTCCAGTCACATCGGATCGATCACATCAGATCAGTCACATCGGTCCAGTCACATCGGATCGATCACATCGGATCGGTCACATCGGATCAGTCACATCGGATCACCGCCGCTGCATAGGTCACGTGCCAATCCCGCAACCACATCGGTGAATTTCTTTCAATAGACCGATGTGTACTGGCCGCAGTGCCCACATCGGTCCAGTCACATCGGTCCAATCATATCGGATCAGTCACATCGGATCATTCACATCGGATCAGTCACATCGGATCGATCACATCGGTCCAGTCACATCGGATCGTTCACATCGGATCAGTCACAGCAGATCAGTCACATCGGTTCAGTCACATCGGATCGGTCACATCGGTTCAGTCACATCGGATCAGTCACATCGGTCCAGTCACATCGGATCGATCACATCGGATCAGTCACATCGGTCCAGTCACATCGGATCGGTCACATCGGATCAGTCACATCGGATCGGTCACATCGGATCAGTCACATCGGATCAGTCACATCGGATCGGTCACATCGGATCAACAACGGCAGAGAGGTCACATGACAATCCCGTGATCACCTCGGTAGAAATGTGGAAACTAGCCGATATGGGTTGGCTGCAATGCCCACATCAGCACCCTCATCCCCAACTTGACATCAACATATTCCGCACACCCCCAAATTCAACATCGGCCTCGGTCTTCCACATAGAGAATAACGTGACAACAGCTTATCCATATTGGCAAGAACCTATGCACAGCCGAACCTTACGGATTCATCAGAGCAACGAGGCAAGTTATTGGGGGGAATTTCCATCCTTCTTCTTTGCTCAGCCGAACCCTACAGATTCAGCAGGGCAACGAGGCAAGTGTTGGGGAAATCTGCCACGCTGTCAATAGAACCACGACACGTAGGACTCGACCAACAAGCCACGTGGGTGTTCCTGATTGGATATAAGAAAACATCTTCACAAACTCAAACAGAGAAACAAAGGGCAAGAGCGGTATTAGAGGAAAATGCACTATTCACTATAAATAGGGCAAATATCGAGATTTCAGGTACTAGAACATTGATTACTCATTTACTCATCTTTGGGATTCTCGCTCTGATACCTGGGACAGAGAATCTCACACCTACCCCACTTACACTTAAATATTATCGTGGGCTTGACACCGAGCCCATCGACTGTTCACAGAGCCCTAACTTTGGCATTGGAGTGGACACGGGGCCACAGGCCTGCCTCCTCCCCTTGTCTTTGCTTGTCTTGCAGGTCTAGTCAGTTTGGTGGGCCTACGAGACGGATCAGGGCCGAAACAGGGAGCTTCACGGGTTTCTTGGGCTCACTGGGTATTATCGTCTGTTCATCGCCAGGTACGCACAGATAGCCACACCACTGACCGACCTGTTACAGAGGAGGAGTTTTCTCTGGTCCGACAAGGTAAAGAAGGCATTTTTCGACCTCAAGACAATTTTTACAACTGCCCCTGTCCTATGACTTCCTGATTTTTCACGGCCATTCACCATCGAGTCCTACGCATCCGGCTTTGGGATTGGGGCCGTTCTCACTCGAGATAACCAACCTGTAGCTTTCTATAGCTAGAAATTGTCACAAAGGATGCAAGCTGCTTCAACGTATATAAGGAAATGTACACCATTACAGAGCCCGTCCGATGCTGGCGTCAATATCTATTGGGTCAGAAGTTCATCATCAAAACAGACCATAGAAGTTTCAAGGAACTGAATCACCAAACAATACAGACACCTGAACAACAAAGATGACTGACCAAATTGCTGGGATACTCATTTGACATTGAGTATAGATCAGGTCGTGAAAACATAGTTGCGGATTCTCTTTCAAGAGCTATGAGTCTAATGGCAGTTCACCTATCCTTTACTGCTCCAAATTTTGAATTTCTAGATCAATTGAGACAAGAGGTAGCTACCATGCCTGAACTCAGCTCTTTGCATGGCACTCTGTTACGTGATCCCTCCTCAAACCCACCATATGTCTACAGAGATGGGTTATTATACTTTAAAAACCACCTAGTGCTTGCATCTTCTTCCCCACTCTATGATGTATTGCTGCAAGAGTTTCACGCATCTCCGGTTGGAGGACACGCCGGGTACCAGCCTACGTACGCCCATTTCACCGCGAATGCCTTCTGGCCAAATATGCGCACTAGTGTGAAATAGTTTGTCGCCCAATGTGCTATCTGCCAACAGACGAAGGCTTCAAATATTTCCCCAGCTGGTCTTCTTCAACCGCTACCAATTCCATCGCAAATTTGGGAGGATGTTGCGATGGACTTCATCAGCCAACCTGGTTGTCATCGATCATCTATCAAAGTATGCGCACTTCTGCTCATTATCCGCCAGTTAAACGAGTCTTACAGTTGCCAACGTTTTTGTCACAGACATTATTCGCTTGCATGACATCCCACGTTCTATTGTTAGTGATCGGGATCCATTTTTCCTCGATAAATTCTGGTGTGAAATCTTCAAACTCCAAGGGACGACACTAGCTATGAGCAGCTCGTATCATCTTCAAACCGAGGACCAATCGGAGGTATTAAATCATTGTTTGGAGATGTATCTCTGAAGTTTTGTAATGGACACTCCTCAACAATGGGCCAACTTCTTGCCATGGGCAGAATTCTGGTACAACACAGCTTTCCGTAGTGCAACAGGCATGACACCATTTCAAGCAGTATACGGGAGAGCTCCATCAGTAATCCAATGATACCTCATCGGCTCTTCCCCAGTGGATGCTGTAGAGGAGGAATTGCAAACCAGAGATGAGATTTTAAGCAAGCTGTGGATCAACCTCACTCGAGCACAGAATCGAATGAAGGTCCAAGCGGATAGCCACCGAGTTGATAAGCAATTTGTAGTAAATGATTGGGTACTACACCCCTACCGCCAACATACTCTGCTTCGTCAAAAATACCCAAAGCTGGGCCATAGATTCTTTGGCCCCTTCAGAATTCTAGCTCGAATTGGTTGAGTGGCCTATAAGTTGGAATTGCCTCCCTCAGCTCACATTCATCCAGTTTTCCACATTTCTCAGCTACGATAGTGTGCGGGATCTCCACCTCCGGCACAACATCAACTACCCTTGCAGGCTTTGGATGACAGGGGCCTTCCCATTCCTTTGGCTATCATTGATTATCGGCACCGGAAACAACGAGAACAGTGGTCGCCCCAGGCATTAGTTCCATGGGATGGTTTACCCTTGGAAGAATCATCATGGGTTGATGTGCCCATTCTCCTCCAGTCCTACCCATAATTGAACCTTGAGGACAAGGTTCTTAGCGAAGGTGGAGGCAATGATACAAATATCGTTGAGTGTGTCGCTGAAGGACGTGTGGGACAACAGGAAGACTACGTGGCAGAGCATGACATGCATGAGGAAGCGTCCTAGTAGACTCACCGATTACATATAAAGCTGTTACCCGTCTGTTAGTTTGATATGATGATTGGAGAGAGTGAGTAGAAATGGATGTTATATAAAAGCAAACAGATATGAATAGAAAAAAAGGCAATGATTAAACCAATCCGCTTCTCTGTTTTCTTCTCCTTCTCCTTCCTTCTCCATTTCTACATCAGTATTTGACAAACCCAATCAGAATTTCAAGCTTAGAACTAAGAGGAGAAAAGGGTGATCTTGAAAGTTTATAAGTCATGTAAGTTTTGCAAGAGATTGAAAACGAATCAACTGTTACCTGCTCCGACCAAAATTAGGATCTTAGAGAAACCCATCCCAGCTTGCGTGGCCATGACAGAAGAGAAACCCTAGTTCTTCCCCTTTCCTCTTTCGACAAAAACGTCGGATTTAGGAATGGTAAAAAGGTGTGATTGGAAGAATATCTATGGCAGCAGTAGCTTTATACATTCAATTGGAAGGAAAGATAAGAACACGGACGATGATTGGAAACATGGAACAAGAAACACGCTAGTCTTAGACTTCTCAGAGTCAAATAGTTACAAGAGTTTTCTTTTCAACCACACGAGGCTGAATTCTACCTCTTATGCTGCCACGTCAGCCCGAGGATAGTAGAACTGCGATTTCAAATAGGTCCATGGAAGGGAGGGTACCATTGCCAGACGCTGGAATTGAACACGAGAGAGATTGATGAAGGAGGTTAAGTTAGTAATTTTAGGTAATCTTAATATTTCTCGGTTTAAAATAAGAAGGGTATAAATGTCTAAGATAAAATTTAAACACTCTTCCGTTAGTTAATGGGGTGCGGTTGATGATGTCAGAAACCATGGGGTAGTAGGTGATGTTTCTCAAACTATCTAGGTAGTACGTGATATTTTCTCATGGTACTTATTAGATGTAAAATTTAATTTACTTTTCAAATATAAGTGATTTGGATGCAAAGTGAAAAGTAATTCAATAACTAAATATAAAATGATGTAGAGTGAGTTACAATCGTGTGATAGCATGTGCTGAAATGATGACCGGAGTTTCTTGTTTAAGTTTTAAAATTTCACTTCCTTTCCCTTTAAGTCCCCTTGTTACTAATCAGAGCCTTGGCTTGTTGTCTAATTTTTGTACTACCTCCTCCTTCCTTGACTTATTTGGTAACCATGTATGGATCTTTAAATATATATATATATATATATATATATATATATATATATATATATATATATATATATATTTCTCTTCATTGCTGTTGTTACTATATTTTTTTTTTCTTGGCATGGTTGGAATCAGGCCCTCTTCCTAATGCCTAACCTGCTTGGGATCCTCCATTTAAACTCCAAATAGACTGTTTCAATGTTTGTGGATTCCCACCCTCCTTCTATGGGCCTGTGGTGTCTAGACATAACTCCTAACTTCAATCCAACTCACCTCAACCCAATAGATGGTTAGTGTTAGGAGGGAAAAATATCACCCAACGAAAATCTTACACGTGTCAAGCTTCACCTTCGGAGCCGACCACTCGGAGTATCTTGCGCTCGGCTTATGAGGCATTCGGTATCTTACGCCCGGCCTCTCATGCGCCCGGCATGTCGCACTCGTCCTATGCCGTCTAGTTATCATCACCTATGGTAGCACTCGGAGTCATAGTCCTACCCGGCTACGTTTCCCAGTCGATAGTCAGAGTCCTAATGTGATATTTGCTACATCCGAGGAGTCCTTCTCCCAGTCTGATATGACGCCGACTATCACGGTCCGTGATTACTCATACGTTGACATTGTCAGTCCCAGAGCTGACCGACCTAGCTTCCTTGGCTAAAGTCTCTTACTCCTACTCGAAGTCTACCACACGGGTGTCCCCCAGAGCGACACGTGACAATCCTATTGGCAGTCTACTCCCCTGAGTCCTGGTACCTCCATGCTTCTTCCCAATCTATAAGTAGAGGGCAATCCCTCAAGGTAATCTAGGTGACTAGTACACAGTTCATAATATCTCACTCTCTCATTCTCGCACGTTCAAACTCTCTCATCGTCCCATACTTTAAATTGGAGATAGCTTTCTGTTATCTCTTGACTGCTTACTTTGGGAATCTGACTTAGGCATCAGAGTGTACCTGGGGCTCAGGCACCCAACTCCCTTGTCTCATCTCTGTGGTTGCAGGTAACTCAGAGCGTGGATCGACGAGCGATTTCCAACCATAACAGTTTGGTGCCCACCGTGAGGCCTCTTTTGACTGAGTTTGAAGATTAGCGCGCGAGCACTCTGGTTTCAATGGCTCACAAGAGAACTTGAGCACAGGCATCTCATGCACCTTCGGAGCCGTCTGTGCAGGTTCAGGTAGGCAGCAGTGGAAGTGCGACGAGGACGAACCGTGCGCCCACGCCTGTACCAACACCAATACCACCATCGGTACCAACACCGGTTCCAACGCCTACGCCAACGGCGACGGCGCCACCACCACCCCCTCAGTATGTTACTCGTCGGCAGTTTGATGAGTTGAGGCAACAAATCGAACAGCTGGCTAGAGCTTTGAGGGGCGCTCGAGCAAGCGGTTCGACAGCAGGAGGAGAAAATTCCCATCCGGTACCGAATGCGCCCCCTGAAGCCCCTCCAGCGGTCCATCCACAGCCAGTGCCGACGGCTTCTACCAGAACCTTGCCGAGCAATCCCCCATGGGATATCAAGCGCCCGCATGGAGTGTGGCTGGGTCAGCCGCTCGGCGTCCCCCGTTAAATCAACACCAGGCACCGGCAGCGCTACCTCCGGTGAGAGGCACAAGGTCCTTCCTCGATGCCCTCCGCCAGGAGAGGGTTAATGTAGAGACACCAATAACTGTTGCGCCACCTCCGGATACGCCTCAGTCCGAGGTCGAGCGACGTTTATTGGAGCTAACCACTCGGCTTCAACAGGTGGAGTAGAACCGGGTAGCTTCGCCGAGGATGGCCTATACGGTAGTCACGACGCTTTCTGATGAGATTATGAAGGCTCCCCCTCTTGATAATTTCAAGATGCCCCTCCTGGACTCTTACAACGGGAGCATGGATCCCAAACAGCATCTGGATGCGTTCGTCTCTATGACGCTATTCTATCCTCTGAGCGACAGCCTTATCTGCAGAGCTTTTCCTTCAAGGCTCTAAGGCGCCGCTCGTGCATGGTTTAATAACCTGCCTCCGAGGAGTATTACTTCGTTCGAGCAATTATCGAAAAAATTCCTGACGCACTTCCAGGCCAGCCGAGTGCGCAAGAAGATCTTATCACCTGTCTACGGTGAAACAGCAAAAAGACGAGTCCTTGAGGGACTTTATCAAGCGCTATAATGCTGTAGTGCTGGAAATCAAGGACGTCGAACCCGCAATGCACATGTCCAGTCTGCAGGCCGGGGTCACCGACGGGCAGCTTTGTTGGTCCCTTGCCAAAAAGCCGCCCAAGAATCTGGATGACCTGCTGGCCAGGTGTGAGAAGTATGCCGCAGCCGACGAGACGGCAAAGGCTCAAAAGAGTAATGCGGTCAACAACCTGAAGGCCGATCCTAAGCCTGTCGACAAGAAGAAATCTGAGTCTGCCGACTAGGCGCCGAACTCAGTCGACCCCAATAAGCAGAAGTCCGGTAAGGATCAACCTATCGGCATCCATACAAGACATTCGAGTATTATACTCCACTCAACACTTCGATGACGGAGATTCTCGAAGTGATCAAGAACGATCGGAATCTCCGACCTCCGCCAAAACCCCTCGGCGATGGGAGGAATAAAGATCGCTCCCGATACTGTCGCTTCCATCGTGACTACGGCCACGAAACGGAGGAGTGCAAGTACCTCAAAGGAGAGATTGAGGACCTCATACGACGAGGATATACGGTAATTTTGCTCGAGACGTTGACCGAGGACCGGCTCCCGCTCGGAGAGACCGGGGATTACCACCTCCACCTCCGAGGAACCCCCAACCCAACAACTGCCGAGCGGATCTGGCGATAATCAAAACGCCGCTCGGAGGGACGACATAGACCCTGATGGAGGACCGGCTGCCCCCAGAAAGTGGGTCGGTGCCATTCAGTTTGGGTCGATAGAAAGCTCATCTGGAGCTGGAAAAGAAAGGGTGTGGGTAAAAAAAAGCTTAGAGGCCGACAGCACATCCAGTCCGGGTCCATCCCGTCCTGGTCAGAACCAGAAAACCGAGGAAGAAGAAGAAAGAAGTCCCATCCGGCTTCAAAGAGAAGAAAAGTCGAGCGAAGGTTCGTGGGCAGTCTGCAGCCCAAGGACCGACCGCGCACGGCAATGGGCTTACGCATCCCTGGTGACAATGGTGTCTATACCATCACTAAGGGACCCCTAGCCAAGGGCAAGTCAGTCCTCACCATCATAGGAGGACCAACGGCCGAAAACACCTCCAACAGGTCGGCCAAGGCCTACTCGCGTCTGGTAGCCAAGACAGAGTGGTCATCAAAAAGAGCTCGAATCGGAGAGGTCATCACCTTTAGCGACGAGGATCTCGTCAACGTTGCGGTCCCCCATGAGGATGCTATCGTCTTCACGGCCGGGATCGGACACTGCGACGTCGCAAAGTGTTTGGTAGACACCGGGAGCTTGGTAGACATCATATTCTATCATGCCTACCAAAGGATGCAGCTGACGGATGACCAGCTCCAACCCATCACTTTCAACCTCATCAGCTTCTCTGGAGACCCGGTCACGGTGAAAGGGGGCATCCAATTGCCTGTCATCCTCGACCAGAAGCCCAAACAGCGGAGGGTGAAGGTCGAATTCATGGTGGTTGATCGACCATCCACTCACAACGTCATTCTCGGCTGCCCTTCGCTGAACAAGTTGAAAGCATGCATGTCCACCTACTACCTAGTGATGAAATTCCCGACAGAGGATGGAGTCGGAGAGTGCCGAACAGATCAGGGCACATCGCGAAGATGGTATGCCACCGAGCTGAAGAACAGTCATCCATTGTAAACCGGACCTCCTGAGGGCATCCGCTTGGTTTCTTTTAATACAAGAAGTGATTTCATTCAGAGTGCAGCAAGCAACACTTAGCAAAACCGCTCCTTTCGGTATGGCTGACCTACCCACTAGCTCATGCAGGCTTGGGCAGCATGCCGGCCCCCATGACCCTGCCTACTCGTACCCCCCAGCGAGCGCGAGTAGCTTGCAGACGATCGTACGATCGGCCTACCCCCGCCCACAAGCAGGTAAAAGGTAGCACGCCGATCAAAATTGACACTGCCTGTTCACACCCACAAGCAGGTGTAAACAGCATGCAAGTGTTCAATCACTCGGCCCACCCACGCCCACAAGCAAGCAAGGGTAGTAGGCCGATCAAAATAAACACTGCTTGTTCACACCCATAAACAGGTGTAGACAGCATGCAGGTGTTCAAACACCCTGCCTATCCATGCCCACAAGCAGGCAAGGGTAGCACACAGACCGCAAATGAAGCACCCGAACGCATATGCAGTCGGTACGAGCCGCGAGGGCAGTAGTCGGAAGCATACCGAATAGTTGGCCACTCAGAGTCCGGGACCAACAAAGCCATTTTTCAAAAATACCAAAGTGTTCTCGGCCGGCCAAAGCGTCGAGCCAATAACATTCCCGGGGTAAGGGCACCTTTTCCATTTCTCGAAACAGAACCAGCGCTCGGACCGAGCTGCACTCAACATTGTTCGCACTCAGCATTACTACTTAATTGTTCTCGGCCTACCAGAGGGCCAAGCCGACAATACTTCCGGGGTAACCGCAAAATGGGAACCAACATCCGAGAGCTCACAGTGGACCTGCTCATGTCAATGGCCGACCACGAAGAGCAAATGAGTGCTATGTCAGTGGCCGACCCCAAAGGGCCGACTGTGCCATATCAACTACCGACCATGAAGGCCGACTGTGCTATGTCAGTGGCCGACCATGAAGGGCCCACTGACATATCAATGGCCGACGGCGAAAGCCGACAAACAAAGGAGTTCCATGCCAATGCCCGACCATGAGGGCCAACCAACAAAGGAGTGCGAAGTCAATGGTCCATTGTGCCACGCCAATGGCTGACGGTGCCATGTCAAAGGGTTTACACTATCGATAAAAGAAGCATTATCGTGGCGAGCATTGTCAGTTCGATACAAAGGTGAAGTGTTGTCAGTTTGGCATAAGGACTTGGTCAGGTAGCCAGGCCTGCTAGGGGTACCCGACGTTCACAGTCGCAAATCCAGAGGTCTTTTATTCCAATAAGGGTCTACAGTGTAAAGTTCAACAACTCTCCAATGCCGTTCCATTTGGCTTCATCATACCTGAATCTGCCTACCCCGGTCCACAAGCAGACCAGAGTAGCACGCAGATCATACTCGAATCTGCCTACCCCGGCCCACAAGCAGACCTCGGTAGCACGCAGACCATACTCGAATCTACCTACCCCGGTCCACAAACAGACCTCGGTAGCACGCAGACCATACTCGAATCTACCTACCACGATCCACAAGTAGACCTTGGTAGCACGCAGACCATACTCGAATCTGCCTACCACGGTCCACAAGCAGACCTCGATAGCATGCAGACCATACGCAAATCTACCTACCACGGTCCACAAGCAGACCTCGGTAGCATGCAGATCGTACTCAATTCTGCCTACCACGGTCCACAAGCAGACCTCGGTAGCATGCAGACCGTACTTGAATCTGCCTTCTCTGGTCCACAAGTAGACTAGAGTGGCACGTAGACCATACATGAATCTGCCTACTCCGATCCATAAGCAGACCAGGGTAGCACGCAGACCACACCTGAATCTACCTACTTAGGTCCACAAGCAAGCCTGAGTAGCACGCAGACCTCACGCATCTCCGTCTGCTCAATTCCACAAACATACTTAAGCAGGGCAAGAGATAGGTAGATTTGATCCAACCTACTTACGTCAACACTCGGCACATTCAACACTTAGTAATTTCTCTAGTCCTCTACAAATGCACTTGGCATAGCAACATGCAATACCGACTAGTCGGACTCGGCCAAACTATTAGCTGTCGAGGCTGCCAACCAAAGGACATTTGCACTATCGAATCCCTCGCATCCGACAGTGCAAGGGGCATCTGTTAAGAGGGAAAAATATCACCCAACGAAAATCTTACACGTGTCAAGCTTCACCTTCGAAGCCGACCACTCGGAGTATCTTGCGCTCGGCTTATGAGGCATTCGGTATCTTACGCCCGACCTCTCATGCACCCAGCATGTCGCACTCGTCCTATGCCGTCTAGTTATCATCATCTATGGTAGCGCTCGGAGTCATAGTCCTACCCGGCTACGTTTCCCAGTCGGTAGTCAGAGTCCTAATGTGATATTTGCTACATCCGATGAGTCCTTCTCCCAGTCTGATACGACGCCGACTATCGCGGTCCTTGATTACTCATACGTTGACATGTGTCAGTCCCAGAGCTGATCGACCTAGTTTCCTTGGCTAAGGTCTCTTACTCCTACTCGGAGTCTACCACACGGGTGTCCCTCAGAGCGACACGTGGCAATCCTATTGGCAGTCTACTCCCCTGAGTCCTGGTACCTCCATGCTTCTTCCCAATCTATAAGTAGAGGGCAATCCCTCAAGGTAATCTAGGAGACTAGTACACAATTCATAATATCTCACTCTCTCATTCTCATACGTTCAAACTCTCTCATCGTCCCACACTTTAAACTGGAGATAGCTTTCTGTTATCTCTTGACTGCTTACTTTGGGAATCTGACTTAGGCATCGGAGTGTACCCGGGGCTTAGGCGCCCAACTCCCTTGTCTCATCTCTGTGGTTGCAGGTAACTCAGAGCGCGGATCGACGGACGATTTCCAACTGTAACAGTTAGCATCTCATTTTCCTTGATGGCAGCTTCCTAAAGCCCACAGAGAGCAGTCTGAACAATCCATCATAGTGCAATCCATGAGCTCATAGGGCAGGTTTGATCGTGTA